>OZ026839.1:9021892-9576892 GCA_964023205.1 Lutraria lutraria | reverse complement strand
TTTAAGTCAACATATCAAAAATTATACAAGACATTCTTTATGCTCAGATTTTATAACAGAGACTTTTCATTACAGAAAAATAAGGCCATCAATAAAAAAATGTTTGTTTGCAGTAACCCTACCAAGAGAATGGATAGGTACATACGTAGGAAATATTTTTTTTACAATTCAATTTTTATATTGAACCCAGAATACATGTCAGATTGCTATTTTTTTATTAAACAAAAAATGTTTACCAGAGAGGCAAAAAAAACACTTTTTGGCAAGTAGGTTAAGTGCGTTACAACAACAAAATATTCTTTTAAGGACGGCCTAAAGTCACAGTTTTGAATGTAGCCTCGCTATTATTAAATTTCCCTTATAATGGAATTAAATCTTTGTTAAGTAATGCAAGTATAACTGGTTGATTTATTCAATTATAACATTGTCACCAATGTCATCATGTAGAAGAAAAAAACGTCACCTATAAATTGTTGGATTATATTTCGTAAGCTTAACCTGTTTTTATTATGGCTATATATAATGTTGACTTCGTTCCAAACCACTGCATGTTTTGTCTGGTGCTAACTTACGCTCTGATAAGTCCCAATAACAACTTATCCCAGGCACATAGCTTTTGTTAAGTTCAATCAATATGATAAAATTTTATGTAAATACATTTTAGAAAAGAAAAACAAATCTGCACCAGGGGTATATAGATCTGCCTATACACAAGTTAAAATGCAGCAAAGTCCACAACAATTTTTCCCCACAAAAATTAAATAAAGACAACTGATTTTTTTCCAAAATTTACTCACTACCCATGCCCATTAAAAGGGGAAATTTAGCACAACAAAATTCAAAATGGGAATACATAATAACTTATATTTCTATGGAATATGTGATTATTTAGTTGTTTAAATAATAAATATAAATATTATTTGTATGTACTACACTGTAATTGGTGGCAATTGTGAGAAAACTGTTGTATTTTTCTTCTTTTTACATGATCATGTGGAAAACACATCTTGGTAGGGGAAAATTCTGGCCATTTTAGGGGGAAAATGAAGGAAACTTTACTAGGGGAAAGTTTGCACATATTCGGCAGTTAATATAGTGAAAAAAATCACTGGACAGTAATTACATTAGAATGGCTTTGATAAGAAATTAAAATCAAAAATATTTTTGACTGAGAAGCGACATATCATATTCTTGAATCCATTTCATTTTAGCTCATGTATATTATGTGCTAGTATTCTATACGAGATCTGGTCATTCTCTTTGCTTTTTTTAAGGGATCGTAACTGCATAAATCTACAACTGGAAAGGCATGGTTAATGAACTCGTAACTAATTAACAATAAAACCTGTGAAGCAGGCATCCGAAATTTACACTGGTTACATAAGTCCAACTTTTTGTTTGTATATAGTGAATAGATTTATGTTCTTTACAAATTATTAATGACCACAAAAAATAAACTAATTACCAAATAAAAAAGATTTTCACATGCTTTACACCTAACAACCTGACATGCATATATAGTTTCATTAGGGTTGCCAGCATGGTGCATTAACATATTTATTATAAGGCATGAAAAATAGATGTTTGTTTCTGGTAAACCTTCTAACCAAATTTTCCAAGCGACCCTAATTTATTTATTAGGCCCGTCAGGAATGGCAGCACGGTGCAACCACTTTTTCACTTTTTTTGCCTTTCCACATGCTAATTTCAATCAAGAGCCGAAATAAAATAGAAAAAATCCAGACCTTAACCCGCCATATTCTTAATGAGAATGTAACCAGAAACAAACAAATTTTATTTTAGGCCTAATTAGATGCAATTCCATACATATAATATATAGGCATGGCCATTATAAGTTCTGGCAAGGACTTATATACATACATGTTATGATGTATGTATATAAGTCCTTGGTTCTGGGTACCACAACTAAATTGGTACATTTTATTTCCTCTTGTTGACCATTTTATATCATAAACTGCAATGTAATGCATACATGGTCAAAGAGCTAGCTCGAGTCCATGCAGACATCACACATTATTAACCTAGTTTAGAGTCGAATCTACAAATTTGTCACAAGTAAAAAAAAATTGATATATTATGTAATTCTCAATTCCTGTCGTGAGACATATGTTACGTAAAAATAGTGATTGTATTTATTGCTTCAACGTCAGAACTATGAAGTAAAGAAGTATTGTGATATAAAACTGTTTACAGCAGTAATTAGAAATTAAAACGAAGAAAAGGAGAACAATGATTAATGAAAGGATCCATCCAAACAACAAGTAAAGAGTCATTAATTATTCATTATTGATTCTATTTAAGAGACGATCGATTCTACAACATAACCCGCTTACCTGTGATCCAACCACGGTGAAATCAACAGTCAAATCAATTAAATGCAGCAGTGAGCGTAAATAGTACTAGATATTTATGCTATTTTTCTAAAATGTAGTAAAGCCACTAAAGGTGATGCTCTATTGAAGCCAGTCACTTCACACCAAGCACTTAAATGTTTAATGCTATTTAATCTTAAGTCTGTATATATGGTCCAGGAGCTATTGTTTATGTATCCACAAAACCATAGTCAATATTTATGTACCCCAAAGTTGTTTACTACGAATTTATTGTTATTTTAAGTAACAGATTATAATACCAAACCGTTTTAAAAGTCGGTACTTTCCCGTATAAACAAAGCTTTGACCAGTGGCTTCATGTCGGCGTTTTAATGTAAAAAACAGGGTCATAACCATGTTATATTTAACTTACTCTTAATAACGAGACACAGTATTACAGATATAATATATTCTCAAGTTAACGCGTGTTCAGTAATATTAAATCAGATTTGTACATGAACGTAAATAAATTAACATACCTGTAGAAATCCAAAGCTGTTATTATAAAAATAAGAACTTTGATGGACGTTTAACGAAAATCCACCTGGTCGTTTCCAAAGAACGCCCGGTATTAGAATAGTTACATACGTAATGACATAGACCTTCTGAACACCCAGTATACGACTGAAGTATGCGTTTATTACAAACGTTCATGTATTGTTCATAATCATGTGGTATTACTTTTAGTACCCGTGTTACGCTTTGTGAACAAGTCGCGATTTTACACTCCGCTGTCAACACTGCAGTGTACAGGTTGTATATTTTTTAACATTGACAAAATATTCCAACTTATTGGCTTTTAATTCTCCATGTACTTTTGGCTATAAACATCACACGATCGACCCTATTTATTGAAGTCACCTGTATTCCAATATCGAGCTATCAATAGGCACATAAAGCAATCAAACTACACATAAATAATTTATTCAGATCATACATTCACACACATTCTAATGAGGCTAATTATAACTAGAGTGAACGCCTTTCATGAAAAATAAAATATGACAAAATTATTCAGCCTGTATTTAACCGTTTGTTTGGAACGTAGAACACGAATTTCGTGAGCTCTGCTTGGCATACTTTTGATTACCAAAGGTGAACGAAACAGAATATCGATCTCTGTAAAACTATTAGATAAAAATCAACAGGGTAACGGTACTTGCATTGTAATACGTCGGTTGATTTATAATTAAGTTTCAGAGATATCTAATTGTAATACTTTGTTATTGCTGTTGTTTTGTTGTTGTTGTTGTATCTGTTGTTTTGTTGTTGTTGCTATATTTGTTGTTATATCTGTCCTTGTTGTTGTTGTATCTGTTTTTTTTTGTGACTGGTGTTGTTGTATCTGTTGTTGCTGTATCTGTTGTTGTTGTTGTATCTGTTGTTGTTGTATCTGTTGTTGCTGTATCTGTTGTTGTTGTATTGTTGTATCTGTTGTTGCTGTTTCTGTTGTTGTTGTATTGTTGTGTCTGTTGTTGTGTCTGCTTTTGTTGTTGTTTAGACATGTGTTGTTCTTGTTGGAACTGTTGTTGTTGTTGTCTCTGTTTTTCACGGTTGTTGTTGTGTCTGGTGTTATTGTTGTCGAATTTGTTATTGTTGTTTTGACGATTGTTGTCGTTGTATCTATCGGCTATATGGACAATGATCAGGCCTAATGAAAACTAATTTTCAATTAGAGAGACTAATTTTAAATTTTAACTGAAAACGGGAGGCGGAGAGTCAGATATCGCCGTTTTTTAATAACACTACAACCGAATTATACGGGAGAGGCTATGTCCCCCTAGCCGCTATTTATACCGTCCCTGGTGATAATCATGCATAAACAATTTTAGAAATTGTAATGTTATAATAAAATTATTAAATGTTAATAATGTGTTATTTTCGCTCAAGTGATTTGTTCTTCTACAAGTGTACATGCAAGTTCTACTTCCTGTTCATTATTATTACTTCAGATCTTTGCAATCAATATCACGTGGGAATATAGCGTCTTCTTATTAACCCATGACCTTCATAATTATGTACGATCGGTTGAATTTGTTTGAAGATATAGATATAAGGATATTTAATGAATACAATACTTGAAATTAAATTTGATCTGCCCCGCCCTAGAGATGTTTGGTTACCATAGCGACCTAAGATATAATTATGTTTATATTTCATTTATTCTAAATTAATTTTACTAACAAAAAAATATAAGATATGGCTTTGTTTCTGCCAGTTTTCATCAAAATATTAATGAAATGCAGCATAAGTCCGTGTAACCCTGGGACACCCCTCGTACATGTATATTATGTAAAAATAAACTTGTCAAACTTAAATACCTCTATTATATCATTAGACGGAAGCTTTTGTAGTTAATAAATGTTCTCAAATATTTTCCTGTTACATGAATTTAAGTCGATTATAACACGCAATGCGCCTTTTGTTCCCATTTGAAAAAAGTTGATATTCTCTTTGTTATACAATAAAGATGAACTTAGCAAATTATTTTTAGTCCTTTATAAAAGACTGTATGGTAATTAGAAATGCATTTTTGTTACATGAATTAAACAGGATTTATCTAGATTTTGTTACCACAATCAGTAAGGAATATAATTTATCCTGTTGTGTGCCATGACTCTGCCACCTCGTATATTATAATTACATACATATAACATTATATGCATTTGACAGTTTTTCAGTTATCTAATCGCATGCTTTGTGGTTCAACTAGGATATTATCTGCTTTAATCAATGCTTTTTTATTCACGATGGTGTTTTCTAAAAAATACAAATATGGTAACTTCTTACGTTACATTAAAACACAGGATACAATGTATATATTGAGAGACCAGTATATAACAAGTATGAAATACTTAGACAGACTATTGAATTTCAACAAAGCACAAAAATATATTTTTTTTTATTTTGAATGCATTCCAGTTAGACTGGTAGTACCAAGAATGTGCATCCATTTATACGTTACATTTAAACAAGGACTTATATACATGTATGTAAGTCCTTGATTTAAGCACGCAGTATTTTCTTTCAATGATAAAATGATCAATAAAACTTGAAAACTTGTGTACAAATTGGAAAACAAATGCTAACCACCATATACATTAAAATTTGTAATGTTATCGTTATTAAAATAGATACATGTACATTATAAAATCACTTTACATAACTGCAATACAATAAAACAAAATCATGACATACCTAGCTGGTACACAAACGTATCGATTATGTTTTATGAGAATGTTAACCCCGGTCATTAAAGCAACAACGCATTGATCTGTGTTAAAAGTGAAAGTTGAATATTTCTGAAACTAATCTTGGTTGCCGTACATATACGAGCATGTATTGAAGCTAGTCACTTCAACTGAGATTTGCTGCATTAAAATTGATGTGTACAAACGTGTGTAATGTCAAGTATACAAACCCAGTAAAACTAGTGTTTGTGGCCATCTCCGAATAAAGACCACCCTATGAATAAAGGTCATTTTTTAGAAACTACCATTTATTTCATTGATTGCGTAGAACAAAATCAACCCCGAATAAGGGCCACCAGTCGATAAAAGGCACATATTTTACTTACCAAGGGTGGCATTTCTTCACAAGTTTGACTGTATCATCAATAAGGTGGTAGCAATCTACATACGAATATTGGGGAAATATATAGGACACTGTTCATATCGCGTACAATATAATTGCAAGTTATACCAAAACATTGAAAACAATTTATGCATGCCTGGTTCGCTAGTTGCGAGCGAAATCTAAAAATGGCCGGACAGTAAATTGAATGCATTCAAGTGTATGCTAACTTAATTATTTCGGGCGTAAAGACATTATTCATCAATTTAAATAGACCAGCGAAGTACCACTATTGACCAAACCTGCTGATCCGTGGACGAAGGTGTCCGAGTTAATAGGTTAAACATTGCTCGTCATTCTTGTTGATTTCAGTTGTATGGTACAGGGAAACAATGGGTGTGTTCTCTGAATGAGAACCAGGTCAATGTCATCAGACGAAATATTTGCAATCGGACACCTGGTAATTCAGTTAACTTAACAAATGTCTCCTGTCTTTTTGTAATGGATACTTTTTGGTGGAGAAAAGAAAAACAGTAAGAAAAAAGAATACACGTGCACTAAGTTCTGCATCAAATGCACCATCATTGTCTACATCATCATTGCCTACCTTGACCATCATTAATACCTATAGTTATATCAACAATAGTTTCATGTACTGGTACTTTATAGTTCTTTATTTTGTTTTAGGTACATTTCTGACGGCTCTTTTCTGTACGCGTCTGGCCTTACGGTATCATTTCAAACATTTATGATAACATTTAATGTGGCTTGATTGTGACTGAAACATGTTGTTTTGAATCATTTTTGCGTCCTTTTCCAGGAAAAATATGTGTTCCTTTGAGCATGCGTTTCCCTGACCTAAGTACGAGGTGATTTATTATGTAACCGTTTCCCAGACACAAATTGTACACACCATAAAATGATTCATTCGATAAAATCGTTAAAATGAAACAAAATACACCATGGCCTTGAGATAACTAATCCACCACAATCTTGAAACACTACGGTAAATATGATGGATTCCTATTTTCCTGAGTGGACAAATATTTTTATATCCTTTCGTAAAAGTCCCCTCTATGCCAGTGCTAGCAAACATATGGGCAATAGACGTACAGACGAATGGACAATGTACATCTCCATTTACAATACAAGAACTTGTTACAGGAGTACCGGTCTTAAAACCTCGGTCAATGTCTTTCTGTATCTCAATGACACATTAATATAACAAATGAAATTACTGTATATGTGAGGTAAATTCGACATTACCTTAGAGGATTATTTAAAATTCGACATAACACGAGCGGATTATTTTAAAATTCGACATAACACGAGCGGGTTATTTAAGATTTGACATTAAACAAATGGATTATTTAAAATTCGACATTTCAAGAGCGGATTATTTAAAATTTGACATAACCCTAGCCGATTATCCAAAATTTGACATAACCCTAGCGGATTATTCAAAATTTGACATTACACTAGCAGATTATTTAAAATTTGACATTACACTAGCAGATTATTTAAAACACTTCAAAAACCTGTCCACAGCTTTGATTATCGATCAGTTGTTGAGTTCGCATTTTCAACATCATTATAATTATGACAATCGTATTTTTAAGCATTCTTTCTATGCACATTAAAAATAGGGTAGATAGGACGGAGTTTTTTAATTTTTATTTTGGCCCTTGAAGTGAGGAAATGAATGTACCGTTTCTAGGGCCTAATAAAGAGTATGGTCGCCAGGGAAAAAATAGCTAGGTCGGGTAACCGGAAACAAACAATTTTTACGCCTGAGCATGACCATCGAAAAGGTTGGATATTACTGACAGAGTATCAAATATCAAATTAAGTTAAATGTGAATTGAAACCACGTACCGTATTCATGGTCACATGATAGAATATAGGGCATAAGGTAGTCTAATTATAGAATAAACGTGCTGTACCATACACGGCAATAAATGATGAATAAGTTGTGCCTTATACTGGTATGTAAGATAATATGCCGTACACATGTTTTTTAAATGTATAAAGAAAAAACGTAATTGGTACCCGCCTATTTTAAGTTTTGATTTTCTTCATATCTGAGAAGCTGACCATGCAATTTCCAGGGGGTGGGCTTGTGACTAAGATCAGCTGATTAAGGTCGAGGAATGGGGTGGCGTCTTTAGAAGTCGTCTAGAGTAAAGGTGTGTTGAACTGTTGATGGTATCTAAAAGTTAGGGTTGTGATGAAGACAAAAATACACAATGTGTTGTGGATGTTTTTGTCGTTGAACAGGGTGTGAGAAACAGTGTCTAAAATCAAGGCTGGAAAGGTATCTAAGGTCAGAGATGGGGATAATGTCTGTGGTCATACAATATTTGTAGGTAATAAAAGTTGAATTTCGTACATTATGTATATTTCATGTTTTCCAACATATCATTATAATCATTGTTGGAAGCAATGTTATTTCTTCCTATAAAACAAATATTGCGACATGATTGCCACGATAAAGCTCTAATTAATGTCTATGAGTATATGAACAAAAATGTTTTCCTTACCCGATTATTTTTTCTTTGTCATCTAATCAAGTTATGATAATAGATATCAATCATGGAAATTAGATAACTTACATTTAATTTATTGTTATTTATGATCATATAGGAAATGTTTTTGTTAACACTCGACCTTCCCTACTGATAGTTTTGACAGACATTCATTTACGCAATCAATTGCACTAGTTGTAACAGGCATTCTTGTACGCAAGGAACTGCACTGATTTTAGCGAGCATTCATTCAAGCAATCAATTGCACTAGTTTCAACAGACATTCATTTACGCAATCAACTGAACTAGTTTTAACAGACATTCATTTACACAATCAACTGCGCTAGCTTTTACATGCATTCATTCCCGCAATCAATTGCACTAGTTTTAACAGTCATTCATTTACGCAATCAATTGCAATAGTCAGTGTATCATGCATGCATTCCCGCAATCAATTGCACTAGTTTTAACAGGCATTCATTCCCGCAATCAATTGCACTAGTTTTAACAGTCATTCATTTACGCAATCAATTGTTCTAGCTTTAACAGGCATTCCTGTAAGCAATCAAATACACTTGTTTTAGCAAGCATTTATTTACGCAATCAAATACACTAGTTTTAGCAAGCATTTATTTACGCAATCAAATGCACTAGTTTTGACAGGATTCCCTTTACGCAATCAAATACACTAGTTTTAGAAAGCATTTATTTACGCAATCAAATACACTAGTTTTAGAAAGCATATATTTACGCAATCAAATACACTAGTTTTAGAAAGCATATATTTACGCAATCAAATACACTAGTTTTAGAAAGCATATATTTACGCAATCAAATACACTAGTTTTGACAGGATTCCCTTCACGCAATCAAATGCACTTAGGACAACATTTGGTATGTTCCAGATTCTGTGGTGCGTGAAAGTCAAGACCTTTACATAAGGTTGACTGTATCTTAGTACACCTGTACTTATATTGAAAATAATTTAAGTTTCATAAGGTCGTTATTGAAATAGGTCGTTCAAAAGTAATTGGATATATCAATGTAAATTTAAATATTCCTAATTATTGTCAAGTGAATTTGTATTCATCTCCAATTAAATAATAAAGGTTTATTGTGAATGCATGGCTACATCATGATCATAGGGAAAATACTTGACAACGAAGACTTCTAAACTATTCATATTCATTCATATATTCAGTTCACAAACTTTTTTTAAACCATTGATATATTGTAATAAACGACAGATTGTAATCAAGTTTACGTCTGAATAAATATATCGATTTGTGCATTCAGAGCGACGTACATCAACAAGTTTGTGATACAATGTAGTAATAATTCTACCCAATAAGTAAGGCGTAGAATGAAAACATGAGTGTTTTCGCTAACACGCGTACGATCGACGCTTAAATGATTGCGACCCAATTTTTTCTCAACTTTTATGTCTAGATTTTTATCAGTACGAGGACCGTAAATAATCATTCTCGATATGCATTTTTTTTTTCGGTATCCACGTTGTAAACAATATGCTGGCTGCGTCTAACTAGCACTTTTTGAATTGTGTTGAAATTAAAAATCTGTTTTCAAGTATATCTTTTTTTGCCTCAGTCTTGGTTTAAAATAAAACAAGAAATGTGTTTAAAAAGACGGTCGCGAAGTTTCTTTAATGTTATTTACACTATTGAAACCAAATTAAACGGTATGCTTTTTGTTTGACCAAAGATAGTCGAAAAAATTCATCAATTACTTTCCGTTTCAGAACAGCCATTTTGTTTGTTTGAATTGAAATGAAAGTTTGTCGGTAATAAAGTGCGTTCTACAGTTTGCGAATACTTTCTATTAGCTGTGGCGATTTCCATTATAATTATATTTCACGGCATTATGACGCAAAACCCATTTATAATAGATTGTTACGACCAGGAACGAAAGAATGCGCTGCAGTCCAGTTAGGTCACGCATTAAAATGTTAATGTTAGGTCCGTTGAATAAATTACTTATTTAGGCATACAATGTACTTACTGAATATTAATTCCACAAAATGTAAATGTTTGTTAAGAACAGTATGCAACTTTATTTCGACCGCATAAGAATACATTTAGTGCATTAAATATTGTACTTTACAATTTTTACAAAACACTAGAAGTACACATTAAACAATAGCAGACTCACTATAAGTTTGCGTGGCCTTGAATTTTCTATGTTTGTAGATTTCATCCAATGGAAAGAAGGATTTCCTCTGAAGTCATTCAATAGATGAGGGATTTCTTCTAAATAATCAATACGTCATGCGAAGAAATATACGTCAAAAGTGGACCCAGACATGCACCTTCGCGAAAAAAATGTTTGAAAAATATATTCCCGTAAAAATTCTTTATTTAGGCGGTCACGTTCTTGTTTATCTGAGTATGATGCAAAATCATAATATTGCTCAATCAGGTAATTATTTACAATTATATAAACTAAAAAAAAACTAAAAATATCTCTTTTTTATAAAATAAAAAAAAAATCCGTACACATTTTGAGATCATGTATTTGTACATGTATTGTGAATAACAAATGCCCTACAAACTGGAAATATTTGTACAGAACGCATATATTAAATGTAATCTAATAAAAGGTTGCTGACTGTGATTTTTTTTTCAGATAAAAAGTCGGTATGCGTTTATCCTTACATCAGTAGTTTTTTGTAATCGATACTGCATTTGAAGTTTAGATTTCAAACCGTCTGTGACGGTACAAACTACCATAATTATGTACGTATATGAGATATGAAGATATAGGGATACACAGCAGTACATTTTAGGTACAGAAATGACATACATTTTTTGCAACTGAATTCATTGTAGCACATATGTTATTTACCGATCAAAAAAAGGAGTAATTTGACACCAACTTTGATTCGTATATCTTCGTAACTATACGTAAATAGTGTTTGTTGCTGGTTACACGCTCATAAAAATATGGCTTTTTTGTTACAATTATTCTGGAAAACGTGTGCTTTGGTACGAAAGTGAGACAGTGGCTGTTACACCGTTCCTCGGGACTAATAGAAACTATAGGGTCGCAAGAAAATAGGGTAGGTTGCCCTGTTAACCAGAAACAAACATTTTTACAACTTATTCTTAATTATGCAACATAATTTTGAAAAGAGTTTGGTTAACTATAAATTTTAATTATTCAACTTGCAGTCACGTTTTGTTGAACATTTTAGATATCTAACTAAAAACAAGTTTTGTTACTGTTTTGTAATACCTGAATATGATTTTAGCTTTCGATATGATAGTCCATACACGTGCACATGGTTATGTAAATAATTGTAATTGAAAGAGTACAAACTCCGTGGAACAAAATAATTAACTGTGTAACGATGCATAATCCAGCGGCCTTCTACTTCGACCGGAGACTGGCCACTCTAAACATCATGAGTACTTTTGTCAGATGGTTGAGTAAAAGCAAGGACTTATGTATGTATATAAGTCCTTAGTAAAAGACAGAACAATGAAAAACAAAGTGAGAAGTACTAGTATTTCCAGTGAAATGTTGAACATTAATAATAGAGGTTTAATGGCTTTAGTTGGGCCTTGAAGGATTCAACTGAGCCTGTTGATGTTGTGTCTGGTGGTAGACAGTGAGTGAGTGTTCCATATTCCATGATGGTTCTTGGAAAGAGGGACTGCTGCCGTTAGGTACTACTACTATACTATTAAGCAGAAAAGAAGTCACTGGCAAGGTGTCTTGATCAATGTTGGATCGATTGTCTTTGCTGATGGAGCTCGCCTAGCTAGCTCAGTGGTTAGAGCATTAGTCTAGTGATCAAGAGGTTGTGATTTCGAATCCCTGGCAAGGCTCACACTGTATGTGACAAATTTGACTAGCATTATTACATCCTGTTTTAAAGTGTCTGCCACCTTGTCCATCATGTGGGGTAGCTTGCGGATATAATGTGGTTAGTACTCAAGGTTAATGCTTAAATGAAGTTCAGGGAAGCTAGTTAGGATAACTGTCCGCTATAATAAATATACTGACTGAAATTATGTTGAAAATGGCGTTAAATCCGATGAAATAAATAACTTTGTTCATAGTGACTTTGTCATGGGAAACTTTAAATTGGAGTGTGAGCCTGCTAGGTGTTTCTCTATTTTGGAGGGATTGCCTTTGACGATCGTTTAGCATGCCTGTTTCTGTAGTAATGTTCTTTATAATAAGACAAATTACACAGAATCCATTATGGTATCAATATCCCTGTTTGAGTCTTTCGTCTTACAATCTCGATATTTCCATGAAAACAAAAGCAGCTGAATGAGATATCTTATATGCGAGGCCTTAAATTAACATTAAGATCGAGATATCATGGGAAGCTCATTGTCACATGTGACACTTTTAAAGCAAAGGTAATTTGCCAGTACTGCCAAAGCACGTTCAATGGACAGCCATTTGTAAGTCAATTGCCCCCACCTGCTGATCTCACAGTCCTGTGAAGCTACACGCAGGCGTGTCAATAGAGCGAAATTAAAAATCCTGAAAATCATACATAGCTGACCATTTTTGCCAAACAAGAGGCCTTCAACCACATTGTTTCCATATTTAACTCAGTTTGTAATAAAGAAAATCCTTCAGAGCAGATTAACTTGACCATACCTTTGCTATTCCTTGAGACATTTTCATCAAATAACTTTCATTTTTCTCGGAAATCATAGATCTTCCAGGATGGACAAATCCTGAATTCCGAATACATCCGAAGTATTGTCATCCAGTACATGTAATCTGCCTCATACATGTAATTAAATCTAAGGGTATAATAGCTGATGGATTATCATTGATCTACGTAGGTATTCAACATTTGAAGTCTGGCTGCAATATGAGGAGCCAGTCACTTCAGTGGGCTTTATTCTTGTCAAAGTTCATAATGGTACAGCCAAGCTGACATCAAAATTTCACAATGGCTATAAGTTGCAGACGTTGAAAAACATCACAAGACATTTATTGATAAATATAGATATAAAACAACAATTTTAACAACAACTTCATCTAAGTTTTATTTCAATCTTCATAAAAGATATACAATAACAAACAGAAGATATGGCAAACTTTAGTACCGGTACAAAACAAAATATAAAATGCTTATAATCATTTACAATGTAGTTTGTTTTAAAACAAAATGAATGAAAAACGACCACAATAAAATCACAGTTACATGACAAAAGCAAAACTTTTCTCAACATTTTTATAGCTAATAATCGAACATCGGGTCAGTAACCCAATGGGTTTCCCCATAGGGCTTTTATACGTAAAATAATATTTATCTTTGCCCGTGTTATTCCAAGCCTTACAAAAATTATTAACAGTGACAAAAAAGACCAGCATTATAACCTTTAAGATATTGGCGTACATTTATTTACTAGCCAAGTCACTCGACACAGTTTATGATTGAAATGTGATCATTGACAGGACAGGGGTACAAGATATAGAGTTGTATCAAATATCTCTCAGCACATAAGTTTAAAAACACTTTACACCGAGTCTGTAATATCTGTACTTAATTATCACACTGAAATTGGATGAAGACCACTTGACAATTTTCATATTCATCACTAACTTGTGAAATTCTATTTATAAAAAGATCTTGATTGAAATAAGGTCTCACTTACAGCTGTTATTCATCTTCTTTAAAAAGTTTTATTTTATGTTTTTACGGGTACAAAAGTTCACCAGTCCTGACTGGAAACTGTTCATTTTTTAAGTTTAACCCCGTTTTTCAACAAATGTTCAGTTATATACAACAGCCGATTCATCGAACCAGTTTTCCTGGACTGTATTGTTTCACAAGGAACGGGAACTTCTCCACATGTATTGGAAAATTGACGTTGTTGTCAAATTTTCAGGGAAGGGTATGACGTGCCGCGAATCAAAACCGAATTATCAGGTAACAAATCCAGTACACTTAAACCCTTGGACCACGGCTAAGACTCGAAACTGGGTTTTATATTTTATGTACAAGTACATCATAAAACCTTTCTAGAAGAGTGCTTTGCCATTGGTCAATATTTTAGATTGACTCAGAACGGTCCAATAAAAGTTTATGACTAAAACATTTGTGTGCCAATCAATTTCTTTTGTTAAATAACTATTCTTTGAGATAAAAGAAAATATGTGGAGTTATCATTCAATCATATCATTCTGTTGTTTAACAGCTCATTTCGAGGGTTCAGCGTAACAGTGTCGTAACTCATATTGAAATAAGAACAAGTTACGACAGTTTTGCGCTGAACCCTTGATTTGACAACTACGGTCTTTTCAGGGCAGCCCCATGGAGAGGAGAGAGGAGACACAAGAGAATGAGGCATTTAGTTATCATTCAAACACATTACAAACATAACTAGTAATCAAAATACATACACAATGAACTAAAATCACAAAAAACATCTCAAACTAATATTAAACTGAATGGAATGCAATCAGAAAATTACAAAATGTTTGTATAAAACGAACCTAACTATAACACAAAACATTCTACATAATCATACATTACCTGTTAAAATGTACATGTTTTATAAAAATGTAACACACAGACTGCACATACATTGTACATACATTTGTGTAACACAGGATAGGAAATGCATACATTTGTGTTACAGGTACATGATGGAACATTACATACATTTGTGTAACACAGAATGAAACATTACACACATTTGTGTAACACAGAATGGAACATACACATTTGTGCAACATAGGATGGGACATACACACAATTGTGTAACACAGAATGGAACATACACATTTGTGCAACATAGGATGGGACATACACACATTTGTGTAACACAGAATGGAACATACACATTTGTGAAACATAGGATGGGACATACACACAATTGTGTAACACAGAATGGGACAATGGGACATACACATTTGTGCAACATAGGATGGGACATACACACAATTGTGTAACACAGAATGGAACATACACATTTGTGAAACATAGGATGGGACATACACACAATTGTGTAACACAGAATGGGACAATGGGACATACACATTTGTGCAACATAGGATGGGACATACACACAATTGTGTAACACGAGACTGCACTTACATTACATTAGTGTGACACATGATAGCACATACATGTACATACATTGTGTACATTTGTGCAGCAAAGTTTTCTCTAACAGTTTTTCATGGCAGGAAATGACTAAAATAATTATACAAAATTAAAGAAATGTAAAAAAATGTTAAAAAAGTAACAAAATGAAAAACTATATATAACAAAAGAAATGATACAAATTTGAAGCGTGAAGTTACATAAATACTGGGCAGTAGTCTTCACAAAAACAGGAAAAAATTGTAATCATGGTTATTTTGTGATGGAGAGGTAGTTCTTATCAACCAGTTTGTTTAAAATTCTCATTAGTTTTGAGGGTCACCTTATGAAACAAAACATGAAGTTGTAAAAATAATCAATGCTGGTCATTATAGGTGAGTGCACACATGTAAATAATTTAGCTAGCTGCAAACTAAATTCTAAACACCTGTGAATTCAATTAAAGCATTAAATTTACACAGGTTCTAAGTAAAACTATGCTATGTCAATATGTAGAATATGTTTACCAGTATATATAACGTTTATTGTTGATACAAACCCTAACAAATAGTTAAACAAATACTAACAAATATGTGTTATGTTTGGAGTTGGATTCCCTCATCCCACACACACAATCTGAGGTGATGGAAATAAAACTATACCCCCCCCCCCCCCCGAAATACTATGCTAACTGTCATGAATAATATACAGATATCACATTTCTGAGAGTGCGCTATACAGAGAAAAAAATGCTGAGCTAAGCAGTATTAAGGTCAACATAGCTTTGTCAAGGGCTAGCAATTTTATAAGCGCCCTCTCAGAAAGGTTATAATTAATATTATACACTAAAAAATCCAAAAAAGAATGATGCCATTAGGTAAATAAATCAAAGTAGAAAATTAATGCATTATGAGAGATTATAAGTTACAGAACAGGTTAGACAAAAAGTTATGACAAGTATGCATTGGCTATAAAATCATGTTTGAAGATCGAATGGTACATGATTAAGTCACGTTATTGGCCAATTAAAGTCTACCTTTAGAGCAAACAAAAAAATAAAATAAAAACCAGACTGACATTGTAGCAAATTTTTGCTACCCTGATTAGGAAACATAAAACCAAATATTCAATGTTTACAAATATGTGAAAATGTTTGATGCTGAATAAATTATAACATACAATAAAATAACATAAAACCTGTGAATGAAGGCCATCCTTGGGAAAGACATAATGTGGCCTTTATTGACAGGTGGCCTTTACTTGGAGGTCATTTTATTCTAAATAATCAAAGACGTCATTTTAAAGAATGGCGTTATACACAGGGTGGCCTTGTATTTGGAGGTGGCTGCTAACACAGGTTTAACTGTATCTGGTTTTAACAACCCATTACATCCTCATTGAATGAGCATTTGTAAAAATACCTGAAGGTATAGAGCAATATATCCCAGCATTGCATTGATGTAACTTTAATATCATACAATCAAATGAATGATACAAGTTTAACCATGCATATTTTATGGACCAAATTTAGTATTATGAAACTTGTTAAAAGCATTTATCATAATCAAAATCAGTTTTGTGAATCAAATTATTTACAACATTTTGACAAAAAATCTATCTGTACAGAGAAATTACGCAAATATCAGCCACAACAGAAAATTTTTATACATCAATGTTGTCATTTTGGATATTGTTACCCAAAGCACATACAGTACATGGCCAAATTTATCTCATGAAAAAAGGCACAAGGCTTAACTCTTCATGGTTTTATTTAAATTTCAGACTAATTACAGATTAATAACATTATTGGGTAGTAATCGAAGCCCCTGTCAGCCATGGACCGAACCTAGCTCTGGCTGGGGTGAAGAGCATTAAGTAGGTAAGTAAGTACACTGGCCTTAAAATCTGCCAATACCAATATGCAGTACTTATTGAATTAATTTCTTTACAGAAATAGCATTTTCCATTACTGGTAAGCTTTTATACAAACAAAATGGACACAGATACAATCTATCATATCCCATGATGACCTCAGTAGAGTGATATTTATATGTTAATTGGTTACTGACCAGTAGTCCATTGTTCCATTTATTTATTTAATTGGGTTAATGTCCTTTCCAATAGTTTTTCAGTTATATACAGCCGCCCCGATACACCCAACATGTTTTTCCTGGATGGTATTCACACCAGTACAAACTTAAACTTTCACAAGGAACCTGCAACTTCATTACATGAAGAAAACTCGACACTTTTGTCCAATTTTCATGGAATCCAGCTTTCTAAGTATTGACATAAACTTTCCTATTTACAACCCTGTGCATTTAAGAGCATTATATTACATTATATAAGAACTAGAAATGTGTCCATAGGACACAAATGCCTCCGCTAAATCACACTGGATACAGAATTAAGTGTTGTGTGGCAGCTGACATTATGTGAATACAAAATAGAACAGGTTGCGACTAAGTGGAACACTGTTAGCTTGACAAAAAGCAGACTAATATTTCAGGCATAATATCAAATGTTCCCTTCGAGGTACAGACTTTTGTTCAATAATATGTCTCAAAAATCACTTCCTTATCAGATGATAAGCTACATGAGAGAGTGTAAATGACCTATGACCTTGTATAAATGTCCCACAGGGTGAATTCAAAAGATTTTTTTTACTAACATGTCATAAGAAGTGGCTTCATTTTCAATAGAAATAAAAAAAATACTATAATTGAGTTGCTTATTTACATTGAATAAACATCACATAAAATAAAACGTGTTAAAGTATATTCATATTTGTTAGAAGGCAGAAAATATTAAAAGTACAATAAAGCCAAACTGTGTATTGAAAACTACCAGACTGTGGTGAGTGCTCGACACATAGGTAATTACCGTACCATTCTACCGATTTTTTCCCCCAAAAAACTTAACTCAAGTATCTTTAGAATTCGTTTTCAATTGTATTCTAAAACATTTTATCAGGTAATATTTATCATAATGTTATACAATATTAAACAGGAAACCCGAGTAATGTTTCTTAATTTTGGTAATACACTTCTACCGTAGTTATCCAAATTGCTCGCAATATTGAAATACGTCTTAAGGTTAACTGGATCTGAAAGCTTCAAACATGTTTGAATAAGTCACGATATCTAAGTTCAGATCTTGCTGACATGTACTTTTGTTGCCGAGCAACAAACATGACGGTCTAGTAATTTATTGTCGGTCCCTTTTAACATGCAGTAAGTACATGACTGTATAGCTAAATTTAGTTTTTAAAACAGCTTATATAAGTTAAATGATCAGATTTTACAAAAATATAATTTTATGACTTCTGTGTAAATTTATAACTTAATACTCAGGTTACACATCTGGGCTTCAGGTAAACAAATTTCATACAGAAATTTTATAGCTTAGGCCATCCTTAAAAAACATTTTACTGTCTGTAATGCTTTCTATTCACCAAAAAGGTCCCTTCCCAACATCTGTCAGAGCATCTCAGGTAAAAAAAAGAAAAAGAAAGCATTTTTAAATGTATTTTGGGTTCAATATAAAACTTAAATTGTAAAAAAAATCCTACCTACCCAATAAATATTCTCTAGGTAGCGTTATCAAAAACAATTTTTTAAAGATGGCCTTACTGTTATACATCTGATTTGGCTCAGAGACATGCAGTTACAGTCAATTTATATAAAACCATGATTAAGTAAAATATTCAGTAAATATGATACTTACATAAACAATTTTTTAATGAATGCAGAGTCACGAATTCACAATTAGGCCATTCATACATAAATTATTGATTTCTTTATCCCAAATCTGATGAAGGCTTCAAGTACTGGGAGGTTCGATTTTTTATCATTATGTAAAAAACATATGAATTTAGATACATATACATTATAATATAGTGTAAAGTACAACCTCTCCAGAGCAGCCCTCTGTAGAGCAACAACCCCTCTATAACAACACCTTCAAAATTTCCCTAAGTTGATATTCACCATAAAAATAACCTCTGTAGAGCAACAACCTCTCTATAACAACACCTTCAAAATTTCCCTAAGTTGATATTCACCATAAAAATAACCTCTGTAGAGCAACAACCTCTCTATAACAACACCTTCAAAATTTCCCTAAGTTGATATTCACCATAAAAATAACCTCTGTAGAGCAACAACCTCTCTATAACAACACCTTCGAAATTTCCCTAAGTTGATATTTACCATAAAAATAACCTCTGTAGAGCAACAACCTCTCTATAACAACACCTTCGAAATTTCCCTAAGTTGATATTTACCATAAAAATAACCTCTGTAGAGCAACAACCTCTAAACAACGGCCAATATTTGCAGATCCCACAGGGTGTTGTTCTACAGAGGTTGTACTGTATATGAATTTTATGATTACCAAGAATTTTTACATGTTCATGAATCATGGTATATACACCTTCATGATTATTTAACTGATGGTCTTTTAGTTATCTGACGCCTTCATTTACTAATTACTAACATTATTCAAGGTAAAATTATATGTGGGATTTAGCATCATCCAGACACTTGTATCATGTGATATGCCGTACATTTGTTCAAGCAGTGTTGAACACATGAATAATTTTGTAGTTCAACACAATAGCATTCAATATATATTGTGATTAAGTTACAACATGGCACATGTTTTCTTTATGGAGTAAAGTTGTTTAATTTTTCTTTCGTCTAACATTTTTAATGTGATTAAATTTTACATGTTTGAAAATAGCAAAACACCAAATGATTGTTAAAGGAGGTCATACAAATTAGCCTGCTCTGTGATCAGGTAAGAAGCTGACACAGAAAGGCCATAGCAACCATGTTGGCCCAGTTAGTTACCCTACTACATTACAAACACCATCATCAAATTGACTACAGTACTAAACAATGAATGTCAAAAATTTCAGATATACCCAGAATGCATTATATACCTAATCATATCATCAGCTGCATCATACAATAAGCTAACTTGATACGAAAAAATGGCAACATATACCTGTAATACAAAGCAACTTTAATAAAAGTTAAAACTATCTACAGTATACTAATGTAAAAAAATTAAATTGCATTTTTTTAAATACATTTTTGTACTATCATATTTAATTCACTGTCAAAATAACATATTTTGTCAAATCTAGATATTAAAACCATATCCTATATTATTATACCTCACATGACTTATTTACTCTATAGCCTTATGTGACGTCAAAGGGTGACAATCCGTAATGTTCACCCTTGACAAAGTAATGTCAACCTCGGCTAACGCCTCGGTCGACATTACTTGTCTCGGATGAACATTACATTCTATCACCCTATGTGGGATGGGATATTTATATAATAACACTAACAAGATGGGTTTATCAAATATAACAGCGCCTAAATGCTTGATGGATATAGGTCAAATCGTTCTTTTGTTATTGTTTAGATTTTTTGTAAAAGATCAGCTTGATCATTGACCTTCTGACCTCAAAATCGAAAGGTGTTATCTGTGCGTGATATACAAGCTTCCAACCAAGTCTGATGAATGTAGGGCAAATCCTTCTCTAGTTATTGGCCGGACAAGTATTTTGAGTAGGAAAAACTGTTCCCTACTTATTGGTCGGACCACTTCTGGTTATGGAATGAAGAATTGACATGTGCAAAGCAATACTACATAAGTATATTCTGCTTCTTCAAAGGGGGGAGGGGGTGTTATAGTAAAATAAACTTAATAATAATGACAATAATTAAATCAGTTCAGTATTCAGTATGGAGTCATTTACTGGTAAATGCATCATAAATATGTTCGCTTCAATACACCAATACTTCCAGTCTCACCTGGATAAATATAATTTGTTCATTATAGAATAGTAACATACTACATGGTGAGGGTGAATATTGGCCCGGGGCAGATAGGATTGTTAATGGATCAGAAATATCATGTTGATAACATATATGTTAAATGTTACATTGTACCTAGATTGAGATCCTGGCTTATGTAAACTAATACATATCTAAAATTTGATCTCAACTTGTTACACAACCCAAAAAGTGAACTCAGTACTTCATTGCACAAATACTTGACATTTGAGAAAACTAGTTTTCAATGGACTCTTAACAGCGCACATAAATCTTTAATATTACTTTCCATAACTGACTAACACAGAAGCAAAGCATAAAGAAATTCAGCACAGAGAAAACAACATAATAATTAAAGGTGACATAATTTATGGTGTAAAATTATGTTATAATTTATAAGTAATGTTCGGATTGGGGCCAGTATTGGTTTGTTTTCAGGATTATGGGATCAGGTCTGACACTGACCAAACTGGGAACAGCATGCAACAATAACTGACACTCTTGTAAATATGTATAAAATTCTGTCTGGTCATTATTCAGCTTTTATTGATATTGATTTGGCATAAAAATTGTTTGTTTCAGATTATTCGACCGATTAAACTTTCCATAAGCCCCGAGGACTGGTACACCTACTTTCTTACTTATTTATCTTTCTACATGTCTTCAAGAGCAAAAAAGCACCAGTCTACCTACCCTATATTTTACGAAACAAACAAATTTTTTTAGGTCTGTAGCTGTCAACAGAATTACTTTTTTATGCCTGGTTTCCCTCGAAGAATAATTGAGGTACATACAAACTACACACACACAAACACACATATATACATATAAGTATCAAGCCAAACTCAGGCAAAAATAAAAATGGGAATAACATGTTTCTACCAATTTCACACAAATTACAAAAAAATACAGAATTTAGGAATGTATAAACTAACTACTTTACCGTTATATATAAAATATTACCTCGTATTAAACTAATATATCTACATTGTATAAAAAGGAATGGAACTAAAAATAATTGAGGAATGAACTAAAAAATCTCACACCTTAATGCTTTAAGACTACCTTTGTTCAAACTAAAACTATTATCTAACCTACATAAATACACACAATTTACAAGTTACACAATTAATGTTGAGGTCTAAAAATTGCCCCCATGAATCATAAATACATGATATAATATAAAATGATCATTAAATATAACCGGATATTATCATCCGATAACAATCACCGGATAAAATCATTAATAACATGCACCTGGTAACTTCACCTATTAATAATTGCTAGATACTAGTAACATCACTCAATAACATCATCTGATCTATAACATCATTAGATAACATTACTTAATAACAATCATCAAAAAATATCACCCATCACCTGATACCAATAATCAGGTAGAATTAGCATCATTAGGTAACAATCACCAGGTAAGAATTACAGCCTACCGGTGTGTGAAGGTCCCCACAGATCCTATACTACCCAGGAATAACAACAAAATAAAAGTTTAAAAAAAAGTTGGTGAAATTTTTTTTTTTTAAAAACTTTATTTTGTTGTTATTCCTGGGTAGTAGAGGATCTGTGGGAGCCTTCACACACCGGTAGCCTGTAGTAAGAACACCAGGTAGCAATCATTGGGTAATATAACCATGTAACAATTACCGAACGTCAACACAAGGCTACTGATACTGAATAACATGCACAGGGTAATAATTGCCAGGTAAAGTCACCCGATTACATCACTGGGTTACATGACAAGAAGAAAATCACCAGGGTCCGAGGTTAAAACTTGAGATCTATCTTCAAACTCAGATATCATATTTTGTCCTTTATTGTTACCGAAACAACTATGATAAAATAATGCTGATATTAATCATATATTTTTCTGTCAGTGTAATTGATCTGAGTACATATTTGAACTTTAAAATGTTTTACTTTTTCATCCAGAATTTGAGATTGGAGACTGTTCTCAAGTTTTATAACCACGGGGCCAGGTAACATCAGCAGGTAAAAACATGAGAACTGTCATGTACTTATAAGAACTTTTCCAGACCTGAGCCTTCACTATTACAGTGCAACCTCCCCAGAGCAGCCCTCTCTTGAGCAACAACCTCCCTTCAACAACAGCATGATTTTTCCCTATGTATAATTAACTATCAATTTAACCTCTCTAGAGCAAAAACGTCTTAACAACAACACAATTTTGCTACTCTCAAAGGGTGTTGCTTTGGAGAAGTTGCACTGTACAACAAAAAAAGCGAAAGGATTTCTCATACTGTTGATACAAATCACCACTTAATACAAAACTTCCTAGTCAATAAATAGAGAAAAGAATGCAAATAGATCAACAAAATAAATCAAACTTCCTAGTCAATAAATAGAGAAAAGAATGCAAATAGATCAACAAAATAAATCAACAAAATAAACCTTTCATGAGTATAATTATGTACTAGGGTCCAATTTTACGTAAACATAAAGATATTGATACTTCCTTATTTTACAGCTTTGTAAATAATGCTTGGCCTTGAAATATGCATACATTTTGTTTAATTTGAAAAAAATACATATCTGAGAAAACATAGAAATATCTAAATCATTGAGTATACAAGTTAGTCAGTAATTGACAAAAATATATCTGTACGGAAATAACAACATTAGGACTGTGACCTCTTGGTTCTTAACCCAAACTAATAAAATTGACAATTATTTTATCAATCACCGATCAACCATTATATCCGATTGAATGAGATGACCAGATCAGTGAACTTACGTACAACCAACCTAGTGTACTATCATCAAGTTATCGCCTATGATAATATTATACTGTCTAATGTTCCAGTCGGATTGCTGTACTTACACCATCAGTTACATATAAAATAACCTTATGAGACAGTAGAATACAGTACAACCTCTCCAGAGTGGTCCTCTCTTGAGCAACAACCTCTCTTCAACAATAGCATGATTTTTTCAAACTTCAAGATTTAACCATTAATTGAACCTCTCTAGAGCAACAGCCTCTCAACAACAACATAATCTTGCTTCTCACAAAGGGTGTTGCTTCAGAGAGGTTGCACTGTACTACAATACTAAAACATAAAGACTTAGCAGTAAAAGTTGTCAGTAACAGAAACCTACAAGGAAGACTTATCCATACATTTTCACATTTAAATGTAACTTTTCTATCACTGTGTCAATTTTCATACAAAAATAAAATGTCACTCATTAATACATGATTATGTCAGTAATGGATTCAGTATAAAACAAGATGATCAAGTCAACTAATTGTTTCACATCTACTCAGCCTAGGGCATTTTTCAATCTCATCTAAATTTGTACCAAATTATCTGACATTCCCGTACCCTATACATAGCGGTACATAACATCTGTAACCTCAAACCATAAAATCAGCTTTACGCTCCCACCGTGTACCCGTAAAAAAGGAAATGGATCAATAAATTTCCATTTATTAACCCTAGAATAAAGACTGTGTTAAGGGGTGTCAATAGAGCAAAATTAGAATCCTGAAAATCATATGCGGCCGACCATTTTTGCCAATCATGAGGCCTTAACCACATTGTTTTCATATTTAACTTCAGAGCAGATTAAATTAACCATAACTTTGTCAATTCTTGAGATATTTTTATCAAATGAATGTTATTCTGCTCAGAAATCATAGCTCTTTCAAGACAGATAAATCCAGAATTTGGAATACATCTGGAATATTGTTACCCCTTGTGTTTTAATTTAAACTAGAATCTTTAAATCTGAAAATGAAGCGTAATAAATACTTTATAATATATTATTAGACATGATGATAATATGTTTGCATTGATATGTTTAACAATGGATTTCAATCTCAATAATTCATCCACAATCTACATAATATATACCAATACTTGTGGATATTGTACGCTTGTAGATCTCTAGGCATTTCTTCAATGAATCAAATCATTATTGTACATCTTTGGAGGACTGATCTTGTAACAATGATACGATGCATTTAGTCGCTTCGTTGATATCCTCAAACAATGGAACGCCTTCTCGACTAGCGAGATCACATAAATAGTCACGACCACGATTATAATCCTGGACAGATGACTCCGATAGCTGTCAATGAAAAATCAATGAATTATTACGTGAAGCAAAGCAGCGAGAAAAATGATTTTTGCAGTATCCTCAGACAGGTGCGCAGCCAGTTAAACTCCCCTGACAACTGGAATATTTGGATGAAAATAAATAAAAAGAGTATCATAAAATTAATGGGTGGGAAATATAAACTTGAATGTCTTAACTTCAGTAACCCATGTTTGAAACCTAAAAAGTAATTTGCAAAATATTTGGCTTAAAGGGATGGGGTGGGGGGTGCTTTGCGGGAGTAAACACAGGAGTACTGAAGATTTGGAGCTAGCTATGCCACTGTCATGCAACATCAAATGCCATTAATACTAACATAATTTTCATTATTCAACAATTCTCTCTGAATATGCAGACTTCTGTTGATCGATCTATAGATGATGGCCAACAAGCTACCAATATTTTTACATTTAAACACCTTACAGCATAAAACATAACGGTCTATAAGAGCTGCAATTGATTCAATTCCATTATGGAGATTAAGTCAATCATTAAGCAGTTCAATCTGATGACGGTCAATCTCAATTTCAGCAAAAATACTAAGTGAATGAGAATTGATTTCCTTTAAAGACCCAACTTGGGTATAAAAGGGAGGTAATGGCTGGTGGGTGGTTTCCCTTGATTTTTAAACTGTATTCAGCTTAGGGAGATTTTTTAAAATATTTTATATCAAATGGTGTTTTTTATCATCATAAAAATCCTGAATGAAGTTAGATGATTCTTTTATCAGTCCAGATAAGAAAATTCAAAATGTATGATGATTTAGGTTCTTATATTTTCGAAACAATTTATGACAGAAATTCAAATTTGAATTAGAGGGAGGAGTTTATTGTCTGTTTTAGGTATTTATAGATTCAGTACACTAGTCAGCATTCGCTGTATACTGTCCATCACTGATAAAACAATGTAGAGAGAGAGTTAATTTACATCCGATAGTCAGATCGGATGTTGGGGGTTTAATAATTATTATCATCTAGGAAAATCAAAGTTGCACAGCTGATTTCAGTATGTGTCATATAACACATTAGATAACCCATTATTAACACTAGACTATCAGGAAAGGGTCTGCTTTAGCTCAGTCCCATTGTGAATAAGATAAAATGAAACTTGAGAGACCAACTGATACAATTATACCGTGTGTTTGTCATCTAATAAGGAAATGTTGATAAAATGGTATTATATGTCATACCAAGATGATAAGAAGAATTATCAAAGGGCCATAACTGGATTGTGTCAAACAAAAAATTGCTATTGTTTTTTGTCAAACAAAACATTCAATGTTTAAGGCACAATATAAAATATGGTGTGACAGTACAAACAAGTTATGTGTCATCTTCAACGAAAATTAATATTTCCACAGTATTCAAGGTTACTTCCTGAATAAACATTTCACTGAAATTAACCTTAGCCCCCAAAAACATTGTGACCAAATTTGATGAAAATTGGGCAAATCTTACAAAATATTCTGAACTGTTTTGTTAGGTAAATAGTGAAAGGCAATCACAGCACCTTGATAAATCTATGTCAGGTAAGATCAAGCAGTCAACAAACCTGGTAAATGCAGGGGCTTTTAACAGCAGAGGTACAAAAAGGTTTCAGATATCATGAAAAAAAGTGTGCTTCTAGCTCACCGATGGTTGTTTAGCTAACTTCAAACTATCATTTTTTCTGACCTAAGACGGGAAAAAACTATAAGGTATGTTTCATGATTTTCCAAATATCAGGCATTAAATATAGTCTAACCTGTGTTAGCAGCCTCCTACAAATAAAGACCTCCCTATGAATAAAGGCCATTCTTTTAAAAATGTTCATTACTTATTTTAGAAAAATATGACCTCTGAATAAAGGTCAACTATCAATAAAGGCATTATGTCTTTTCCACGGGTGCACTTTGTTCACAGGTTTGACTGTGCGTTCAATCAGTCTGTGACAGGTAATACGTACCTCATCAATTATAACTGCATCAGGTGGAATCTTCTGTATACATAAAACCATTCTACAACCTTTACCAATATAATACCCAGCCTGAAATATGACAGTAATATAACTAGATACAGTTGAATACAGTCATATAAATAGATACAGTAATATAACTAGATACAGTTGAATACAGTCATATAAATAGATACAGTAGAGTATAGTACAGTCATATAAATAGATACAGTAGAGTATAGTACAGTCATATAAATAGATACAGTAGAGTATAGTACAGTTATATAAATAGATACAGTAGAGTATAGTACAGTCATATAAATACATACAGTAGAGTATAGTACAGTTATATAAATAGATACAGTAGAGTATAGTACAGTTATATAAATAGATACAGTAGAGTATAGTACAGTCATATAAATAGATACAGTAGAGTATAGTACAGTTATATAAATATATACAGTAGAGTATAGTACAGTCATATAAATAGATACAGTAGAGTATAGTACAGTTATATAAATACATACAGTAGAGTATAGTACAGTTATATAAATATATACAGTAGAGTTAAGTACAGTTATATAAATAGATACAGTAGAGTATAGTACAGTTATATAAATAGATACAGTAGAGTATAGTACAGTTATATAAATAGATACAGTAGAGTATAGTACAGTTATATAAATAGATACAGTAGAGTATAGTACAGTCATATAAATAGATACAGTAGAGTATAGTACAGTTATATAAATATATACAGTAGAGTATAGTACAGTTATATAAATACATACAGTAGAGTATAGTACAGTCATATAAATAGATACAGTAGAGTATAGTACAGTCATATAAATAGATACAGTAGAGTATAGTACAGTCATATAAATAGATACAGTAGAGTATAGTACAGTTATATAAATAGATACAGTAGAGTATAGTACAGTTATATAAATATATACAGTAGAGTTAAGTACAGTTATATAAATACATACAGTAGAGTATAGTACAGTCATATAAATAGATACAATAGAGTATAGTACAGTCATATAAATAGATACAATGGAGTACAGTAGAGTATAGATAAAGTGAAGTCCTCAGGACCTGAAAATGACTACAACTGCGTTACCATCGCCGCAAGTTATATTTTTCGCTTTTGAAAACATCAATCTTTCAAGTATAGTTCTCTCACCCTGTATACCAAATAAGGAAGTTTTCAACAAGATATTGCAAACCTGAGCTACTCTGGAACTGAATATAAAAAAATCTCTCTTCCTCTGGTTAAAATTCTTACCAACAGTCAGGGTCATTCTTGCAATTTTGGCTTTAAGGGAGGAAAATCCCAGGTACATGTATACACCTGGATATAATCATCAACCTTTGAACAGCTAACAAGCTGTAGGGGAGCTGGTAATAACTAGTTTGTCAGAGACTGTAACCGCTAGATTATGGAGGTCCACAAAACTGAATTCAATATTGTCAATTGTAATTTCAGACGATAAGTGCCGCCCGACTAGCTCAGTGGTTAGAGCGTTTGTCTGATGATCGAGAGGTCGTGAGTTCGAACCCTTGTCTGTGACAAATTTGACTGAAGATATTACATCCTAAGTTAAGTTGTCCTCTACCTCTAAATTATGTGGGGTAGCTTGGCAGAAACTTACGACTAGAATGTGGTAAGTACTGGTTAAGGCCTATTTGAAGTCCAGGAATGCTGGTTAGGATAACTGGTTTTTGATATAACGATATGACTGAAATAATGTTGAAAATGGCGTAAAACCCTATGAAACAAACAAACAAACAAGAGGATAAGTTTGCACAATCATTAATTTGATAGAAATTCCACTTGCATTATTGAAGGGTATTGAAAAGCACCAACCAAACAGTAATTGCACACAAAGGCACATTGATTTTCACCTGTTTAGACTGGTTTCAATATTTATCATTAGAAACAGACCACATCAAGTAAACAAATGTAAAAACTATTCTAATTAACCTGTTAAAGGCCACTTCTGAATAAAGGCCACTCTGGGAATGAAGGTTATTCTATGAAAAAATGTTATTAATTACAATGTATTTAGAACAAAATGTCCTTCGATTAAAGGCCACTTGTCAATGAAGGCCACATTATGTCTTTCCCAAGAGTGGCCTTTGTTCACAGGTTTGACTGTCCATCTAATAATTTTTTTGGGGTAATTCCACAAATAATGATCATGCACAAAAACAGTTTAAATTTCTACACATGAAATTAAACCACATCCTATTTCATAATTTCATGCCACACCAAGCCAAAACAAGTTGTTTACCAGTCAACACAAAAACTTGCAGAATATTATTAAACAATATTGGTAGATATATATAGAACAAGATTTGATAAATCATTCTACGAATATGACACCAATGTACTATAAAAAAACACTTGAATATTTGAATGTGATTGTAAACATTATACAACAATGCTTAGGTAAATCATGCACTATAAAGAAAACCTTTATCACTTCATGTAATAGCTTACTTAATGGGAGAGACATATATTGAGGAAGTTCAAGTGTTTCAGATATCATTCAAACTTTTCTGGATTTTACAGGCAGTTTGGAGGATCTGAAAACCCCACAATTTAATGGAAAATGAGGCCATTTTTAATGAGAAGGGTGAAGAATTAACAACTATTAAAAAATGACTTGTCTTTAGAATTTGTTGTATACAGTCAAACATGTGTTAGAGGACACATACGAGTAAAGGCCACCCAGTAAATAAGGGCTATTCAAGAAATTGTCATTACTTTTCTAATACTGTCTATAAAACTTTAAAATAGACAAAGGGAAAGCAGAGAATTATCAAATAAAACAGAACAAGATGTGTTTTTGAAAACACAACACCTCCTGACCTTAAAATGCACAGGTCATGTTGAGTTTGTCATGAGGAACCAACATATGAAGTCTGATGACTGTAAATGGAAGCGTTCTGATTTTATAGGCAAGTTTTAACTTTGGAACAAAGACAGAGCAATATGTCACCAATCTATCGATATGGGGGCATAAAAATGAAGAGATTCAATAAATGTAGGGTGCTTGTTCACAAGTTCAGCATTACATTAAGAACAATATTCTACTTACTTCACACATTGAGCCTAGAGATCTTCGATCACAAGTTATCACATAAAAAAGCAGACGACAATTTTCTCGTAACGCCACATGTATTGGAATGAGTTTCTGGTCCCAGTTATGGACGGCGGGATCCACAAATGATAAACCGTGTTTCCTAAAATAATATTTTTTGAACAGGTACTTCAATTGTATAAAAATCACAGGAAAGAGTACGAAGCATGTATCTGTACTTCACAATGGGCACACTAAACAACAAGCAGGAAAAACTATCTGAAAAGAGTAGGAATATAAATGACCGGTTCTCCTCTATCTCATCTCCCCTCTCTCTGGGGCGGCTCTGAAAAAACCAAAGCTGTCGAATGAGCCATTAATGAACAGATGAATAAAATCTAGAGGGGATAGAATATACAGGAGAACCAGTCATCTAAATCCCTTCTCTTGTCTTAAATAGTTTTTTTAGTTCTGTATCCTGTCCAGTGTAAAGCATCGATACACACCCACACCGACCCATTTCCTAATCTAGGTGATATAGGACACTGAAAAAGCGTCCATGAAATATCAAAAGGCGGAACCAAGATTTGAACCCATGACCTTTTGATAGGTAATCCAGTGCGTTACCACAGGACCATTAATCCACCCTGGCACATTATATTATACTAACAAGTAAGTATGGTACCGGTTAAAACCGTATCAGACCAGTTGGACTACTCATTGACTTTATACTTAAAATAAGATACACATTGTTCCTGGTACATATTATGTAGATTTAACACGTAACCAGCACACAAGGTAACAGCCCTGCATTCTAGAACAGTTTAAATATCATTGAATAACTACGCATTCATCTTCAAGTCATCCATGATTTTTGATGCTGATTATGTAGCTAGTAGCGACTGAGCTGTTACTATGTAGTTTTCGGGGCAATGCTGAAATAAGGCCAAAGCCGTGCTCCAGTGGTTAAAACACTGGACTTGTAACCAAGTGATCCAGGTCCAATTCCTGGTCGTGGAAGGTCATACCCTTTATGAAAATTTCACAAAAATGTCTGTTTTCCTACGTATGTGGAGAAGTTGCAGATTCCTTGTGGAAGTGGAAGTTAGAACTGGTTAGAATACAGTCTAGGAAAACTGGTTCTGTGAATCAGCCGCCGTATATAGCTGAAATAACGTTGAAAAACGGTGTCAAAACCACTTAATCTGCTGAAATAACAGAAATACCTGAGTACTGGAATAACAATATCTTCCCTCCAAAGGATTTCTCCACAACTGCCACCCAGATAAACATCTCTGATAACATCCTCGTGACCATCATGTTCTTCCACAGCAGGGGAGATAACTTCTGCAATAATAAAACATGTTCACGTAGGAGGGATACAAACAAAATCCATTTCCCGACAAACTTCCCTTTGCTCAAATTTAATAGGTGGATGATATCCCTTTATGATCCATTCTCCAGCATTTAAACTAATTGTGGGGATTTTTGTCCTACTTGTAAAATTAATCAAAGAAGATTTTTGTCTGCTTTGCCAAATAAAATTCTAAGGTGGTTTTGTCAATCCATACAAATTTGAGCTAAGGGGATCTGGTTTGAAAGGATGAATATTTACACATTCACCAAGCTTTAGACTTCAAACCCTGTTGTATTGACCTAGTGTTGAATTGTTCAGTACTCAAGACATGTGCAATTGAATGCAATTTATGTACTAGAATCTGAACTGTGACAAAAAAGAAGTAGGACTCTATTGATGTACATTTAATTTGCCGAGCTAGGAGAAGTCTTACCACATCTACTGAACCCTTCAAAATAACCCAACTGCAGCATTTTCCAACTCCTGGTATCAAATCTCCCCCGGAAGTATTTCTTAAGAGCTTTAAGGTACCGGTCACATGATCCTTGCTTTCCTCAACACCAGATAAATGCAATCCATCCAGGACACCCATTAAATAGCCTTATGTCATTGAGACCATAAAAAAATAATCTGGCATAAGCTGAAGAATGCATTTAGTGAACAAATTCTTGTGAAAAAAAAAATTAGCTCACATTTCTAAGATTATTACAGAACTTGGAGAACCAGTCTAGATTGAATTTAATATCTTGATAAAGCAAGATTAATATGACATAGTTTACTTACTGGATAAAAGCCAGCGGAATGGCTGAAGCACCTGAGTAATAACTCTTTGAAAAAAACTTGGAGTCTGTGTCTGTAATTAAATAAGGAGTTTGTTGCTAAAAAACAACTTGTTTGTTATACAATCATATATGGGGAAATAGAACAATTTATATTAATTAAGGGATTCACTAAAGTGATTAACATTTTAGAGAAATAGCAGCAATAAGCTATCAAGTTTTTCACACACATTATTTCAACTTACTTTTTCAAGCAGTTTGACAGTTTTGGTTATATTGGAAAAATGTCAAATGATCACAATACCAATTCATAACATAACAAACAGTGTTTTCACATTTATATCAAGACATTTACAAAATAAATCCAGATCTCATAGACAGGCAACAGGGCAGAAAGTATCAAGATTCATCCATACCTGAGACCTATATTCCGTTACAATGGAACAAAATTCTTCATACACAAATTCATTCTGTAATTTTCTTCTCTGTTTTAACCATTTTGTGTCTAGTTCTTCACCCGTACAACTTTTATATGCTAAACATATCTAAAAGAGAGAATGATCATTAGTTGAACACTGGGGTATGTTGCTGAACATACAAAAGATTATTTCAATTCACTATCGACTCAAACCATAAAGCATACCATGATTACTTGTGTATAGGTCGCAGCAGTGTACAAGATGCAGGTAAAACATCAGCGAAAAAAGGTAGCGGAAAATACACATGAATAATTTCTAGCAAAGAAAAGCAATGACCTTAGAAATGACAAGATGTGGGAAAATGAAAAAAATCTGTGCTGTTTTGTTTGTTTTTGCGTTACGCAAGTATCATAAAACCTGATAATGATTAATTTCTCAACCTTGCTGAATCCTGAGTCACGCTTTTACAGTAGTCATCTCAGAACTAATCATATCAATATCTTAACACTTCACCACATGTATGTATGGCAGACGGGAAGAAAATTCTTTCTGATTAACGTGCTCCATATAAGCATTGTTTTTACTAATAGATTTTGGGAAAAAATGAAATTGAAAGTGTATCATACTTAAACAAAATAAAGAAAGGGAAAATGATTTGCGATCGATATCCTCATTTACATAAAAAAAATTTTACAAGAATATGCCATGTCGGTAATTGCTATTTGTACACTGATAGGCCTACATGATTATAAACACTAGATTTTTCGTGTGTCCAAGAAACACAGAACAATGTTCACAATAAACACAATAAAATACTTACATCTTTACTAGTAAGAAAACCCTCAACACTACTGTCCACAGAATTAAATGCTTCTCTTAATTCTCTGAAAGATATGTAATCAACACAAGTAGGAGAAAATAAGAGAAAGTATAACATCTTCAGTCTAGAAATTTGTGGGTTGCCTCCTGCCCAAAAGGATTTTTCCTTCTTTAAGTCTTTTGGGGGACAATCTACTTTTCGAGAGTTTCCTTTATAATGTATAAAGTCGGGCAACCTAGCTATCACGAAAAATTAATTCAAAGACTGCATCTTACTTACAAATGAATCCCTCCCTGAGGTGCAGAGATATGGACCGGACAAAAAAAGTTCTCAAATGGACAGGAGCGCAATCTTAAAGCCCACGAAAAATAGTTTCCAATCCAAGCTATTAGAACATATATATTTACTAGCAATTACAACAGATATTGATATACACACAAGAAGCTTTTCCGATTAAGTCAGCGAGATCAGCTTTGAACTGAGACAGAAATTAGGATGTTACAAGTGCTACTTTTATCATTCACTATTATTTCTATTCCCAACTGTGGCCAAGTGGTTAGGGTGTCCACTTTGGAGCGGGAGATCGAAGCTTCAAACCCAGTGGATACTGTGTTAAAACTGATGCGGTCGGTTGGTGAGTTGCCAGCTAGTTAAATAATGGTTACCGTAGGCCCTTCTCAGCCAGGCCCCTGGTAAAAAGAGAAGGGATTCGGGAGTTACTGCTGGCCCTTTCAGTAGGGGTGACACCCTTATAAACAAAACCTTTACCTTTTTATACTTACAGTAAAGCTTGTCCAAGTTTTAGATGTCCATGTTTTACAGGAAAAGCACCATGCTTCAAGGTCAAATCTTGAACATGTAGACCCTGCATTATATAAATAAAAATAAATCATTGAATATTTAAACTTATACGTTATACAGAATCTATCAAATATTTACATGTATTATGTTATATGATATACAGCCTAACCTGTGTTAGCAGCCACCTCCAAATAAAGGCCACCCTGTGAATGAAGGTCATCCTTCTAAAAACCATCATTGACTATTTAGAACAAAATGATATCAGAATAAAGGCCACCTGTCAATCAGGTCCCAGTCTTTCATTCCCAAGAGTAATCTTTGTCCACAGGTTTGACAGTACTAATATATACAGACATTCTCAGGGGCGTAGTTTCCTATAGTTTGTGTCGTCGTGGCCTAAAATTATTTTTTTTAAATTCTAATGGCCATGCCCCAAGACCCCCCCTAGGATTTGTCCTTCACATTAATGTAGCCCAAACTACCCCTAATTCTGATATATTAAAACATGCTTATAGTGAAGTTTAATATAGTGAAGAATTAGATACAATGAAGTAAATATTTTCACCCTATTGAGCCTTTTCTGTTTTAATGTAGTGACGCTCAATGACTGCCATGGTAGATGTATTATAAATTTGGATACAGTGAGAATAATTCAGTAATTTAAACAATGAAGTCATTTCATGAACCAAACAATACATTTCACATGAAATTGCCATCCATACATTTTACATGTAATTTGCCATCCATACATTTTGCATGAAATTTGTCATACATTTTACATGTTATTTTAACAGTCATACATTTTGCATGAAATTTGCAATCCATACATTTTATATGAAATTTGCCATCCATTTTACATGAAATTTGCCAAGTTAAAATACAAAGTTTATTGAAACACATACTGGCTATAAGTAGTAATACTGTTTGCATGATATGTCAATGAAATGTGAACTTGTTTGTGCTATAAGAAATTATTGGTTTAATACGCAGATCAAAGGATCTTTTATGGGTTTTATCTGTAATGATCAGAGACATATATAGTTTTAATAAGACTTTTAACAAATTTAATGATACATATAAACTGGGTTTTATGTCTCATGTTAAACTTTACATATTTTCTTCCTTATACAATATTTAGTACAATTAAGCCATTATTAGTGCACATACATGTAAGAAGTGTGTAAGCCTTACACCCGCATTAACTTTAAATTGAGCAATCTAATCAAGGACATAGTTCAGGAAAAGGGAGGTAATTTCAATTTAGACAAAATATGTCAAAAAAGGGTCAAACATTATTTACCTGTATATTAAGTAAGAATTACAGGTCAACATACAACCAAATATTAATAACCATAAGCCTCAAAGCAAGTTATCAGTTTCAGTAGGTTATATATGTACATGGTGGCCAGTTCACTTTACCAGTTTTCTAATATTCAAAGCCACACTTACTCACGCTTCTATTAGGAGCTGGCAACTTCACTTTATATGGAAGAATTTTTTTTTTCAAATTTTCAGCCAGGGGTAACAGGAGTTGTGACCAAGATTTGAACTTGGATTACCTGGATACAAATCTGGCTTGTTAATTATGGGACCAAGAGTCCTGATTAGAGAAATCAAACATCAAACGTACCTCTTTAAGAATTAACTTTGTACATGCGAGTGCTTTGGTTATATCTGGGAAAATAGGAACAGAATTTCTCTCCACCAAATCAGTCAAGATTAATCTCCCTTTCACCAGGTCGGACATCTCGCTGTTTGGAAAGACATGAAAGGTCATTTAACACAACCACTTAACTTTATAACTCATGAGATTTTCAGGTTTGTAAACACAATAATAACTAGAGCTTGTCACAGGGGTGACTAATACCCCCGCTGCCGCTTTGACACTAAGAATGCAATAGTACACTAAATGGCTAAGTTCAAGGGCACATAACTCTGGAATGAGTGAATCGCTGGGCATGAAAATTGTGTCTTGCACATCTACACTTCATGGTGATAACATATTTCAAGTTTCATTGCAATCGCCTAAAGAAAAGGAAGTAGTTCGCTCCATAAACTAGTGATATTGTATGCGGACGAACCAACCGACCGACAGAGTGACTCCAATATACCCCCTCTCAAACTTTGTTTGCGGGGGTATAATTAAATGTATAACAACAAGAAAAAATATTCAAAATCATCCAAAATGCCTGTCATGCAAAACGCAAAAGACATGAAAATTTCATGAGCACAAAAAAAGAGGATAATCAAGCTACATGTATTCTCATGTAGAAAGATGAAAGTAGCTATGATATTTAAATAAGGTTAAGCAGATTTCATGAATAAACAGTATCTAAAAGAGCAGAAAGCAAAGTCTGTAACAACCCTTTTTGATCTATCAGTTGATATTTTCCAGTCCAATCAAAGTACTGAAAGTACTCATGGAAACTAAACTAAAATAGACTTGTACTACAACATGGTACAGGAACTACATCGTAGTTCAACTGTAGAGCGGATGTAGATAAAGTTATAGTGTAGTAATTAGGTCCGCATCAAAATTCATGCCTGCCAAGCGAGAGACAGCTATGGAAAGCTGAACTATTGTTTAGTTTCCAAAAACCAGGTTCTGAAATCTCTGGTGAACAATAAACAAAATACCAATAACAAAATTGGTACAACTAACACTCACACATTCACAGCCATATTTTAACACACAGTCAAACCTATGTTAGCAGACACCTTCTAATAAAAGCCACCTTGTGAATAAAGGCCATTCATTTAAAAACTGTCAAATATTATATAGAATAAAATGACTGTCAAATAATGACCACTGGTCCTTTAAGGCAATATTTTTTTATTTTCCATGGGTGGCCTTTGTTCACAGGTTTGACAGTAGAGCAAAGCAAAATAAAGACACAATATAAAAGACAAGAGACTCTCTACAAACCTGTCAGGCAGAATCATACCATCAACTTCTATGTTAGGTTTAAGGAAATCACAAACTGTGACCACCACTTGTCTTTGTGAAGCTGAAAAATATGACCATTTAACAAATAACAACACTATAATTGTAAATAGATACAGTTTAACCAGTGCTAGCAGCCACCTCTGAAAAAAGCCACACTGTGAATAAAGACTGTTCCTGTAAAACTGTAAATGGTTATTCAGAACAAAATCACTTCTGCATAAAGGTCATCTGTCAATAAAGGCCACATTTTGGCTTTCCCAGGGTGACCTTTGCTCACAGGTTTGACTGTATTAACAATCTTCACCCAATTGTATAAACATGGATTAAATTTCATCAATGAGTTAAATTTGAGGTTAGGTTAGAATTTGGGTTAGCTTTGGGTAAAGTGATTGTAAAACATTTTGGTTCAGATAATTTGTGGTTACATTCAGTCCTTGTGTCTGACATTGGTAATTCAGCAATTCAGATCCTCTGTTTGTCTGCTTGCTCATTTGAATTGCCGAGTTCCACAAGGGTTTGGTACATGAAATGCGAGTTCCACAAGGGTTTGGTACATGAATTGCCGAGTTCCACAAGGGTTTGGTACAAGAAATGCAGTCATCTTGTTTCTGGTTAGCATTTGGTTAACCTCCTATTTGTTGCGAAAATAATCTTGTTTCTAATAACATACATACCCATACATATAGACATTGACAGTGTACAAATTTACAATCCACAATTATTTGTACATGTACTACTAATTTGTTTCATGACCACATTTTTTATTGATCTATTTTCCTGTTTAATTTCAAACTTGTCAGTTAAAGGGAGGTAACTACAACTATAATTTAGTACTGTAAAAATTAAATGTAATAGAATGTGGAAAAAACTGAATTAGACATTGATGATACAACAAATTATACCTACCTACAAGATATGCAACTTCTATCATTGATGATATAGCTCTAGTTTTACTGTCAATCACAAAGAACAGAACATCTGCCATCTAAAAAGCACAAATATCATTATACTGTTTAAGTTTCATTGGACTCAATTAGAAGGCAAAGATTTCGTCAATTACCATTAAACTGGAGAATATTCTTTCACTCCCCACTCTCTCTCACTTTCTCTATCTCTGGGACAGCCCAGAAGTGACTTTAGCTGTCTCAAGAGCTGTTCAATAACTGATGAACAGGACAATATCAGTGATAAATGTAGAATTTTGAAACAATACAAGATAAAGTGAACAGAGGTAACAAAGCTTGCCAGTCAAATATTTCATGAGAAGAAACTATGAAACAATGATAAAACTAAAATACTGAAAAAAAGAAAATAATGGCAGAATGAAATAATGATAAAAATGAAATAAAAAAAATTTTCACCTGCTTAGCTTGAGCTTCCAGCTCCATTAATTCTGGTTTCCAGTTTTGGACCTGCTGTAAAAAACAACAATACAATTGATATAGTCATGATTTAAAATTACAAGAAGTGGTGTTTGAACTAAATTTTCTACTTTGAGAAAGTTCACTTGCCCAAACAGAAATTTACTAACCCTGTTATTTCTGAAAAAAAAAGTTAATGGGACTTTAATTGATTTTTTACCAGATCAAAGCTATCATTTTATACATTTACTTACAGTTTCAGATAACTACAGTAGGGCTGTGGCGAGTATCAGAGTAGACAGTGCTCGGGTAAGTCAGTACTCGGGTAATCACGAATCAAAATGAATAATCAAGTATGAATAATCATCACTACTGAGATTTGTGGTTTGCAATCTTGTTTTTTTAACATCAAGTATATTCTTTGTTCTTAAAATTCCCTTTTCTATGAATATATATTGTCTCATCATAAACTACTTTGTTTGCCAAGAGGTCCAATCGGATCTTTAGATATTGGGTCATAGGCTCAAACCAGAAAATGATGCTGGTAAATACATTAATTGAAAGGGAGTACATATAAAACAATTCCTAAAAGAAAATTAAATTTAGCTGTCTTCAGGACTGCAATGTTGAAGTTTTAGATGGGTTACTAATGATAACAAAAGCTTTGTGATTTGATTTGTGGATCGTAAGTGTTGAATCGTGGATTGGATCAGATAACCACTTACCCAACGATCCACAGCCCTAAACTACAGCATATTTGCCCTGCAAAAATCATTTGAAATAATGCTCTAAACACAGCGAGTGATCAAAATCATAAAATAATGAGATACAGTACAACCTCCCTCTTCAGAGTGGCCCTCTCTTGAGCAATAACCTCCCTTCAACATGCAACAGCATATTTTCCCACTATACAATTAAACTATTAATTTACCCTCTCTAGAGCAACAACTTCTCAACAAAAACATAATTGTGCTACTCCCAAAGGGTGTTGCTTTGAAGACGTTGCACTGTAAACAAACTTACAGGGTTATAAAAAGTGATCCCATGTTCCTTGAAGTATGGAATGGCTATCTCTGCTCTCCATTTTGTAGGATTGCATGAACCGCCAAGAAAGACTGCAATGAAAAATAAACTAGTTAATTTATACACTTTCAAGAATGTTGGAAGAAAAGACATCTAATGTGTGTGCAGACTAGTCAACTTAATCTTAACCAAATATAGAAACAATTATCACTTTTGCCATAATACAATTAGTTAAACTAATAGCAGTGCTAATGAATAAGCATTTGCCCTACCCTTAAAATTTTAAGAAATATTTATTTTCATGCCATTAATAATTATAATTAACTAGAAATGTGTCCAGAGGACATGAATGCCCCTGCTCACAGCTAAGTAAACAAGAGGGCCATGATTGACCTATAATCGCTTACCAGAAAAAAGACGTTTTTCTTTTTTTTCCTATAATTATAAGCCTAGTATGTCAAATCAAATTTTTACCCCAGAACCATAGTATGAACAAACTAGGCAGAGGTCCACTAACAGCTACATCCGAATATCTAAGCTTGAGGCATGGTAGTTTCTGACAAGATTTTTAAAACTTTCCTATTATAACTATAAGCCTATGTAAAATCAATGAACACCAGGGCGGAGCCAATTTTGACCCTAGGGCCACAATTTGAACAATCTTGTTAGGGATCCACTAGACGATGCTACACACCCAATATCTAAGCTCTAGGCGCTGTGGTTTCAGAAAAGAAGATTTTTTGAAGTTTTTCCTATTGGTTGCCATAGCAATCAAGAGTTTTAAATGAAATTTATATTTTTTAACAACTTTGATAGGGGTCCACTCAAGGATCATACCAGCAAAGTTTGTTTGCAATTGGCATAGTGATTTAGGAGATGTTGTTTAAAGTAAACATGGACGCCACTTCCCGACGTGCAACAATCACAACAACAGACCAAATAGGGAGTACGTCCTAGAAATTGCATGGATAAAACTGTTAATGGGGAGGTAACTCAAGCTAGTGATCCTCTTCACTGAATATATATAGATACTGTGGAATCATTTATTTTCATTGGGGAATTAATTTTGTGGATTTTGTGGGTCGGCTCATCCACGAAATCAAATCCCCACTAATTTAAATTCAGAGATAAGGCATTTCTTTTCAAAAATCGAAATCCACTAATTTATGTCCCCACGAAATAGCCATTTTAGTAAAAATCACGAAAATTGAGCCCAACAAAAATAAATGAAAATATAGTATACAGCCTAAACAACCAACACCATCTAGCCATATATTATACCGAGTGGTCATTGATATATTTTTTGCAATAGTATTTTTAGTGGCCTCATTGATTTAGTGGTTTATACTGGTTACGGCCTCTGACTTGTTTTGACTGCCATCACTGCAGGTTAGAATCCTAAATGGGACAAGACCACATCTGAGGGAGATGTCCAGTTGTCTAGCAAGCTTACAGAAAATCGGTAATTCTAACCAGGAGTACATCTGAGATAATCATTCTCAGTTAAAGCTGGAAATGTCGCCAAATGAACTCCTGACTGATGGTGCAATGTGTGTTATACCCCAGTGAATAAAAGAAGGAAAAAAAATTAATCAGGACACATGCTAATTCTATGTTTTTCAACATAATTCTGATCAGGACTATTTACTTGACAAAATGTAAGGCCTTGAAGGTGTATTAAAATATCAACAACTACATGACTGTATAATCAAATACTAAAAGGAGAAAGATGATCCTACAGAATTGTAATGACTAATTATGTAGCATTCTCTGTAAACATAAGCCATACTTGATCTAACTGATTCATCTAAAACTTTATACAAAATAACATTTAAAGGGGACTGATGCTCTGTGGTTAAGTGTTAAAGTGCTTGATTACTGATTGAAAGGTAGTAGGATGGATTCATTAAATACTCAATAAAATATACTGATTTATATATACAATGTTCAAATATGTATAAAGGTCAACTGTGTATAAAGGTTAACTGAGTATAAAGGTTAACTGTGTATAAAGGTCAACTGTGTATAAAGGTCAATTGTACATTAAGGTCTGCTGTGTAAAAATGTTATAAGTGTGTAAAGATCACCTGTGTTTAAAAAGGTCAACGGTGTAAAAAGGACAAATGTGTATAAATATCAACTGTGCATAAAGATTAATTTTGTATAATGATTAACTACATGTATGGATTAAGATTAACTGTGTCAACTGTGTATAAAGGTTAACTGTGTATAAAAGTCAACTGAGTATAAAGGTTAACTGTGTATAAAAGTCAACTGTTCATATATATCAAGTCCAGATAATCTTCTCCTCCATATGTGTTTTTTGTTCCCAGATATGATGACTATGGTTAAATATATGTACATAATAATAGTACCATATTATTAATTACTTATTTATGAAGAAAATACTATACTTGAAAGCTATGTCTTAAAATGTAACCAAATAGATATGTGTACACACAGTAAGTCACAACACACGTACAAGAAATCATTTAACAGCATTTTCACAACAGCTTCCACAAAAAATATATTTCAACAATTATGTGCCAAACCCTAGATCACACCCAATATTGATTTCAACATTTCTTACCTCACTTTAAGTTAAAGTGGGATTGGACTGAAGGATGAACGGGCCTACCTGGTATTACTTGACAGCAATACACAATGTGAATGTGTTAATATATTAAATAACTTAAGAGTATTGAATATATTCACTGTCAGTCACCATACATGCCTTCTATACAAATAGATAGTCTTGAAGTCTTCTATACTTCTTTTATTATAAATAAAAGTGTTTTTTTCTCACAGAGGGAAAAATGTTGGGGCGTCCTAAGAAAGGGGAAAATTGCATCTTGACAGGAAAAAGGGGAACAATAACATAACAATGTACACATATCCTCCCAACATTTAAATTATCCATAGGTTATAACCTTGATGGTTACTGACAAAGAACTGTCCTACATGTCAACTTGATGACCATATTTACCAAAAATGTTTTCAAGAAAAATTTCTACAGAAGGGGAATTTGTTTATGAATTTGGGGGGGAAATATATTTCAGTCTAAAACAGTACAAAAACACATAGTATTAATACAAACCAATGCTGACAAATATGAGGCAAACATTGAATTATTTAAGGACAAAACTTTCAGAGAGTCTGGGTGAATTAGATTGGCCATCATAGATTCTTGTATAAATGTACGGGTCTATTGTGTGACTATACATGTAGGTTCTGTAACAATTGGATAAAAGAATAAGGTAGGAGTATTAACAGTGCTAATTAATGTGAACACAATCTACAATTAAGGGCTGTAACTCTCCTGAGACTGAGGCAATAAAATAGGACACCACACTAAACTTTTATTATTTTCTATTTTGCACACAGATGTAATTATAATAAGTAGAAAGATTGAACGGGAACAAGATTGGACAACAGACAGAGATAAAAAAGGTTAGGTTTAGTAAATAAGGAACATAATGCAGGAGTGTCAATAGAGCCAAATTAAAAATCCTGAAAATTATATGCAGCCTACAGTGTGTGCCAAACAAGAGGCCTTCGACCACAATGTTTCCATATTTAAATCAGTTTGTATTAAAGAAAATCCTTCAGAGAAGATTAAATTGATCATAACTCTGTCATTTCTTGAGTTTTTTTTATCAAATAACCTCTGTTTTGCTAAAATATCATAGCTCCTTCAGGACAGATAAATCCCAAATTCCGGATATATCTGGAATATTGACACCCCTGATAATGACTGGGGGGCTCAAAGTCAACCATCATGGCATCATTGCCAGAAAAAAAAACATTTGTAACATACATTGATGTATAATCTGATTCACTGAGTCTGTTAGTTCTCGGAATATCATTTTAACCATTTAATGCAACAGAAGTATAAATCTTAAAATAAATATTGAAAAAACTTAATAACAAAAACGGGCATGCATGGGTAATTACTGATATAAACAGTAACTACGAAATCTCTAAGACACAGTTACATACATCAACTAAATTATTTCATTTTTCATTCTCACAAAAGGTGAGGCTACACATAAATAATGCCAACTCTACATAAAGTCATCTGGGAAAAATCAATAGCTATAAGCAAATACATAAGCCATGTGTAGTACGGTATCTGTGTAATATATGGTGCAAGATTCAGAAAAATAGGGGACTTTCAAACAAAATGAAACGGTGGCGGGATTTTGAACGAAAATATACAGTAATAAATCAACGCCCGTAATGAATCAAATAAATATTTTGCATTCCTTAAGTACTGTCTACCAAATACTTATGCCATTATATGTACTATGGTATTAATGTAACTATTAGTATATTGTGATTCAGAAAGTACCTTGAAAATGTGCGAGGCTTTCTGAAAAGTAAGAATAAACACTGACACATCTTACACAACACAAGGATAATTATCTGAACTTGTTAAATGTCACTGTTTAGTTCATAAATATGGAACTAAAAAAATTGAATATTTTAAAAAAAAAATTTACACAAAACTATTCTTCCAAATTTAGTCAGCATAATGTATTGTCTGTCAGTGTTACTAAGTGCACTAATAATAAACCATTAATTTATAAAAGCATTGTTCCATTTACAAAATTCTTCACAATTCTTCTAATAAAATGTCAGCATCAGTACAGGCAGGGAAAAGTTCATTGTACATTGAGTGCATAGTTATAACAACACGTTGCGTATAAGCACACAACAATAATAATTATTATCGTTGAAAAAAGCATAAAATCAAAAGTGCCTTCAATGAAAAAAAAACAGGAAGTACTCAAAAAGCTTCTTTTCATATTGTAGGAAAAATTCAGAAATTGAGATTTTTATCACGAAAATAATTATTGCTTAACAATAAGACAAAATTAAACTATCATTTAAAAGTGAAAAAATATGCCTAGAAATCAGCAAATTTATTACCTCGTCTTTTACGTCGGTGAAGAGTTGATTCTGATCGTACTTTGAACATACTATGAGGTATTGGACTATTCGGACTAAAATTGAAGAAAATAATGTTTGACATCGACTCAATGAGAAAGCCATCCTTAAAAAATATTTTGTTAACGTAACCTTCTCACCAAAGAGGAACCTACCCAACTTTTTTTGGCCTCTTGGGTAATTTTTTTTTCAATAAATTTAAATATTTTACAATCAATAAAAAAAAATTGTAAAAAAAAATTTGCAAACAATATATTTCCTACTCCATTCAAAATTCTCTGGGTAGGGTCCCACAAACAAATAATATTTTAGGATGGCTTTATTTCCACATCTCCATATTGTTAATATGAACATATACAGATGTTGATAATGATGGTGCTAAATACTGTGTTATCAATAACTAAGAGCAATATTGGAAAACAACAATACTTGGTGAAATATTAAATAAACATGGATAAGAAAAATATTCCTAGAAGAAACACACGCAAATAAAATACCATCCTCAAAATTTACCATCCCCAATACCCACCAACCCAAACCCGACCATAAACATACAAAAATTGAGGACAAATCAGAGTCTCCTAGAAGGTACAGCCTTGGAGGTTTAAACTACGGTAGTTTTGTGGGCTCAACCTATAGGAGCATACAGTAAAACCTTAATATCAAGATTGACATACCTATTTATATATAGGGACCATAAATGGGACCCTCGTTAAAGGGACATGCCCTGGAACTGCTGTATCTTGGTTTTCATACACCAAAAATGCGTTTAACACTTGTAAAACCAATTATTACCGAGAAGTCAAAGAAGAATGTGCATTCAAAAATGACTCTATAAAGCACGTTGGTATTTGTATGTTAATTTGAATAAAAGGCTGCTAGCCTTTTATCGTGCGCTGCCTTTCAAACTAGCATAACATTGATATCGACCTATAATTGATTGATAGGATAAACTTTATAACGCAAAAATGAGGGGTAACCCCGTTTATTTCACCCCGTAATAGGTATGAGGGCGTCGGGTCATCCCATCGTCATGAGCAATACTTAGACAATTCAGTTTGTTTACATTTATTTCACCATGTTTTTGGTTTTGACAGATCCCGAAAGGGTCGAGTTGTGAAAATGATGAATACTTTCTGAGGCCGAAATCGGTAGGTTTGGTAAATCTTGAAATGTGTATTTTAAGTAAACTAGGTGGATATTTCGTAATTATTTTAGAGGGCTTTCATTGATTGATTTAGGCATTAAAATGCTACCAATTTGACTGCTATTTGTGACGCTTTATTTCCAGCGCATGCCTCTTTATAACTCCTTATTTTCAGGTGGTTTATAATAATTAATTATTAAGATGAAATTTTCATACCAATAATAAGCGGTAGATGCTGTCTTAACATCAAGATGTTTTATGTTAAAAGCTGTACTGAAATCATTTGTTCATTGGCGACCTCAAACACTATATTAAATGTTTCTCAAAACATAATTTTAAAAAGCCTGTAGAAAAAAAGTATGCTGGGGTTATTTTGTTAAGAAGGTGATACTGATAGTCAGCATCTTCCCCTTGGAAAAACAAGCTTTATTTTCCTCCAAAAAAATCATTTCTCTATTTACATTCCCCAAATTTGCCTCTTTTGCATATTTTTTCCCCTTATCACCAAAGTCCAGCATCTTCCCCTTTTCCTAAAAAAATCCTTAATTTTATGTACCATATTTAAAAACATGGAAGGTCAAGATAATTATGACCCATCACCTTAACCTCAAATTCCTATATTGGCCTGGTCATTGGACAGTTCAACAAATGAAATTAAGTCTTAACTACATTCCAGAACAATCAAAACTTGTTGATATTTTTTAAAATGTAAAATCCATTAGTTTAATTTGAAAGTACACATGTAAATATAAAATTACACGTAAAACTAACTTGATCGCATAATTATCACGTAACTCTCCGACAAGTACACAGTATTCACCGAATGTGATGTGATCTTCTTTACATGGACTTCCATATTCAACAGCACACATCAGCATCTCATGGACTTGAAAATACAACATAAAGCAAGATTGGTTGATATTCCAATGTCATTCAATAGCTCTTTAATAAATGTCATTAACTTTCCATTGATTATTGATTTCTAGGAAGTAAGGTTAAAACAGTATACTGAGTGTAGATAATTAATTGCATGGAGTGTTTGTCTGCAGTATATCATACAAATACACTCAACTTATCTCCACAGACCTGCTCTTAAATTGGTTTTTCAACACTTCTGCTAAGACTTGACCTGAAGTAATATCTAATCCTTACTTCAGGCAACATTCTGGCATACTGCAATTACAATAAATTGGCATTAACTATGATGTGTTTCTACATCACTGTACAGTTGGAACTTGGCAGCAAACATTTTCAATTTAATATACACCAATATTCGTAACAAAAAGACTGCACTTTCAAATAAGTCAATCCTTAATACATGTAGATATGTTGCCTGGCGTAACGCTACATACTGACCATAAGTGACCTTAAATACCATTTTGACATATACTAAGTATTTTAATTCAATATAAAAATAAACAGTAAAAAAATGTTTCCTACTTACAATGTACCCAGTGAAAATTGCTGGGAAAGTTTACCTTAAACAAATTCTTTTTAAGGATGACCTAACGCGTAGGCCAGTATTATTATTATACAGGGGTTTCATTAATTATTCAAGTAGCAGGATGTTTTTGAAAAGTAGAAGGGGGGTCTGGGTTCCTTCCCCAGCTGGGGTTGGCCCCCGGCCGAAAATAAATTTTAGATCTTTTGGGATTCAGAATATCACATTTCCATGTGACACTGTATGCACTTATTTTTAATTGTGAAGTGACAGTCCAGTGTTAAGTATATATGTAAGAAAAAACACTGTGATTTTCAAAAGTAGCCTTGGGTTCTTGACGAAGCAAGCAGGGAAATCCCGGCCCCCAGCCATTCATGAAACCCCTAGTATAAGATGATAAGTCACAACTATGCTGAACACAAATAAACAAGTTTTACCTTGAGATGTGGAAGGGAATAGTTCCAAGTCATTACACGAAGGTCGGAGGTTACTGAAGTGTAAATGATGGTCCTCATCACAATACTTCCTGAATACACTCCACAATACACTGAAATTAGGTCTCAAAGATAAAGCAAAACCATCATAAAATATCTTACAGTAACAGATAAACAAATTTCCAACAATTTTTTTTCACCATACACTTTAAGGTTTAATTTTTTTTTAAAGTTTCAACTGTCAACAACAGCTTGGGTCATTGACTCATTTTCACCACCTTTTTTTGGCTTTTAGTAGTTTTACAGTGGGGGAAGACCCCCATCAGGGCCCTCATTTGATGATTTTTCCCCTCCTAACATAAATTAATATACTTTTTTCCCCGATTTTAGAAAAAAAAATCCCCCCCAAAAAAAAAGTTATATATATATACACAGTTACACATGATTATTTATAAGGCATTTGAATAAATTCCCCTTTTCCTCAAAATGATGCGAAATTCCCCTACCTCAGTACCTGAGGGCCCCGAGCCCCTCCCCTAAAGTGCAGCCAGGGCCCTCCCTGCCTATGTGTACACATGGGAAGTTCCACTGACCTTACATAAGCTAGTTGGACAGCTTTCTCTGACCTCACATGTGATATAAAGTCCCAAGTGGGATTCGAAATTACAGAGTTGAGGGGCTAGTAAATTACTGGTCAGAGACGACAATCACCTGACCGAGGTCCGAAACAATGTTTCAGAATCGCCGTGATATGTCTTTTTGTTTCTTTATAGAGCTAGTTCGAATTAAAAAAACATTTACAATCAGGATTAACAAATAAAAGGGTCAGGGCATAATGGAGAATGTGCCAGAAAATTACGATTAACAACATATTGATCGCAACCGTGGCCGAAATGTTAGGGTGTCCGCCTTCGGAGCAGGTGATTGTAGATTTGAACCCCAATGGAGGCTGGGTAAGAACTAATGCAGTTGGTTGGTGAGCTGCCAGCTAGTTAAATAATGGTTACTGTATGGTTACCGTAGGCTCATTTCAGCCAGGCGCCCAGCAAAAAGAGAACGTATTCAGGTGGTACTATGCGCACAAAAAAAATTGTCTCGTAAGCCAACTTGGCTGACCCTTTCAATAGGGGTGACACTATAATTAACAAAACATTTACCTTATTAAAGATGCAAAGTAATAATTTACAGGTTTTTGAAATTTTAAAAATACCATACAATTAAGACCATGAAAAAATATGTTTCTCTGACTATAAGGTTATTGCAAATATTTATAATTACATCTGCGTCCATTATTCTTACAAGAACTAATTTACTCTTGAATTTTTTTTCTGTCATTTAATACATTGACATGTACTTAGATTATCACAGCTTTACTTTCATTTATCAACCGCTTACCAAAATTTGATGTTTCCAAGTTAATTGATTAAGACTGCGCATTGAAATCAATATCACATGGCTGCACTGTATAACATCTGCACTGGGTGGTGAATAACATCTAATCAATAAGCATCATAAGCAAACTTCTATATAATTCTTCCAAAAATTAAGTTTAAAAGCATTAAGTAAATCGAAAGTGATTATCCGAAATATGTTCAACTACGTAAAGTATGAAATATACCTTGTAAATGGTCCCCAAACTTTAGTTTTCGATTTATCCGAAATGGAAATCGATCTTTGAAATTTTGCCATATTAAATGGCGGTTGTCAAAGTTGTAACATTGCAATCATTCTTAATCTAACTTTCTAAATCGATATTCGATCTGAGACCGGTGTCGCGTAATAACCGTTAGCATATAATTAAATATTTTTCAAAAAATTATCTCCCTTGACGAAGTAAAGTAGATTACATGTATTATTTCAAACAGAGCCGGATTTTTATTTCGTTGGTCAATACTGAAGTACTGACATTTGTTACATGACATTAAAGACAATTTGTTGTTATATAAGAACTTCATACATACAGAATTAATGGACATACAATACAGATACACAAAAGATGACAATGATTGGAAACACGGGGGCCTAACATATGGTATATGTTGAAGGGATGCTGTGTATGTATATATATATTTATATGGCCAATTAAATGATATTAATGTTCAGAGTTTTGGCCCCCGTGAGGCACCATGTCTTCAACTCAGTAGCCCCCAATGGGTGAATTTTAGAGCTCACTCGTGCTATGTGCTATTCTTTTTCGATTTATAATTAATTAAGTTAATTTTTGGTTTTATCATTTAAAACCTGGGACTTTACATTATTTGTAAGCATTACAACGTACGTATTATTCTGTAACATATCGTTTTTGCACATCAACGATTGTTCATCATTCTGTACTGTATAAGGATATTTCTGTTGTCAAGGAAGAGAAAACATTCACCTTTAAAATTGTTGAAATTCTTCAGGAAGATTAACTAAAAATCATACCTGTACTGTATTATTTTATTTTGATCTTAGCTAATAAACGGGACCATCATACATATGTCCCAGCTAATAATACTTAAAGCCATACATGTACATGTATATGTACGAAACACATGTGTAGTAAAATAACAATTAATACGCCAGACATGTTTGCAACACATGTCATGTGTGATCTATAGCGACACTATATTACAGTAATATAGTATCCCTGATTTAAGTTTGGTTTGGTTTAAACATATTTATTTGTCAAGACAATGCTTGAAATAACCATACATATAACACCAATACAATGCAAATATCTAGATAAGTGGATTGAATTGAAGGCTGCTAGAGCTTCAAAGTCAAAATTCTTTTATTTCACTCATATCACATTCATGACAACATGAGGGAACAAACATGAAAATCATAAAAAATGAAAATGATATGTGAAATCTTTCTAATAATGAAAAATTAGGGGAATGTGGAGTCATTTTTTTTTCATTTCAACTCAATCCCATGTATACTTTCAGAGTATATTACAATGTTTAGGGGTTAGCATAAAGAGTTCTTGTATGACGATTGTCCTTGCTTGATGTAATTTGTGGCAGTCTGCCCGAGAGGCCCTCTCTTGTAGTCAACTTGATCAATCCTGTGATATTGGAGTTGGTACAGTCTAGTATGAGCTGCAACATTTAATGTTGATCAAAGTTATCAAGGGCATTTGGCTGATTTTGTTCTATTAGGTTCCTTAACATATTCACGCCTATTGTTCATCTACTTATGTTTTAAATTTCAAGTCAATCACTTGTATAGTTCTGGGACTTATGCTCTTGACAAAAAAAGGCTACTATTACTATACAATAATAAACATGCTCGGGTTAATTCCGACTAGGCGTAAAACTCGCCACGCTTTGCTGTAAACTGGTTCCCGTTCCATATTGCAGTGCACCAAAGGCTTTGTACACACAAGTCAACGGGAACCAGTTTAGCTTTGCTGTTGTACTGATCAGGGGAAGTAACGACTGCGGGATGTAAGATGTAAACCGGAAATTAACGGTCAGTGTGATCTTTTATAGATGCTTGACGTCATCAATTTATGTGTAAATACACATGCGGAAGGAGGAGCGCTTGATTCGGATCTCAAATTTGAATCGATTTATGGATCGCTGTGCAAAATATGGAATCAAATGTTTTGAAGAATATTCTTGTCAAACAGAAGAAAGAAGAAATATTTCGTGTGTTAGGAAAATGGGCTTTTCTGCGGAAGAATGAACTTAGCGCATTGAAAGAAAATGTTAATGCAAGAAAACGTTCAATGGGAAAGACTTCGTTGTCGGCAGCAGTTGCAGAATTTTGCGAGGTAGTATTTGTTGAGCATGTAACTCAAGGTATGAGCCATGCAGAATTCCATGAATTGAAATATAGTGTACTCTAAAATGTCTATGGTAACCAAAATGGTCTGTTGACTTAAATTAACACGGTCACCCTATCATTTAAATGACATTTTGGGTCCATCTAATCATTGTTTTCTTCAATTTTATACTGAATATTACCTAAAAATTAAAATATTCCTAAAACCAAGGACATATATACATACATGGATTCGCAACTGCTAAAAATAGATATCGTTAGACGATCCCACAATGCATTGCTATATACAGTACGGTTCGGGTGATTTGTCCGATTTTCGCGTTTCCCCCGCATTCGTAATCGGCAATTTATCACCCGTAGCGGCGATTTTCATCGCGGCATCGATCTTGAAAAAACGCGCATCACCGCAATGTCGCTCATCACCGCGTTTTATGACTTATTTATCAGTCAGTAATCTATGATAGCGATGGATCAAGGTGATTCGCGAACGTCTAAAGTCGACTCTCAAGTAGCTAATTTTCCGAAAACAGTCACATGGTAAGATAATTCAGGATTGAACAAAATCCGTGGACTGAAATCCTGACACCTGATTAACTTTTGTCAAATAGGAAATCCTATTCTTGAAGTAAATAATAATGTAGAAAAAATGGCGAATTGCTAAGCGAGTATGTAAACTGTGTAGCTATGTTTTAGTTACATATGCAGCGTTACGTACAGGGCGAGATTCATATGTCTATTTTTAATGTTTTATATATCAAGTACCAGGGCGAGAATTTAGACAGAGTCGCAGTCTCTCATTTTACCTATGTAGCTCGATGCTCTAATCAATAAAACCAGTCCAATGTTTACATGTAATATTATTTCGCGCAATAATATACGAAAGCTGACAGTTTTTCACACATATCAGGTAGCAATTTGCAGGGTGTTCATTTGACTCGAGCTCCCGGGTTTTGACGCACGAAAATCTCAAAAGTATTGTTTTTGACTCTTCAAAAATATGCCGTGTGCGTCAACTTTGACCCGGGGGAATTTCTACCAAAGCGTCAAAAGATAAGCATCAATGCGTTAATTACCCGTCGTGTTAAACCTAGATCAGTATGTAAGCGCGTGTCGCGTCGCTGATTGGCTAGGGCCAAATGCCATGACCCAATGACGTATTAAATTCTACGCGCGCTAATTATAGAAGTAGGAAGTACACATTCGGCATATATGTGACAGTTAGTTTACAACACGTGTTTAATGACACTATAGAAACTGCTTGTTTACGAGTGGGATCTATTGCATAGATAATACAGCATGTTTGTAACACTTACTTTATGGCAATCAACGTTGATTGTTCCCGAGAAAGGTCATTTAATCGACAGAAACATCGGAGTCCTTTTATGTTATCCAAAGAAGGTTTCGGCGAGTAAAAAATATTTTTGCCTTGTTTTTACCGATTTCAATACATTTTCCGATGAATGCGCGAGCTATACATTAATTTTATTTCAATTATCCAGTGTAGCGTGTAAGTAAAAATGTGTAGTTTTGAATGGACCTGATGACCTATATAACCATTTCCCGAAAATCATACTTTCACTTTACTTAATATAAGGATAAAGACGAAACATCGCCGAATAAAACTAATTATAATAATAACGAATAAACGCCCGTTGTACGGTCCGGTAGTCATACGGTGACGTATCTTACGAAAAAAACGTTGAAATAAACATAAAGTTCTATTTTATGCTGTTGTGTGTCTTTTTCCTAGTTTTTTTAGTAACTTATAATAAAGTTATGTATAATTAAAACATAAGTTGTGTTACTTTTGAATATGATTGACTCATTTGTGCTTGGTAATGTTTACCTATGTGCATGTGTATCTAATGTGGAATTTTGGAAAAAGATAAACATTTTTTGTATTCATTTTTACGTTATATGTGAGTAGTGACAACATATTAAAATAATGACAAGAAGTTTAATACCCTCAGAAATAATGAAATGACCTCAATACAGGCACTGGACACTATAAAAACAACTAAAAATAATAAAGTAAATATAAAAGCAGAACGCATGACTGTATAGGAATGACATTGGCACTTAGAAGAACAAATTTCATTTCAAGAAATTCCTTTATTCACCCCCCCCCCCCAAGTTAGTTTACACCGACTCTTTGAAACACTTGCATGACTCTCGAAAATTTCATTTTGACTCTTGAAAATTTTGTTCAAAGGGTCAATGACTCTTGACTTTCAAAGTCTAGTGAACACCCTGAATTTGTTCACAAAAGCGCAATTAAATAATGTGTGAATATCACTGTTATTGACAAGAAATTTGTAAGTTTTGAGAAACTTAAGAGGTGACATCGCGTATCACCGGGTTGAGCGATCGTCGCCGCAATCCACAGCGAATTATTGCCCTTCAGTGGTGTCGATCATCGTCACTCTGGACACGACAGCCAAAATTCAAATCGCTGCGTTGAAGCGATCTACCTGTGGCTTAGCGCAATTTTAATTTCTGTACTGTATACTTGACAATGTTTGACAGCTGTAATACTAATCGGGTGTTTACGAACTTGATTATACTAAAAAAATTCTGGCAATTGGGCGCAGGAAATTGGTAAATGATGCAACAAATTCCTTAAAGATATTGACATACATTTATAATCCACAAAGTCTAAGTATAAGCATTGAAAAAGGCATCAGTCTAACATTTTAAATTCCCAGATGGTGGACATCTATGGATATATAATCTTTTCGTCTCCGAGATTAAACATTCGTTATACCGTGGATATTTTCGCTGGCATTAACATTCGGATCATCACAGATATTTTCGCTTTTGTAGACAAGAGCATGAAAATTAAAATCACGTTGATTCACGTGTTATTACCGTGGGATTTGATTACTTTTAACTGTTAATACGGAAGTTGCCAATCCATGTATTTATATAAGTCCTTGCTAAAACCATCTATAGTACAAAATGATAAAGTTATAAATCACAGGTGCCGGGCATGTGGCCATCCCACCCCCCTAAGACCCCACTAGGCACTGCAAGTACAATCTTGGGACATTGAAATCACTGATCTCAAGGGTGACCTTTATTCACAGGTATGACTGTTCATCCAAACAAAATAAGCCCCGTATACAACTTTGTCGGAATTTTGATTAATACATTATTATATACAGTATCATCATTTCTCCTTCCATTCCAACAGTGAACTGTAATAATACTGTACTATAAGTCCAACTTTGGCCTTAAAAAAATTACTTGTTTCCGCTAACCGACCGACGCTATTTTTTGCTGCCGACCCTAAACTTTTTAGCAAAGAAATGAAATGGACGAACTTTTTTTTTTTTTTGTACCGTAGGTCAAAAAAAGTTGGTTACTGGAAGGAGAAATATCTGTACATAATACATCCTGCATTAATTAGACATACATGTCACAGCTCATATTCTCAATTAGTCAATATACAAGAATTAGATGAAGACAGGTTATGAAAATGAATAATAGATGTCTTCTTGTGTCGATCATCATGAATGAAAAAAACAACAGTATCCTCAAAATATATTCTTGAATATTTCAGACTAAAGGTGGTCTTTCAATGGATGCAGTAGGGGAATTAGATATACATAGTAAGTATATTTCATTTATAACCAATATTAATAATACAATTGAATATATTACTGCCACTTGGTAAATTATTAGTTTGTCTGTTTTCGAAGAAAAAGTCAAGCTATTGTGATCACTGCAACATCTGCATTGTGCAAAAGCTTTAATATTATTATGTAGCTCATATATCACTTAGAAACCATATTACTATGACTATGAGGTAGCAACATGAAACTTCATAGGCGGATAGATCTCACTGAGGTGGTGAACAGACGAGCATTAGCACCGCTCATGGCACTCTTGTTACTTCACAAAGTTGTCACGTTACTTCATTTGGAAAGGGAAATTTATATAAATAAAAACTGGTAAACAATTCTAAAGCTTAAATGAACATCAGTGTGTCATGCGATCATGCATAACCCCTAGAAAACATAGAGAGTAATGGTTATATACTTGTTTGTTGACAGTTAACAATTTTAACTGCTTAAAAAGTCTTATTTTAATAATCATGCATTATGATATTGAATTTTAGGCATTCATATGAATTCTTCAAAGAAAGTATGGAGTGCTTACCAGTTAACACAGAAACAAGGTATGTTTAGCTAGATGCATAAAATGTGGTCATATGTGCTCATATATTAAGTCAGTCATGTTATAATGTATGCTGTACACTACAATGATTCAATGTTTATTTATTAGGGTTTAACACCATTTTCAACAAATTTTCTGTTATATAATAATATAATACAGAAGCTGATTCACCTGACCAGTTTTCCTGGACTGTATTCTAACCAGTACTTAATTACCCGTCCACAAGGAACTAGGAACGTCTCCACATATGGTGGAAAATCAATATTGTTGTCAAATATTCATGAAGGATTTGACCTGCCACGACCGGGAATTGAACCTGGACTATTTCAGCTCACTATCCACTGGACAACAGCTGTGGCTGATTCAATGTTTACAACACTGTTACATGAAAACTGATTTGAATATAGTTCACTCCAAGCTTGGTGTCAGAAAATTTGTTTAGTAAATTTTACTATAATAAACTTGGTAGATACAACCTTTTCAATGTTGTTTGTTATAATCATGATTTTACCCACCTCTGAGTGGAGTGTTTAAGGTCGCTGATTCTTCAAATCACTGTAACCTCTCACTGATAGAGGGTCGTGGCTTCAAGCCCAGCTACTAACCATGTATCTTTAGGATTGTGTGAAAAAGTAGGCAGTTGCTAAGGAGGATTGGAGGTGAACTGTCTGCCTCATATGACTCTGACTGTTGAAAAGGGGCGTAAACTTGATCAAACAAACATATAATCATGATTGTATTTTCAGTTTATTCATGTTTATTCTAGGTTCACTCAATAATAAGGATGTCACAAATTTACCTGCCAAGATTAAAACAAGACTAATGAGGCAAGTGCGGAACTATTTTCACAAGGTATTTCTTCTTTTCCATCTAAGCTTGTTTAACAAATGGACAGTTTTGCGGCAGTACAAGTATTGTTATGAAAGATTATAACAGTTCCATTCATTAATCAAAGTACTGAAAGTACTCATGGAAACCGAACTTAATAGACATGCTCTGCAACATGGAACGGGAACTAGTTTAACAATTGCATGGTGGATGTAGATAAATGGTAGTACCTTGGTCCGCATAAAAAATTCATACACGCCTCAAGTGAGTGACGGCTATGTGAAGCTGAACTATGATCTATCGGTTCAGTTTCTAAAAATAGTGACAAGTTCTTATTAAACATTCTGTTACCTATCTGCTAGACTATCACTTCAACGTCTTGAATGGTTGCGTATGCCTTTCTCGCCTCTGGTTACAGTTGTTTCAGGGATGTTTTTTCAGTGTCCCCATCTCCACTACTGAGCCCAGTACAGTACAGAAAATCACACAAAGGAATGTATCTTTGCCTAACACAGGGCACAATAAAGTCTCAGGAGAACTATTCAACATAAATTAGAAGGAATGTCAATGCTTATCTCTCCCCTCTCTATGGGGTGGCCAATGACCAAATTGTTAAAAAACAAAAAATATTTGAAACTGTTTAAAATAACCTATTTATATCTTTAGAATTTATAATATTATGTTCATGTATGAAATTAGTTTACTGTGATCAGACTTCTGATTGTATTCTGGTCTACCTGTTATTATATTGTTCATGTTAAATTTCATGTTTTAACTTTTAGGACTGTAGTGTTTCATTAATGATGTTAGATGGTTTACTATGGGGACGCTTGTATCTACCTGCCAAAGGACGTAAAGGGTACCAGTCGTCAAGATGTCTGTATTTTATACATTATCCACAGTCACCTGTGATTATATTTAATGGTATGAAAGTATCATTTGGAAAGTTTGTGTCACAGGTATGTAGATAATACAAATAAATTAATCATAATTACCGATAAACAAAACGCTATTTTCACCTTTAGCAGCAGGATGGTAAATCCCTTTGAAAATAGCCTTGTAAGGGGATATTTTATGTTGTGCATCATAGTTATGGTGATATCATGGAACAATTTCTTTTGCTTTATTATCAACATTACACACTGTACTTGGTAACAGTTAGCTCAAACAAACAGTACTCTTCTGTCGGATATTTATAATGCAACCTAACGTATGTAGATACGGGGTCATAATGTGCATAGATTTATCGTGTGTGTCTCCATTGAAAAAGATAAATCAACTGAAGGAGATTTTTTCATGATCATATGCCAGGGTTTCCACTCAGCTTCACCATTTCTTTTCTTGTGTGTGAAAAAGATGAAAGAGGCAAAATTATTCTACCAAAGCTGACTTTATTTGGCAAAAAATCATACACAGCTTACTATTTGTGCTTCGCAAAGGGGATAAACATATTATTTAGTTAGGGGTATGGGACTGAATTTGGGCACCAAATCAGCACAAAAATATCTGTTGTTCTACTATAATATGCATATTGAAATAAATATTTATTAAAAAGAATCCACGTAAAAAGTCATGTAAGTGCTAAAATAGCATGACATAGGTACTGTCACTACCCTCTCATGATAGATGCTTTACAGTACTTTTTGTGTAATTGAGTTAATATTATATTGTTACAGATTATTTTATTGATTGATGCATTTGGTACTTTTTTCAGTGTCTTATTGTTGCTCTTGGTCACAAAGAACTGACAGACCTGAGTCTGATGGGACGTCACTATCCTTCTTTGGCAGAGCTTGCATTGAATAAGTTCTCTGAGGTAAGACTTTCTTAAAAATTGATTGTTTTGTGGTACATCAACGAGCCACAGAAATTCTCCCCTCTTAGCCATACACGATTATACTGATAGGTTCGATACTGTCATGAGAATTGAGATATAGCTGTCTTGTTGAATTTAAGATGCACTGGAACCTTTCAAAAAAGTTTTGTCGGTATATCAGCTATGTAAGCAATTAATGTGTAGGCTCATGCAACACTTAATTTGAAACCTTCTTCCAAGATTCTTTATCATAGAGGAGTCATTTATATCATACATAACTTACTAAGGGAGAGTATTCTGTAATCATTGTTCAATACAAATTAAGCATTGATTAAAATTTGTATTAACCAGCAAACTTTCTTTTTTAAAGGGAGGCTACTCAAAATATCAACTCACACAGAGACACAAAGGTCCTTTGAATGAAGTCACATCTAGAAAGAGGAAAGGTAAATCTATATTCATTATTTAACTGGTTAATGTTTGACTATTGGGAAGTCATGTACTAGGAGGTTTGATAAACATCAAGTTCTTTATTTATTCATTTTGTTTTTTTATGCAAAAAAATTATATCTTTTTTTATAGCTCAGCACATCAAGTTTGTATATAAGAACGATTCTGTACTGAAGGGAGTTGTATTTTGTTGCCTTAAGTACATTTTCTATCATTTGGTAGCATTCAAAACTATAAAGTTTTGTTGTAACATTTTTGTTGTGGTAATTGTAATCAAACCACTGCCCTGATGTACATAGAAATAGTTACAGCTAGGTCCTGGATCATTTACCATGAAGGGTATTACAATCGTATTTTGATATGTATATAAAAACACTATATATTGTGTGATATTCTGGATTAAACTCTTTTCTTAGACCCATTGCAAGATTGCATTAAATTGGGTTCAAAATATGTATGTTTCATCTAATGTACATTGTATGTACTGTTCAGCATTGAGATTTGTCAAAGTCCAGAATATGTCTTATGCAAACTGTTTATTTCTTTCAATACAGATTTGCCTGTAGAACTAAATTGACTCATCTGTTTATATTTCAAATAAAACTCTATTTCTTTTTTGTGTGTCATTCTAGTGTAAGCACTTGTATTGCTTCCCATCATGTCATTATGGCAGTTTATTGTTTTATTTTTTATAGCACCAAGTTTTATTGAAGATGAAAATATAGTAGATGTTAACAGAGCGCAGAAGAAAAGACGACTGGAATCTCTTCAGAAGAATTTTGGAGAATATGTTTTGCCTCAACTTGAGAAAGTGGAATACAGGGTAAGCTATTTTGAATAAAAGGAGAAAATGAAAACACTGTACTTTATGAATTTATTTGTGCATGTGTTGAATATACAGTACAACCTTGGTTATTCGATGAATGATTATCCGAATACCATGCATTGTCAGAATAAGATCAACCGTCCCAATTACGACTCTATATATTTCATTACTGAAATGGATTATTGGAAACCATGAATTAAATCCAAATGATTTTTTCGGACACTAGGAATTTGAATAATCGGAGTTTTACTGTATCATAGGTAGCTCTTCAACAAATCAAGTTAAATGAGACGTTTGTTACTCAGTAAATTACCGGTTCTCCAGTTTGTTTTCAAAGCTTGTAAATAATTCATGCATTCAAATAACTTTTGTGCGTCCCCCCTTCTCTGTCCTTCTAACCGTTCAAAGATTTTGTGTCAGGCATATCTTCAAAAGTATTCGGGACAGAGTTATGAAATTATACGGAAATGTTCATTAGCGTATGACGTTGTGCATCAAGGTTTTTTACTCTGTCAGAGGCTGAAGATTCTGGAATTATCTACCCTTGAATTTGAATTTTGGTATATTAAACTTAAATGAAAATCTTGTGTCACATGGACACATTTCTAGTTTTTTTAGGTGAATGTTATTATTTACTATTTGTTAAATTGGTACTTATTTCAGGTTGAATTGCCCTACAGAAGTAAAGAGGTTGTACCTGAGTTATCTAATGATGAAGAATTATTCTGTAGTAAAGTTAGATTTCGTGGTACGAGTGTATTAGAGGGCATCAGAAATCTAGCCACGGCTGGCTATGCTACAGTTCCCTTACCAAAACACTTAACGTGTGTCACAGTTCGTGCAAGAAATAACTTTTTATTGGCCAAACCTCCAAAGAATCGCAACAAATCACCAAGTGCATCACAAAATAAAACAACTCTTAGATAATGGTGGAATATTTTACTGTTTTCTTCTCTGCATTGTTCATGTCATACACTTCACTGTCATTACCTTTGGGCACTTTTGCTTGAGACCTTTGCCTAACAAATCTTAAAACTTATCAATGGATCATCCATTTGTTTATCTTTATTCTTATGCTGATTTGTCTTAATATATTTAATTGTTTTTCTTTTATTTGCCATTTATTTTATGCACATTTTTATTTACCTTTTTATTTGACTCTTCGGAAGATCACACGAATACCATTGTTGGTATTATTGTCTGTTTGAAAAATTGCCGAATTCTTACTAACTTTCTTATTTCCATTGTTTGTTTGATTCCATGTATGTGAAAGTAAATATGTATACAAAGACAAAAGTTGTTGATGCTTCCTTGTCGTTTTTTAGCTCAGCTGATTTTGAAGAAAAAGTTGAGCTATTGTCATCATTGCGGTGTCTGCATCTGCAAAAACTTTGATGTAGCTCATAACTCAGAAACTATAAGATGTAGCAACATGAAACTTCATAAGTGGATAAATCTCACTTAGGCGGTAAACGGACGAGCGTTGTCACCAATTGTAGCGCTCTTGTTTAAGTTCTCTAATGTGGATTTATATTGTATAAATGTTAACCCTTTCGCTGCTGGTGAGATGGGCATACCTGTCTTCACAAATCTCTGCATATTTGCCAAGTGACGGGCATACCATCTTCACAAGTGTGCTTATTTGCCAAGTGACAGGTATACCCGTCTTCATAAATCTCCGCATATTCGTGTATGTTATGGGTATAAACGTTTAGGAAATTGGTTAGATAAGCTTGAAACCTTCTTCCAAGATTCTTTATCATAGAGGAGTCATTTATATCATACATAACTTACTAAGGGAGAGTATTCTGTAATCATTGTTCAATACAAATTAAGCATTGATTAAAATTTGTATTAACCAGCAAACTTTCTTTTTTAAAGGGAGGCTACTCAAAATATCAACTCACACAGAGACACAAAGGTCCTTTGAATGAAGTCACATCTAGAAAGAGGAAAGGTAAATCTATATTCATTATTTAACTGGTTAATGTTTGACTATTGGGAAGTCATGTACTAGGAGGTTTGATAAACATCAAGTTCTTTATTTATTCATTTTGTTTTTTTATGCAAAAAAATTATATCTTTTTTTATAGCTCAGCACATCAAGTTTGTATATAAGAACGATTCTGTACTGAAGGGAGTTGTATTTTGTTGCCTTAAGTACATTTTCTATCATTTGGTAGCATTCAAAACTATAAAGTTTTGTTGTAACATTTTTGTTGTGGTAATTGTAATCAAACCACTGCCCTGATGTACATAGAAATAGTTACAGCTAGGTCCTGGATCATTTACCATGAAGGGTATTACAATCGTATTTTGATATGTATATAAAAACACTATATATTGTGTGATATTCTGGATTAAACTCTTTTCTTAGACCCATTGCAAGATTGCATTAAATTGGGTTCAAAATATGTATGTTTCATCTAATGTACATTGTATGTACTGTTCAGCATTGAGATTTGTCAAAGTCCAGAATATGTCTTATGCAAACTGTTTATTTCTTTCAATACAGATTTGCCTGTAGAACTAAATTGACTCATCTGTTTATATTTCAAATAAAACTCTATTTCTTTTTTGTGTGTCATTCTAGTGTAAGCACTTGTATTGCTTCCCATCATGTCATTATGGCAGTTTATTGTTTTATTTTTTATAGCACCAAGTTTTATTGAAGATGAAAATATAGTAGATGTTAACAGAGCGCAGAAGAAAAGACGACTGGAATCTCTTCAGAAGAATTTTGGAGAATATGTTTTGCCTCAACTTGAGAAAGTGGAATACAGGGTAAGCTATTTTGAATAAAAGGAGAAAATGAAAACACTGTACTTTATGAATTTATTTGTGCATGTGTTGAATATACAGTACAACCTTGGTTATTCGATGAATGATTATCCGAATACCATGCATTGTCAGAATAAGATCAACCGTCCCAATTACGACTCTATATATTTCATTACTGAAATGGATTATTGGAAACCATGAATTAAATCCAAATGATTTTTTCGGACACTAGGAATTTGAATAATCGGAGTTTTACTGTATCATAGGTAGCTCTTCAACAAATCAAGTTAAATGAGACGTTTGTTACTCAGTAAATTACCGGTTCTCCAGTTTGTTTTCAAAGCTTGTAAATAATTCATGCATTCAAATAACTTTTGTGCGTCCCCCCTTCTCTGTCCTTCTAACCGTTCAAAGATTTTGTGTCAGGCATATCTTCAAAAGTATTCGGGACAGAGTTATGAAATTATACGGAAATGTTCATTAGCGTATGACGTTGTGCATCAAGGTTTTTTACTCTGTCAGAGGCTGAAGATTCTGGAATTATCTACCCTTGAATTTGAATTTTGGTATATTAAACTTAAATGAAAATCTTGTGTCACATGGACACATTTCTAGTTTTTTTAGGTGAATGTTATTATTTACTATTTGTTAAATTGGTACTTATTTCAGGTTGAATTGCCCTACAGAAGTAAAGAGGTTGTACCTGAGTTATCTAATGATGAAGAATTATTCTGTAGTAAAGTTAGATTTCGTGGTACGAGTGTATTAGAGGGCATCAGAAATCTAGCCACGGCTGGCTATGCTACAGTTCCCTTACCAAAACACTTAACGTGTGTCACAGTTCGTGCAAGAAATAACTTTTTATTGGCCAAACCTCCAAAGAATCGCAACAAATCACCAAGTGCATCACAAAATAAAACAACTCTTAGATAATGGTGGAATATTTTACTGTTTTCTTCTCTGCATTGTTCATGTCATACACTTCACTGTCATTACCTTTGGGCACTTTTGCTTGAGACCTTTGCCTAACAAATCTTAAAACTTATCAATGGATCATCCATTTGTTTATCTTTATTCTTATGCTGATTTGTCTTAATATATTTAATTGTTTTTCTTTTATTTGCCATTTATTTTATGCACATTTTTATTTACCTTTTTATTTGACTCTTCGGAAGATCACACGAATACCATTGTTGGTATTATTGTCTGTTTGAAAAATTGCCGAATTCTTACTAACTTTCTTATTTCCATTGTTTGTTTGATTCCATGTATGTGAAAGTAAATATGTATACAAAGACAAAAGTTGTTGATGCTTCCTTGTCGTTTTTTAGCTCAGCTGATTTTGAAGAAAAAGTTGAGCTATTGTCATCATTGCGGTGTCTGCATCTGCAAAATCTTTGATGTAGCTCATAACTCAGAAACTATAAGATGTAGCAACATGAAACTTCATAAGTGGATAAATCTCACTTAGGCGGTAAACGGACGAGCGTTGTCACCAATTGTAGCGCTCTTGTTTAAGTTCTCTAATGTGGATTTATATTGTATAAATGTTAACCCTTTCGCTGCTGGTGAGATAGGCATACCTGTCTTCACAAATCTCTGCATATTTGCCAAGTGACGGGCATACCATCTTCACAAGTGTGCTTATTTGCCAAGTGACAGGTATACCCGTCTTCATAAATCTCCGCATATTCGTGTATGTTATGGGTATAAACGTTTAGGAAATTGGTTAGATAAGCTTGCATTTCTTAGAAACTCCCAGGCCATACAATGCACAATGTAGTCAATAATTATGTGCCTGGCAGCAAAAAGGGATGACATTTTGAAGTTTTCTATGATATAGATTCATATTTAATTTTAAATATTTGGGAAAATTTGCATATACATGTAGTTATTGCTTCATCCAAATGATTCTTAAATGAAATTCTACATAAAAGTAAGGCAGTGGTTAGTGCCATAGACTCGCAACCCTGCGGTCAGGGTTTGAATCCTGTAAGCAGCAGGATATACCCTTCTGTGAAAATATTACAAAAATGTAAATCTTCCTCCGTATGCAGAGAAGTTTCTTGTTCCTTGTTGAAAGGTAAGTTAGTGCATCAATTCACACATAGTAAAATACGAAAGACCGGTGACGTTTCAACTTCATGAATTCACAATTTCAAAACATGAAATAATGACGTTGAAATCAAAGAAAAATCGTGAAATTTTGAAGTAAAGTCTTGAAATTTCACGATTTCAAAATTTTTCTTCACGATTTCAAAATTTTTCTTCACGATTTCAAGATTTTTCTTCATAATTTCAAGATTTTTCTTTGATTTGAACTTCATTATTTCATGTTTTGAAATTGTGAAATCTTGAAGTTGAAATGTCACCACCGGTGTTTCGTTGTAAAAGAATCAAATTAATGCAGAGTCCCCTTCTAATACACTGGTTGAAGACCTGAGAATGTGTTATAACAGAAACAAATAGTGAATTGATGTCTTAATTCAAATAAACAGTTTTCTCAGCACATACAGAACAAACAATACAATACATTTTGTTGTGTTGGCACATATGTTCTGTTGTTGTTGCTTTTTAACAACAACAAAAAACATTTTAAATCTCAATGTGCAAAACACTGTCTTGGCCACAATTATTTTTAAATTACATAAATGAATTGGGACTGAAAAGAAATAGTATATCTTTAATGTTGACAAGGGTTTGGTGAAATGGAAATTTCTAAGGTGGATTGAATGATAACATTTATCCGAAATATCAAATGACTCAAAGAAGTATAAAGTTTATTATAGTAATTCCCGACTGGAATGGTTCAACCTTAATATCTAAAATCCAGCAGACGACATGTGATATATTTAGTATCATTTACCCACTTAAGCATCCGTATTTGGCGGGGTCTGTCGAAAGTGCTTCGTAGTCATATAACCATATGTTAATGTTACAACCGGGAACTGGACAAAGCTCACGTGGCATGGTTAGCCAACAACACACCACGATATAACACGTACAGAAGAACATAATCTTTTATATCAAGGTTTTAAAATATTACATTTATACTAAAATATGATTTTAATGAAATTCAGGAATGCGTGTATGTTCAGCATGGCACGTATTTATTTATTTACTGGGATCATATTTCTATTGAATTCCTTCCTATACCCAACACGTGTTGAATCAAAACAACAAGTGTTTTCATATTTGTTTAAGCTCCCAAAGAACTAGAGTTTTCTTCTTTTATAATGGACAATTTCTAAACACCATGGCCTGTCAAGTATTTTGTACAGCACATTGTATTGCTAATTAAGTGTATTTTCAAGCATATCACCATGGATCGAACGCCAAAATGATACACAACAACAGATATAAACAAAGGAAAGTCCGTTGTAGCATACTTCAAGCCCCATCAGTGATTTATCACTAGGGTTCTGCCTTTATTTGTCGCAAATTGTTTGTCAATTATATAGTCAGATTCGAACACTAAATTCTAGTATCAGAAATATGTAACAACTGACGGAATACTTATATAGATATTTAGATATTTATTTTATACATAAGGCAAAAAGCCCAACAGTTTACTTACAAATCTATTATTTACAAATACATGTACAATGCATATATATAATTAAATAAAAAATCATTATATATTACATGATTATATAAATTATTCTTGAACGAAATATATTACTAGTATGTTATTTGTATGCTATATGATTAATAATATGTTATAAAGGCGGATCGCAAATGACAGAGTACGCAAAATACTAAAAAGTAACTACAAGGTAACTACTAGAAAAGGTTTATTCGAACGTTAAAAAGATATACGTACATTGAAGTAATATTCAATAGTCGTATTTCTTCATTCCCATACATCTGAAGTTTACTTCATAGTCTTAAGTCTCCTATATAATGTCCTACATTTATAATAAAGGTATACGTATTCGTGTATTTGTTTACAATACGGAACTACATGTATAATCTTGTACGTGCATTTCTATAAATGATGCATACATGATTGCCGATCGTGTGCTTTGTGTGAAATAGAAAGCATTTAATAAAAAAGCATGCTAAAGGTGGCTTGTGAGCATAATGTACTAGACAAAGCATCTTAGGAGAATACGACATTGTGACATGCTCATACAAGAACATATTGTTTACCTAATCTATTTCTGGTGCATGACTATCATGGGAAACGAAAAGAAACAAATCATGGTATAACGTATGCAAAATAATGATTTATCCCACACTTGTTGCTTTAGGGTTTACGTGTATAAAATTATGAATACGGCAAAAAAACTAAGATTGTTGTCAACAAGCTCCAGGATTGAGCTTAGCATAAATTCTTGTACAAATTGCTTCGTGTCTATCACTCTTCAAGTCGGTCGGCAAATCGCTAGAAACCAATTTATCATTCGGAAATAAATTAGCACTATCCCACACATCGGTACGGTAAAATTAATTCCCGAAATATAATTTCTCCATTATAAAATTCCCAACCCAGTATGACACGTGCCATATGCTTTCAAAGAAACGGAATCCTGGTTTTCCCTACCTATAATTTCTCGAAGAAACGAGTGGAAAGTCTTGAAAATGACATAGAGGCGGAATAACTTTTATTTGATTGCTTTTAAAAAGCGACCAGACCCCCTAGTAACTCTATAAATTGTTTGTTTGTATATACAATCAGTTCTCTTAATGTTTTCTCTAGTAGACAAAGAGTCTACAAGCATTGCTTCTTAAGAACCCGAAGCGATTGTAATCCTCACGTGTCGTGCTCTACAAGCATATAATCATTTACCATTACAAGTGCATTAAAATAGCTAGTATATTAAATTCAGGATCAAGTGCTTGCAATAAGTCCCTAATTGATTTGATCCAACTATTCATTGTGTATACAATAAATTCACCCTGTCAAACGTCTTAATTTCTTCATACTCAATTTGTATTTGGCTAATTTAGATGTAAATATTTCTTATATTTGCTCTGCAATTCTTCGCTATTATATACTTTGTATTAATCTTGACTACGGGCGTACTTGGCATGTGTTGGTAACAAACAAGTCTGCAACGCAATGTTTGACACCGAACAAAATTATCTACGAGTTAGCAAGCATGCACTACCTACTAATTATCAATATAGAAGTTTTTTGCTCGGAATTGTCTGTGAATGCTGCATTTTCATTCAGTTTGGTAAATTTTAAGTATTACACCAAATACTACAATATGCAGATATACACCTGTTACTAAGCATCCAAATTGAATGTACAATACGAAAATTACAGAACTACATTCTTAGAGTTGTCCCTGAATGCTCCATGTTCATTGGTGATTTTTAAGAATAACACCAAATACTACTTTCTTCACATTCATATATACGCTAGTAACTTAACGTCCAAAGAACAATACTCCAATGATAAGAGAAGCTTTGGGATTATTTCTGAATGCACCACTGACCTTAGCGAATTTTGAGAATGACACCAGAAAAACCAATTGGATAGTTCTGTTTTGGAGATGGTCAACAATTTTAGATTTATGACTTTTATCCATGGTTGTTTATATTACATCTAGAATACATGTATAACGTATATGAAATATTTTTAACTGATGCTTACAAGTATATCTCTTCAAATGTATAATTTAAGCTTCTACTACCAGTAATACAATGTAGCTGTATTGCGTGATTACTGTCATATTGTTTTACAATAAAATTGTATAGAAATACCTTAGATTAGTCGGAATAACTCGTTTTACGTGTTGCACCATTCATCCTCCCCCCACTGACATAGATTTGGTTATAAAAAAAGTTGAACAATTTGTTTAGTTATTTTTTGCTTGCTTATTTATCTCAAACGTTTATCATAACTTGATAAATGACCTTGAATATTCAGCTGGAAACATTTAAAGAAAATCCAAACTTATTTCAGTGCTGTGTATATCGACACACACGTACATTATTACCTCCAATACTGAAGAGCATAACGTGTACGTCATAACTACAAAACTACGTAATAGACAGTACGGAAATAAACAACAATTAGTACCAGTCTAAAACACAGCATAGACAACAAGGTCACAAATATTGAGCTACATGTATATTAACAGACCAGATTTTTCTGCACATGATATGAAACAACAGAAACATGAACAATGTGTTCCGTTGTTCAAAGCCATCGTAAAAAAAAGAAAGAAACGAACTTAATAATACGAAGTATTACAATAAATGAATATGCTTTCTGAACATATAGTTTTAAGGAAACCGTTATTGAATGATAAAAATGTTAGAAATGCGACATACAGTACAAGGGTGTCAGTATTATGGTAGCATGTACCTATTGCTGTACCTATATCAATTCGACAAGAATTTTCATATTCCACAACTTATGCTTTATGCAAAACCCATTTATTTGCTCCGTCCTATAACTATTGTCGATCGAAGCACATCCTACAATGGATTTACAAGTGTATCTTTTCGAAGTATAAGAATGTTGGGTACCACAAACTTGATATAACTAGCTCAATGCACAACTATAAAATTGTGTGATACGAACGCTTTCTCCATTGACTGGTTAGCTTGCTGCCTTCGATTCCCGTTTATATCAATACTCTGCCAACGATACTAGCAATATGTAAGTTTTAGTATCAAAATAAATTGAACACAACTCATAAGGCCCCATCGCATATTTTGAGGAATCGCGGTAAAATCAAATGCATTTATTTTCAAGCTAGAATACACCACCTGTTCTTCTTTGGTGTAACGTTTTCAAGCTCCCCCTTTTCAGGTTACCCCCGGTAACTTAAAGACGTTTTCAAAGTACCCGCCCCGGTAACACTAGAACGTTTTCAAACTCACTCCCCCGTTTTCATAATCCCTCCCCGGTAACTTGAAAACGTTTTCAAACGCTCCCCATCCTATGTTAATTCTTAATGGAGAAAACGTTTATATTTCAGGTTATAATTCATTCTTATGATTCACAATCAATATGGTTTATTCACATATACATTCCTGTATTTCTTAACTGAATTTACGCAATAATTATATGAAGCTATGGAATCCTATAAGGGCATGGAGAGTATACACTCTTATTCAATTAATGAACAAAAATGCAAGACCTGACCTTTGTAATTACACACTTACCTGTGTTCAGAAAACCTAAAATAATTAATTGTTTTTTATCCATTTTTTTTTTGGGGGGGGGGGCAAAATAATTCAAGATTGCACATTGATATTTGCGCAATAACGCTCATAGGATTCCATAATGAAGAAATGAACTTTTCAGTACATGTATATGACGTCATATGATTTCGTCATTAGGACCACATTATGTGTTATTACTAAAGTTGGACATAGCATATGTGTTAAACTCAGACCCCTTTGGGTAAAACTAGAGGTTCACAGAATCTCCCAAACACACACATACGAATTAATATTCATAATTAACGTATGACCGTATTATGCAATAAGATCAAACAACTTTGATGAATAATAAAAAGTATCGCTACACTCCTAAATAATTCTGAAAACTTCCTTTATTTTGCAAATGCAAAATCCAAACCGTCTGTGATGGGGATCGAACTCACTTATGGTTGCTAAATATCTGCACGTAGTACATGCATTTTTGTGTTTGTAATTTCCTTATTCGCGTGCAAGCTCTCTCTTATCATGAATTTTCAAATTATTACCCGGGGTAATATGAAAACGTTTTCAAAGCACCCCGGGGTAATCTGAAAACGTTTTCAAAGCCCCCGGGGTAACCTGAAAATGTTTTTAGATTACCGGGTAGGGCATTTGAAAATGGAGGGGGTAATCTCTAAACGTTTTAATTGTATCCCTCCCAGTAACTTGAAACGGGGGGGGGGGGGGGGGGGAGTTTGAAAACGTTACACCGGGACAAATGGCATGAAATTTACCAGTGCAGACATTAAAAAAAAAGATTTTTATTAACAAATGGTTAATGGTTAAATGGGTCAATGGTCTTTTGAATAAGTGTTGATAAATCGCATTTTATGTAGTGGGGGCTTATAAGTTTTGTACGGTGGGTTTCGTGAGAGATCTTTCTTGAAATCGTTAAAATTTTACAACATTGTTGTATATATATATATGGATTTGCGTGTTTGCTTTTAACCAAATCTTTCACAGTCTGTCAGATTCTTGCTGTTTATAATTCCTGAAAGCTGTCCTTCAAGTTTCTAATATGATTTAGTCTGTTTCTGGCCAATAGAAATATAATTAATGATATCACTAACAAACTAAAAAGGGGGGAAATTGCGCCAAGAATAATTCATGTAAACCTATGTACATGTTCAATTATTACACTTGATAAACTATTGAGAAGTTAATTGAAGTTGTTTGGTTGCACGTTCCAGTATTATTGTCCATGCCATGAATAGAGTAATACATATTTGAGATTTTTTTAAATCTTAATCTTAAACTACAGTAAGTATCCTCAATTAGGTTATATATTGGAATAGGAGAGAACTACCACTTTAATAGGATTTTTAATGATGAAATTACTGAAGCAGTGCAACATTTTTAATCATACTGAATAAAAAAGTAATTTATCATTATTTTATACAACTTTGTTAAGGTTTTAGCAAGGAATATAAGTCAATAAAGAATCCGGCGTATTTTTTCTTTTAATTATATTTACATTATATATTCCAAATAATACATGCGGGAAAAATGTTTGATCACATTTTTTAAAAAGACTTTTCAGTTTAGTTTGGTTTAGGAGGCATATGAACCAATTGTTGTTCTTTTAAAGAATTTTAGAGGATATGGATTTTTTAAACAAACGTTTTAAAAGACTTGGGGGAGGAGATGGGGGATAGAAAATACAAATACACATCAATATTGCCACTCCCTTTACTAAAGTGGTAATTTGCAAAGATGATGATGTCGCTCACCTGTTATCCTCTTTAAAAAATTGTGCAATTGTTTAAGATAGTAAAATGTTAGTTGTACTTGTCGGTTGTGTTATTTTATACAAAACCCTGTATATGTTTATGTAACTATGTTTTTATGTATATTTATTGTACGTAAACAAGATGATGAACGTTTGTATATAAGTCTGAAATAAAATTCGGTTCTGTTCTGTTATTTTTTATCTAGAAAGATAATTATTCTCCGATGTGGTATACGGTAGTAAACTGATATTAAAATTTAAGCATGTAAGTAACTTTATTGACTTATACATGTATCTCGTCGAGTAATTTTCAAATAATTGCGATTAAAAAATAGTATAAGCCATGGTATGGCAGCAATGGAATGACACGGAACTAAAAGTTTAAATTCTAAGTTCAAATTCTACTGAGAATTTGATGAACATTTGACATCTATAGAATATTACTTTGAGACTGAATTCCATTGATAAGCATTTACAAAATACAAATATAATCGTTAAAACAATGGATTAGATAATTGTATTTTGATCAGAATTAAGTCGCTTATGATCAAACACACGTTTTAGTCGAATAAATCTGAATACAAATAAAAACAAAACTACTGAATACTGTTAAATGTTCAAATATTATTATATTTTCTTGATTTTTTTGGTTATATTTGTCAATAAAGAAAACCAGAACAATAGTCGTATTTCCGGTTACCCGATGGACCCTAATTTTAAGGGTCTACCATTAAGTTTCTAACACCAAAAATCCAAAAAGTGCGAAAGTATTTGGGAGACAAATCGTATATCTCCAAAGTGAGTAAGATACGTTTAGAAAAAGTATATACGAGCATATCAAAAAGGAACTTTTTACGATATACCTACCCTATTTCGTTTTGGTCAAGTAGATATGGACATTTCTTGTATGCTTTGGCAAGGACTTATAAAACGTATGTATATAAGTCCTTGGCTTTGGCTATACTTGATTTGGCTTATAAAAGTTCTGTTAATTTTCTCGGTCCTCTCAATATATCATAATTACCATTTGGTTGTACATGTATATAAAGTCAAGGATTTCTAATAGTCAGTGACCATTAGGTATAGTGATGGTATCAGTATCTAATATAAACTTCCGGCTGATATGACACGTGGGGTGCCACACTATGGTGAAAGTATCACTCCAAATGTCAAAATTGTTTATTTTCATTTTCGTAAGATAATCAAATTATTGATAGATATATAACAGTTGCTTTATGAATACTAAGTACCAAATATGATAAATTTCCATTAAACATTTGATATTTTAACACGGGGAATTCAATGGTGCATTCATGGCATTGTTTGGCATTATTTATTTTTGCAAACATACGAAAACATGAATTTCCCAAAATCCTTTATACATTATTCATGTCAATTGAAAATACATTTTACAACAAAATGCAATTTATTTAATAGTAAAATGAATTTACTGTGACAATTTGGCATTTAAATAAAAACTGTAAAATGATAATACTATTTTATTACACGTAATATCTGATATTATTTTAGGTACATGCATGTATTGTAGTTTTGCGACGTATATCAAGTAAATATAATAATTATCGTTTTAGCAATTATGTATTTGTGTTAAATCAAAATACACGAGCAATCTTAATGATACTAATAAGTATTGAATTTCAAATCGTCCAAAAGAGTAATATATACTTATAATAAAGAAATATATTCGTCTTATAAATCAGTGTCAAAGTAAAATCAATGACAACTATAAAAACCATGATTGACATTTCATCATTAATTAATTTTCTTTATTTTTCATGAACAAAAAATGCAATTTCCTCGATGTAATTTACACTAATCACCGTCATCTATTTCAGATGTCTTGTACGTTGAAAATATAGTGAACAACATAAATTTGGATTGTTGGGCGGAGCAAAGAAGCGGAATGGTTGCTTCGTGATACCGCCCACTATTATTGTGAATCCCGCCCACTTAGGATAATCAGCATCTTGTTGAGATGTAAACCAGATAAACTTGACATGCGTGGTTTCCATAGTAACGTAAAGTAAACATACTGACACTCTATATCGCATTGAGTACTTTGATGTTATTTTAGAGATTAATTGTAGAATCACAGCGTTTATCAGAACTTTCATCTTGTGAAATAAATTCGGACCTCTCGGATTCTTTTCCCGCATAGTTCTACAAATTCGTATTTTTCTTGGCGTTCTTCGGTTTAGATAAGTAGTGATATCGTTTCTGACCATCTTATACCGTTCAAGTACGGTACAAACCTACATTTAGACCATTCAATAAGCACCTGACACCGACATGATGTTTGCATTTTGTGGTAATTACATGAGAGTTCCCATGCACTCATTCCCCAAGCATAACAATTGCGCAACGTAAAACTTCTCGCCAAACTCAGCGGTATAACGTGCATGTTTTTTTTGGTGTGTAGAAATACTCTGGTTCTACACTTCACTCTTACTCTTCATACGTGTGTGTTTGAGGATGGGAACCACTCCTTGTTGACAAAATGACGTATACATACGAAAACAACAACTTAAAGCGCGTCATTTTATCAACTATTTAGATTCATTGCCCCCTAACACACAGACTCTTAACTTGACTAGCTATTTTTCAACTGAAAGAATCGAATCAGTATATTTTATGCGGAATAATTAACCATTTACGCTTCAGTTCACTCCAGTGTATAGTCTGTAATACAACTTTTTGAAATATTTTATCTGGGTGTATCTTAGACGTTGGATGTTGATTTTCTTCAAATACATGTATGACTACATGTATGTGTTTAAACAAGGTTCGTCACGGAAACTGGATCCACGTATACATGGTAATAATCGTAGACACGCGACCAATTAGCAAGCACTTCGAGCATATCAAGCCATACATGCTAAGTTCTCACCTACGTACAAATGATCCACCATCCTGTGCAATCAGGGAACACGATACGGATAATTGACATTGCAAGTGTCTGTGAAATCCCGGGGTTTTGCGTATGATTGAAATGCCAGTCAAATCAGTTACAAGATGGCGATACGTACAGTCGTTACATGGTTTAATTTGACAACCATTTTTGTATAAGTAATACATTTTGTATTTCTTTTCTTTACTCAGATTAAGTTCAATTGGTAGGTATACGTAGAAATGAACATTTTAATTATCAATGAGGGAAAAACAATATTTTTCATATGTTTACCTCTTCCGAAACCGGACAAACACATAATAGAACGAAGTTATTTTGCCGTATAGTATGTTTAACAAAATCTGAATAATTGATAGTAATACTCGAAAAAAAATAGCCACGAGTTTTGACTGCAAGGTATCGCTGTTATATACCCATGTAATATACTTTCCAGTCAAAATATTTTCGTACATAATTGATACATGTAAGTAAACTCGAAACAAAGTAATTATACCTCATTGCGCTGAAACAAAACGTTGAAGTGTCTGGCATTGACTTGAGGAAAGATGGCGCCTGTATCGAACTTGTTAGAAACAGCGACAATACGAAAGTTGTTTCATTTCGAAACGGAAATGGAAACCGCCAACAGGTCAGAAGTTCGTCACCGAATTGGCATTCTTACAACGTTGTATATTACAATATGAAGGATGTTAATTAATTACTAGAATCAAGGTGGAACCAAGTTTCTTGTATAAACAATTACAGATATATATCATATTGGGTCTAATAGGCTCTCGAAAATACCATTATTTGTTGAACTCATTTTCCCCATTGCATATATTGTCTCTGATTAATTTTAAATTAGACTACTATATCGCGTACGAAAACTTAATTATTTTTTAAAGTATGACATTATAACATTATAATTGAACATTTGTACTTACTCAGCTACACCTTTGTCGTATAGTAAAAGTAAGTTTCTTAGTTAGATCATCCTGAGTGACTTTATAACACCAGCCAAGAAAAAAAACTTTTTTTTAATAAGATTCAAATTTCAAAATACTAATAAATTAATGCCTTATCTACTGACCTGAAAAAATAAAATTTAGTGGAGAAACTTACACAGCAAGGACCATTGCACATTGAGCATATAACAAAGAAACGATTCATGTCAATCGAGAATGCAATTAAACCAATCTTATGCATGGTAAACGAGCTATGGAAGAAAATAAAACTCTTGAATTTGGTGTATGCTGGAGAATGGCATCGTCTTTACCACAACTATTTCCACAAATAGGAAAGGTCCGGATTTATGACGTACATCGATGTTAGACTTCGGTGGGAATTTATTCTGATTCAACTTTGACAAACTGATGAGTGATAGTGTACGTTGCGTTATCGATACGTAACACCTTGCACTATCTAATTTATTGTAACACACCGAAATATAACGAAGATTTTGATATCAGGATTTTTATACGAGCAGTTCCCAGCCATACTCAAAGAAATTAATTAAATTCATTTCAACACGTAGTTATCAAATGCATGAATTGGAGGGGAGTTTTCAGTAACGGAGATTTTTTTGATGTTTTTTTTTCTTTAGAAACAATAAGTGTAACAAAATTTTCTTCTCGGGGAAAACCTCTAAAAAATTGAATCTTGATGAAATGTCTGTATTTTAGGTTATCCGGGAGAACAAAATCAAAAACATTTTTATGGTAGAAAACGGAGTTTTAGTGTTAAAAGGTTGAGACGAATGTTTTTTTTTTAAATTACAGTTTTGCGATATTTTTTTTTTTGAGATTCAATAAGAAAATAGAGTTATGGTTTAACATTGATAAAATCAGAAAAATATTTCAGAGTCCGGTTTCTTGACGCAAAACAATACATGGCAGGTCGCATTTATATATATATTCTAAGCATGTCTTGTGTACTGTGAGTAGATAGGTAGGTTGGTATTTTTTTAACACTATAATTATGCTGGTACTAGAAACGAAAAGCTGGCTTTAAGAAAGAACATTTTATTGGTTAAAATCGCTAGATAATTTTTCGGATTCGGTGGACTTTTAATCGGAATGAGTCGGGTAAGTAGAAACCAAGATTTTTCAAGGATGCTCTTATCTGCAGTGGATAATCACAAGGCTCCTTCGTGTGTCTAGAACACACAAATGGTGGTCCATGAAGTACGACATTCATTAGCAGCAAGTACAAGCAATTATCTATGATCACTATGCATTTATTGTGCGAAGTAATTAGATAAACGTTATACTGTCAATGAGCACTAAGTGGCTTCGATATGCTTTTGACATTATCGCGGATTATCTCGGATTTTATCGTAGGAAATCGTATGTACTTAGCGGTAAATAGACATCTATGACAACTTCCGATGTCGTCCGATCATTCAACGAGGTAGGTACACCGTAGATAAGTATGGCAGTTACAGAGTATGTGGTATAAAGTGACACTATTTTTCGTATCTTAAGTTTTCACACACACAAAAACACTTTCAACCGTAATAAGATTGCTTGGAATTCAGCGTATAACTGAGTTTTTAAATCACTCAGTACACAGTGAAACTCCTGACAACCCGTTCCTCTTCCGGTCTGAGCAAAAAGTCCCGTTTTCAGAGAATTCCGGATATTCTGAGAACTTTAGATAAAGTCCGAAAAGGTGGGACTCGAACTTAAATTAAATTCGTCCGATTTTCAGAGAATTCCGGTTTTCAGGGAATCCGTTTTTTTCGGGATTGTACTGTACATTGACCCCTCTGTGTTTATGTCAATGTAATGTACACATTGCATATGAATACCGGCTTAATTGTCTCATAAATTGAAGGTGTTATACGTTGACACCATACAAGGGCCCGTGTCATAAATCTGTCTTAATTAAGATAGCAGTTCTTAAACTTAAAAATCTTGCTATTGGTATACATGTCGGACTTTTAACAGCTTACAGCAAGATCTCCAAAACAATCATCAAGAATGATAGTGATTTCAAATAAATGGTAGCAAGATTCTTAAGATAAATATTGCTATCCTTGGTATAATATAAATACACGTCTATGGTACATAGATGTGCATTATTCCATGATGTTTCACTGACAAGCATTTCGCTCCAAGAGCGGTTACTCATGACATCATTGATACATGTATTGAGACAATCTGAAGGCGATTCGATCGTCAGATAATTGTGACATGTACGAGTATACAACGACCAATTCAATTTTAATGTTTATTATCATAGGCACTCGATTCCGTGATTTTTATACGTTTACAGACGTTATTTTTCAATTTCACACATCAAACAACGCAAATCTGTCGAAAGAAAAATCTTCATTTTTTCCCTTATTGAGTGTATAAAATACGCACAGGTAGTGAACATCGCCATCTTTTCGATTGACGGTAGTGACGAAAATAAGCGTGGGTCCCGGCTTTCCTTGTAAAAGCTGTTAAAACGTTTAAAGTTGGGGAACACTACAACGAAAGCAAGGTTCCCGGAAAGCACGTGCAGATTAGAAGGAATGCCAGGACCCACGCTTATTTTCGTCACTACCGTCAATCGAGTATTTTATACACTCAATAAGGGAAAAAATGAAGATTTTTCTTTCGACAGATTTGCGTTGTTTGATGTGTGAAATTGAAAAATAACGTCTGTAAACGTATAAAAATCACGGAATCGAGTGCCTATGGTTTATGCGCCGAGCTTGAGCGGTCAAGTTTGGTAAACCAGCGATGACAAACATTAACGTATACTTATCCATCAAAACTGCAGTTTAGGATATTGTTTCTCTCCGACAAAGAAGTCGCATCTTTAGGAAAATAAGCCGCGACTCAATGGTACCGCCAAATATTTGCCATAATTAATAGCATACCAATGTACGCTAACTATACCTGTTGCATAAACTACAGCTAATTATTCATTACATGAACACAACCTATCAATAATTCTGGTAAATAATACCACAAGAATATGGACCATTAATTTACTACACGCCACAAAGGAGCTCTACTATGTTGGCACATGGTCACTCAAATGATTTGGAATATAAACTTACCCGTTTCCTCCTTCATTCTAAAGTGAATAAAAACACGCCCCAATAGTACTTTGCGGACTTCCGTGTTTTGGTCGGTGGTTAAATAATATGTCAAGATACGCTTTCCAACCACCAAGAATGGTCCATCATAAAATTAACAAGTTACTCGCCGGCAAGCCAAACAACTACATACAGTTCAAAACCTTAATATAAGTATTATTTTATCTCAATTTTGTCCGTTTCTTCGTTCAAATATTGGTCGGATTTATAATAAACCAAATGTATCAATACATTGTTCTGGTAATATGCAAGAACGTAGCAAAGAAGCTATTTCAGAACCGACTCGTTTAAAAGACTTATAATGTCAATGAACTGAATTACGCTTTTATGGAGAAACTCTGCGTCTTCCTTGAAATATATACTTACGGTGATACACAAAGTAGTGCAAATTGGACAATAGTTGAACGGTCATTTTTTCGCACACAAATTGTCAAATATATCAACATCGCATGGTCAACTTGGTCTGCTGGACGTCTGATACAATATGGTGCGTTGCATGATTTCAAACAAAATGTTTCGGTACTCGATTGTTTTAATTAGAATACAAACTGAACGAAGAGAACTTTATTAGCAGATCGACAAATACTTGCCAATGGTATACAAAACAAACACATTTCTAACATGACAGAAATAATAATAAAAATATATATAACTACAATACAGAATCACATAACATTGTAACATATTGGACATATCTATTTATAAATATCATTGAATTGATGACGCTTACGTTATGTGTGGTACGAGATCATCTCCTCTCCATGTTTGTTATGGCCTTTCATCCATTGCTTTGGAAATGATTCCATTTCACTTTTTTCAATTATCAAACATAAACAGCCTGTATGTGTCTTTGGAACAAACAAGCAATAATGTTATACCTGCTTCTACAACATTGCTAACAATATTACGGAGTTTGAAGAAATTCCCAATCTTTGATTATAAATCATGACAAAATATTTAATGACAATCCAAACGCGCGTCGAAATGCTGAAACATCAAAGTTCCGTAAAGTAAACACATCAGAGCATTTAATTCCACATTTGTCGTCTGCAAAACTGAAATCTCGCAAAATCTCGCCAGACAAACTACTAAAACGTGATCTATGGTTGGTCTGGTACTGCGCATCACGGATCAAATTGGCCGGTGATGGATTTGTGATAACTTTACAAACGTTGAAATTGCCGTATAATTGTTGTACATTTTCTTTGATGTTAGAACGGGCTTTAGTGTTAACTTTCATCCTAGCAAAAATCACTCCGCCAGAACTTTTACTGATAAAATATTCTAACATACGCCAATGTTCAGCCGTTGTTTACAAGAAATAAGAAAGTAATATGTTTACTACTTGCGATAGTTTGATTGAAAGTTTCCTTGTTGGATCACAAAAGACGGACATGTTTGTTGTAGCAAAGTTTTAATCCATCATTAGTCTCAATTATTGTTTTTTGCTATTACTAGTATTTACCCGATGTTCAGTATGTGGACTCGTTGGAATCTCAGACGGGATACAAATTTATGTACCTGTGACCAAGATTCTACTCGGTCTGCGAAAGGTCTTTCAAACTGCTAGACGTTTTGTCAGCAGTAATGATGTCATTTACAAATCGTTATATAGCTGAGACAAAAATTCAGGCGACATTTGACACATGTAAGAATTCTGTCCTGAATATATACGACCGAATAATATCTTGTATTCGTTTAAAACGTTTACTTGACATTTATGTTCATGTATTTGCATTAGAAGGATGAATGAGTACAGTTTCCAGAATACTGTAGTACAAAATGTATATACCACTATATATTGCTTTAATGAACTGTTTATTTTGCTGCACAATATGAAATGTGTAATAAATAGTATATTAAGCAACATGAAGTTAATTAGTTGGTTTACAATACACATCAGACAGCCTTCGTGTACAACACTGTTACCAAAAAAAAAAGAATAAAAATATTTTTCTACATCTTGAATTATCTTTGTCTATGTATACTTAAAACGATCGTATATCTCTTATAAAGATCTCTGTGAAGGTGACACCAATTTATTAACAAAAAGAATAACAAAAAACAATAAGGCGAAAATATTGATACAAAAATAATGTATTGTTCTTGTATACAAATCATGTTCAAATGAAACAGCGTGTAATGTTCGACTTTCTTCCGGCATGAATCTGATATTGTGTGGCAAACGGTTCATTCTACAAGAAAAATAGTTTGACAATAACATAGAGAACGCCACGGAACCATCTGGGATATTTTTGGACATCTTTTGTGGAGGCTACTAAACGTGCCAGTGTCCGAAGAAGCTGGATTAATACAAAGATTTAGGCAGTAATGAGATCTGCCATATTTTCTGTTTACTCAGATATCAAAATCTGATTTCATTACAGCTTGATGTATGGCCACCTTGTATATAGATGTACCGTAGTGTTAAAGTTACGTTATGCATACAAACAATCTCTGCGTTCCTAGAGGGCGCCACCACGGGGCTGCTTGTTACGAGTGACACTTCGAGTGAGAGAGAACAGTGATCATCTATGTAGATTAAGTGGATAATTATGACTATAATTTGTGCTACACTTGCGGTTATTCATGGCTTTATGCTCTTGAAAGTGAAAAAAATCATGGTTTATTTGCCGTTGTAGATGTCTGTACTCCACGAACGATAGAATCATTGAAGATCGAGGAAACAATAGAATGTATTAGAATAACTTGTATTTTCGATCGAAATATCATTCACAAAAAAACCTGCAACAATAAATACGTCAGTTCGTCTTCCGACTCCTGTTTTTTATATAAATTAAATCAAATATTTATTCAAATACATGCCGTGAAGTGATTTGTCAAAGCATAACTTTTACATGTATACGTATAACGTAAGATTTCATTCAAATATTCTTTTTTTCTGTCTTTTGTCTTTCATCATTCGGTATATTATTGTATTACACTGATATTATGTCACTACGAGATGACCTGTATTTTGTGTACTTTGATAAAATACCGAATGATTATACTAAGTTCTAAACGAAAATGTATATTACTATTTAACGATCATTGTATTACATATTTTTTATATGTAATATTGTCTCGAATAAAACTAAATGGTGATATATATATTTTGATAGTTAGGAAACAGTTTAGGGTTGTTGATTTATTTTGTGAGAAGTACACATTTACTTTAACTATAACTGCGCATCATATTTTGATTTGATTTGCTGTAACATGAAGGGCGTCTTAAATGTTGTTTTAAATGTTCACCACATGTAGGACAAGTTTGGCAGACATGCGTGTATAACTCTGAAATGATTTCGTTATGATACCAATCAAAGAGCTCGTGCTGATAGCAGGTGACTGACCAGATTAGCTCTACAAATTCCTTTCCCTTGAAAAATATAAACAATTTATATTATAAGTAATTACAGAAATCAGCCACTTATTAAACGTATACCTCAGGTACCATCTGAATTCCGTCCTGTGTGGTTTATTGTACCGTATAATGAGGTCCGATCATTAAGTTCTATCATAACTTAGTAGAGTTATATCAAATGTTATGTTGTTGCTATGATGCATATATTATTGAAGACGTTTGGTAAGCTTATCCATGGATAAATATATGATATTCATTTACTTTTTTAAATCTATTTGGTTACAGAAATATGCCAACTTGTCAAAATAAGATTCGACCATCAACTAAAAGAACACTTCGAGTTATATTACGGCATGGTTTAGTACCGTGGTTTATATCATCATGCATGTACATTGTATATGTAAATTCATATAAAGTAAATTATCACTGTGCAGTCAGTGTAATATATATGGGTATATATAGAAAAAAGGCGTAACACTATTTTCGGTAACTCGATGTTAATCGAATACTATTTTAAACTTCATATGATATCATATCACTTGTAACTTTCTTTGAAATACGGCGTGCCTAACCGTAACACTTACTTTGGTATTAAATTATTTATAGAGAATTAATTTCGAGCAGACGGTACACGAAACTTCTGTGTTCCATCCTCAATACTTCTGTCAAAAAATTAGGTCAGAGGTCGGTAGACGCATGTTTTCTGGGAAGTTCGAGCGGTACCACCCAGACGCTTGGCAAGATGACGATGACAGAATGACGTCAAAGATCCTGGGGTCAATTATGATTAATTGCGTTTGGAAATGATTTTATTAAAATTCTTTCGATCATGATTATTTTAGTAGCCATGGATACACTGTTGTTTAAGATGCTTAAACTGAGTTGTCTGCATAAAAACAACATTTTATAGAATTCAAACTTCTGTAGTGATTATAAAATGAACGTAACGCAGGTGTGCCGGCTAGCAAAATGTTACCTAATTTTTAGTGTTAAAAACTTGCATTCGTTACAAAAGCATGGGAACAATTAAAAGCTTTTCGTAGTAATTTTTAAGGTAATTAAACATTTTTCGCTATAACGTTTAAATCTCATTCCGTAGATTGAAAGTAACTTGATGTTAAAACTGGCAGACGTGAGTAGATCATCCGATTGGCAGATAAAGCCGCTAGCGGGCCTATCAGTCTGCTCCAATCATATTATCCGTGTCTCGATTTACACGAGATATAACGAGATCCTGATTTATCTGTAGGCAAAGCTGCTGGGAAGCAGCCGAACAAGTGTGAAAGAAAGTGGGAGGAGTCGACACGAGATAATTATCGCGTAATTACCCCACCCACCTTGTCATACACTGCATACCCTCTGAAACTGCGAACATTTTACGCAAAGGCTGATACAGATTGACTTTTGTTTGTAAATTATTTCTCGGATAATTTAGATAAAGACATGTGAGCTATTGGAAGGGAATCGCCACTTTGTATATTTTTGTGCGTTTTTGTGTATTTGTGTGATTTGGTTCGCCTTGGAGTTTTATTTCATATTTACATTTGTCGTGCGTTTAGTTTCTACTATTTATTTAGAATCATCACACAGTCTTTGAAAACGTGTTACTGAAGCATAAACACGGATTAAATTAAATAATTAACACGTGGGTGATTCCTTAATTATAAATAATAAATATTATGGCAAAGTTTTGAGACAAATTTCACCAGATTTCTCAACAAAATGGACGGACCACATCTTGCACCGGAAATCAAGCCTTTAGATGCTCTTGATCACTTAGACGACATAGATGAATCATCTTTGACAAATCTTCATGATCAAACAGCAGATGAGGTCGATGAAGAATCGCCAGCGAATTTGTCGGAGTCTTCTGAATGTCAGAAATCGCAAAAGAAATCAGCAGTTGGCGTTAGGCGTCAGGAGAAGCCGCCTTATTCCTACATTGCTTTGATTGTCATGGCAATACAAGCATCGCCTAATAAACGCTGTACGCTTAGCGAAATTTATCAATTTTTACAACAACGCTTCCCGTTCTTTAGAGGTGCTTACCAAGGTTGGAAGAATTCCGTCAGGCACAATCTGTCTCTAAATGAATGTTTCATAAAATTACCCAAGGGACTTGGCAGACCCGGAAAGGGCCATTACTGGACCATCGATCCATCAGCGGAATTCATGTTCGAAGAAGGGTCATTCCGACGTCGCCCCAGGGGATTCAGGAGAAAGTGTCAAGGATTAAAACCCTTCGGAATGTTCAACATGAACGGAATGGGAACATCTTCGTCAATGTTGACGCCGCACTACGATTTATTTCATCAAAACAACATGGCCGCCATGAACATGACGTACGGAATGAACACTGCTCCTAGCTATGAAAATAGTTCCCTCATGACGTCTAATACCGGCTTTCAACAACCCGGATATAATTCTATAAACTCCATGCAACAGCATAGCGCTAATTTAGCTAGTTGTAGTTTCAACGTGAATGTAAATGTTAATGGACGATTCGGTCCGAACTGTGCAATGACTAATGGTATGTCTAACATGAACACAGACTATGCTCATATGGGTAATGCGAATGCTCTACCACCGGTCTCTAGTTCGATACCACCCATGTACGATAGGGAACAGATGACGTCATCAAATCAAGTTTCTTCGAATCTGACGTCACAGTGGGCACCACAAAGTCAACGGTACATCAAACAGCCACCCATGAGTCCAACCGGAAGTACCGGTTCGGTCCCTAGTATGTCCCCTAACAGTAGTGAACATTCACCGTACCAGGTCAACAATACGGCAACAACATCTGAACCTGTGGATCTCGCTTTAGCAGGTTAGTATTTTACCAGAAATACTGAAAATACCCAAATTATTCTTCCAAAAATACTAAACAAATACCAGTTTTTGTGCCAAATATACTGAAAATATCCTAGTTTAGTTATTCTACGAAAATATTCTATCAACAATTTGAATTTTAAAAACATTTAATACTGGCTTTCAGCACGGACCTATACTATATACATACATGTATGCGTATAGTAAACGTCTTTGCTTCCAAATATGAATTAAAACTGTACATGCGAAAAAAAAATTCCTGAAAGTTGTCGATTTTTCAGAATGGTGTTCCATCCTAAGATAAACTTTTTTGTCGGCTCGTAATTTTACTATGTTCAAAAATATTTACTATATTATCCCAAATGTCTCTGATTGCGTTTTTCGGTAAGCCTGTTTTTTCTGGTTTTAATTTTTGATCAACAATTACCTACTTTAACAAGAACAGAACATTACTTTATTGTACCGTGTACACAGTACATAGTCATACATATATATATACAAACATAATTATTGATTATATAAATTTCAACAACGTATATCATACTTCAACAGATCGTATTTTCTGTGTAATTGGAGTTAAAAAATGTTGCAAAATAAACTGGGAACATTGGATGAAAACAAAAGAACAAAATAAGTCATAATTCATTAAAATATATTTCTTAATTCATGGAAAAGGCATTTAACCCGGAATCTATGCAAAGCGTTAAGCTATAAGTATCTTGTAATATGCTATCAATATTTAGCAAAACAATGCTGTTGGAATTCTTGCTAATCTGACAGAATCAACTGATTAAACATATTCGGTATTTACCAAAATAATTTTTATACCGATAAAGATATTACATGTATATTCGTCGTAAATCTGTGTAAAGTGTAGAAATTTGTAGTGGTCTCCCCCCCCCCTCCCCCCAAAAAAAAGAAGAACAAAGAATTATAGTTTATTCAATCTACTCAACCGTATTGTCCGGAACTCCCTCCCCCATCTGAGTAATAAACTGTAACATTCCTGGGCATATATTTTTATATGACATATATATATATAAGTATGCTTCCTATGGCTTGATATGTATTATAGTAGATATACGCGTACATGTACAAAGTCAAAACTGTTGTTAGCGGCCACCTCCGAATAAAGGCCACCTTGTGAATAAATACCATTCTTTAACAAACTACCATTGATTATTTAGAACAAAAATACCTCCAAATAAAGGCAACCTGTCAATAGAGGTAATGTTTTGTCTTTCCCAAGGCGACCTTTGTTCACAGGTTCGACTGTATACATGTATATTTGTACTGATGAGTCTTTTGTTAGCTAATCGAAAGAATAGTGTGTTAATTGAGTTAATTGATGTACTTGCGAGTTATATAAAGACGAATATAATATAACATTATCATTGCTAATAATGTATACTGTAAATATATCACTTACCTCTAGAATTAGTACTAGAGTGTTTGTATTTATTGTGAAGACATAACCAGTATGATACAATGACTAGGTCCGCCATAACCTCGCAGTTATAAATTGGTGCTTCTGAGAGAGACAAAACTATTTTTCTATACAACACTTTTTTGGTGATATTCACTGTTATCGAAAAATGCATAATTTTAACTTTTTATACAATGTATAATAATTATTACATATTTTATATAACATATTCTATATATTAAATATTTGTATTAATTATTTTTTATGATTCTTCAAGTTTATATATAAGCTGGAGACTTGTATTCAGAGTAAAATGGGGTTGTCCCCTCTCAAATAGTTATTCAGTCATATTTCATGAATATTTCAGGAAGAATGCAAGAATAGTTCAAGAAAAAGTCATGTTTTCATGATTTCTTTAAAGGTTTTAATGTCAGCTAATTAGAAATATTGTATTCGTGATTCAAACCACACCCTGAAAATTAACAGTTCGTGTTTTAAACATTATTACGAAAATCTGCCAATAAATGGCGGTATTATATTTCGATATCTATGATGCTACAATTTGCAATTCTTCATTCTAAAAAATCTAAGCTTTAACAAGACTTAAGTAATGACGCACGACTGGAATTTCACCGCAACATTTTATACATCTTATTTCCCAGTCTGACGGATAAAAAACCGCTCACAACCACTTACGTTCTCAGCATACATACAATTAGATAGACCTCCGAACTTACCCGACATATCTTAAAACTTCCGTCATAAATTTTGACGTTATTTCTTCGTAATGAGTGTTTTTCATGCGCGTGTTATCAATACACGCGCACCGTATGCGCATTAATAGATATAATTTTATACCGATGTGGGAAATATGACCCCTAATATTTTGACGTTTTTGAAAGTAAATGCTACTCTAGTCTGATTTGTGCAATAATTCAAGTCTCATATATCAGTTTATATTATGTTATAGCGGTTTCTTGTTAACTGGAACATAATTCATAGAAATATTTAACAGCTTCACATCGAAATGGCGTTTCGAAATTAAATTGCAATTTAGTATTTTGAAAGCTCAAAATTGGATCAAAGGAAACCTCCGACTCGATTCTCATTATGATTAAAAGTTTAATTTTCATTTTATTATTTATTGAGGCCTTATCAATTAGTGTACGCAATTTCTAGACCATTACTTGAAAATGACACATAAAACTGTCCAATAGACGGTACCGTGGAATGTAAAGTCCTGAGAGAACTGAAATCTGAAATATAAATGCATTTTTTTACTGAATAGACACTTTTTAATGCTAATTCTTAAATACAACATTTAAAAATTCATGAGATATTTATTTTTCTAAACTGGATTCAGGTTTTTGTTGTACGTAAAAAATCAAGAGTACGTCCACTTGAACTTGGTCACATTATTATGCAGGACCGGGTACCATCAATGTACATTTCATTAATGATGACTATTCCACAAAACCCTTACAGAGCCCCTAATTAAAAGTCTTAACTTGATCAGATGTTTCTGTAACTACAGCAGTATGAACAATCACGAGTATACAATAAAAATGAACAACATATTTCTCCAGGTTCCGGTCCGACTTTTTTTAACTATACGCTATTTCATTTAAAAGCTTTTTAACTTTTTGTTTGCTTTGAAATGAATAATTTTAAAGGCGTCGTGCGCGCATTAATTCCTTCGTTAATTTAATGAGATGGTTTTGGAGGGCCGTTTCAAAGACTTTATCACGCCCGATCATACTCAGAAAGTTCCTCTGTTGACAGTTTCCCAGAAAACTTGTTGTCGTTAATAACTTTTTTGTAACTTATGAATGCGCCATATCACTTCAATAGATAAGACGGTTTCAACCCTGACTTTTATTATTCCTGCGAAAAATAATGTGTAAAACACACAAGAGAATACATTGTTAGTCGGTTCAAGAACCGTGTATATTTATGCGTTCCATTTGTAAAACTGATTTAATTAATAGAAAATAAGGATATACTGATAAACAATATTAGTTATCAAACATTTTATGCTTTGCTTTAAATATTACTTTCTAACATTATTTTCTACGGGCAAAAACACATACAAAATACGATGCAATATATTAAGTGTGTAAGGAAAGTCTTATAACGCTGTTATATTGTAAAATCAAATTTCTTTGTGTTTTTTTAAAAATATATTTTTTTGGCTGGGTCACAAAGCATGGCCCGTCTATATAGTATAGTCGTTCATACTAAGAATTCTTTAATATTGTGTCGATTTTTTTATCAATGCGCGCTGAATCATCAGTTCAATCACGCTTTTATTGGGTATGCATACATGGCCATATATATAGAAATACGTGATTTAGCCTTAATTCAACTTAAATTTTAATTATAATTAACAAACGCTATTGTCTAATTAGGAGAGATGATGATACATTATGGGTTTCATATAACTTACGTTTCAGTTCATGATTTACAAATTTCTAAGAGCGGTCATTGCCAGTATACATAATTAAACAGTACCATAGCGCATAATTAACCATTCTTGATAGTTGTGCGATAGTCTGACATGGGAGTGTAGCATCATACAATCGGACCATAGATCCACAAACTTTATTCAAAAGTCTACCAAGTGACAGGCCAGCTTTCATAAATTTCAGGGTTTTTTGTCTGTAAGATCATTCGTGTGGATGAGAACAGAGATATTCCGATTATGTATTTTTGCGCATATCGGTGCATTCGTACAAATTGCTTTACCGTGATATTCACTGATAACGCTTTCCTTGTTTCTATTATCAATAATAAGTCAAGTTATCAAACTAATAAATAACATCTTTACACACATTATCTCACGGCAGCCACTGTAAAACAGACATTAAGATTGTGAGAGAGGGGTGACATATATTTTCCCAAGTGCCCGCGTGATTGTACGTGATTTCACGGGGATCAATCATTCAAATGTGTTCTTTTCAGTTTTATTACTTCTGTTTACTTTGGGCAGTTTTTAGTTGCTTTTTTCATTTGAATAAATGTTTAATTTACCTCGTTCATTTTCTACAACGACACCATGAATATATCAAATAAATTATTAATCATGGCGCCGTCAACAATTGTACATTGTTTACATCCTTTAAAACAATACAGTACAACCTCCCAAGATCGGCCCCTCTTGAGCAACAATCCCCCTGCTACCGAACAGCATGATTTTTCTCACTGCACAATTTAACAATTTATCTAACCTCTCTAAAACAACAACCTCTCAATAACAACAACAACAACATAATTTTGCTTCTCCCAAAGGGTGTTGCTTTGGAGAGGTTTCACCGTGACCGTTTAATTCACGAGATTTTAATTCGACTCAGAATGATAACATTGCAAACACTAGCTTCATTGTTATAATACTTCAACCAGTATATAGACGAACGAAATACTCAATTAATAAGCCCATTTCTTCAAATATCGCGTGACATATTGGTCAACTTATTATTCTTTTTGATATGCTAACTAGGCATTACCTTTATGTATATATATTTCTTTATAATATTTAACAGTATTGTACAAAATGTTTTTATCCGATTCAACTGAAGTAGAGATTAAATGAATGTCGAATAATTTTTTTTTAAATCCAACTTATTTATGATTGCTTATCACAAGGTTGCATGGTATAGTATAAAGAATTGATGGTATAATTATAGTGAAGCGTGTTCCACATACAGATATTTACCATCTCATACGAAGAGTTCTTTGTAGTAAAAACTGCATGTAGAATTTTGACACGTAATTCCCCCGGTATTTGCTCGTGTTAAATCCCAAATTAGTCTCATTAATGACTCAGCTAAGAACTAATTTTTCCCCTGTAAACAATTGCCTGTTGTCGACACCCCAGGTGAACACGCGTGCACGTGCAGTGAACATCCGGAAGTTTTCGCGTGAAAATTTGAAACCTACCGAGTTAACTGATTTAAATTCGATGAGCACAACATACGATGATGTAACCGTTCACGCATTAAGTATAACTATATCTAGATTATAACATATAGTTTAAATGTTGAATTATTACATTAAATGTTGTTATACAGAAATATCATTTTTCAATCTTGTTTGGTGAAAATACGGCCCCGTGGACAACCGGAAAATAAACTTGAAAAATGTATATAATTATACACATTTTTTCATCTTCATAAAAATCCATGCGTTCCGGCTATCGTCACCATCATTTACATAATTATTGCAATTTTTTTCACTTTAAGACAACTTCCGTCCGATTCATTCATATAAATATAGTTTATTCTTGTAACTTAAATAAAACAATCATTCTACAGGATAAGCATGAAAACAGTTTCTAAAAGCTGAACATTACAAAAAAATATCATTTATACATATCAACATGATTCCTGCAAACTCACTTGAACTCCTAACATTAACACTAATAGACTAAAATCTATGTAGATTCATTCTACGTCATACGGATACATAATATAAATATAATTAAATAATTACATGATTTTTGAGAAACGTATTTTCCTGTAATTTGGTATAATATCACCTTACATTGATTAGACTCGTAGATTTTGTTTTAATGGTTAACCGTAATCGTATCAGCAACAAGCGTAATGTCACTCTATTGTAAATATTTACAACCAAACGTCGAGAAGTAATAAAACAATTTGATAAAATTTCTTCACTCAATTTCTATCCTCATACATCAAATTTATTATCACGGGTTATTACCATATACTCCCAACGGTACCGTTTTCAAAGACGTTTCTTGGGCAATGATTACTAGCCACATACAGTTTTAAAATTTTAAAATCTCGCTGACCCTTGTTTGTAAATGAAAAGTAATTTAATTTAATCGATTGTGTCAATGATCTTTAGCAGTCTGTTAAAAGAAAATGTCTGAAATGTAGACAGATACGAAGGATAAGAAGACTATGAAACGGGCATTAGATGTAGAATCACGAGTATTGCGTAATATCTGTCAAACAATTCAAGTTTTTTAAAATTAAAATAATTATAATTAATACAAAATGTTTTTGTAAAGATTTTTATACTATTTTTTATTAGCGGAAATTACTAGACATTGCCTTAACATTTTATGCACGGTTCTGAACTTCTGAATACAAATTATAAGCATACATACATTGTATATTCAAGACAGTACGCGTGTTTGAAAAAAAATCTGTAAAATTTATTTTAAATAATCATCTACTTAACACTGCCTCGAATAAAGTACAAACTAGAATTATGTTTGTATCAGAATATACAACTGGGTTACACATTATGCGAAATATTGAAATATGAAAACAACACTAGTTCTACATTTTCATGATTTTTAAAAAAAATCTGAATTATAAGTATGGCTGTTTAGCTATTAAGAATACAGTCTTAAACTAGTATTTGATGCGAACAGAATAGAACAGAATACTGATTTCAATAGGGCAGAATGTAGTATTTTTTCTTTCAAATACAAATAACAGAAAATTAAATAATGTAACAGTCTTTTAGTTCAGAAAATCTTCCGAAACGAACCCCAACACTAATATTGATGAGCAAGCTAATAACTTTTACTAAATACAGTACAACCTCTCCAGATCGGCCTTGTCTTGAGCAACAACTTCCCTTCAACAACAGTGTGCTTTTTCCACATCAATATTTAACTATTAATTCAACCTCTCTAGAGCAGCAACCTCTCAACAACAGTATAATATTGCTACTCCCAAAGGGTGTTGCTTTGGAGAGGTTGCACCGTACGTCAACTTATGTTCTGAAGATCATTTTACAAAGCTCGCAAAACACATCTTAATAAAAGCGTAAAGTTCTGTCTATTTCTGAAATGTAACAGATTACATGGTATGGTTGTCAGTCTATGTATTAGAAGTGTTAGCGAAAACGGTGGATAAATATTTTCTTTGGAAATTCCACAAACGAATCGTATCTTTCCGTCATCAGACCGTTCCGTAACGAAGCTTGATCGTGTCTTCGGGGAATAATATCTAACCGTCTTTCAAAGCAAAGATGAAATATATCTGTTCACTAGGAAATTAGTGCTAAGTGGTGAAAAGTGGTCAGTTATGTGCAATGTTAATGAGGTCTAGTCTCTCTCAACAGTATCGGTCGTCAATACACATTTCTACATAAAATAACATGATGTTCTCGTAAGAATTTACTAATGGCACAAATACGACACCATTGAGACATGGTGAGTTTGAACTCGTCTGTAATATAACTGAAAATATAAATGTATATTAAAGATTAACAGCTGTATGTACATGAATGCTTATTTTCATTACGTTTTGCTTCTGACAATTATTTTGTTACTTAAATATCACAATGAAAGTATTCTCAGTTGCAATACTAAGCTAAATAATCATGTACTGTATTGTCAATGTGTAATTCTGTTCAGTTCTGTGTAATGTTTGTAAAATGGTGCTTATTCGCGCATGTAATTTTTATGTTTGTATTATTATGTTTATATGAAGATGAGCGGTAATGCTTAAGTCTAAATAAATAAAGTATCTGTTCTATGTTACGTCGCTGTGAACTAAAAGAAATCAAATCAATATATGATGCTGCATTTAAAACAATACTACCCAAAATACTCAATACATATACTCTTTTATTCCTTGTTATAAACAATGGCAACTGATTCATTTAAATGCAAGACTCAGAAACCCCGAATGATCAGGATTTTCATCAAGGATGTTAATGTGTATTGTTATTATTTATTATTATATCGAAATTGCGGTTTCCAAAAAAAAAAAAAAAATGGAGTACACCTCTAAATTCATATACATCAAAACCCCCTAAAAGCTGGATAATTTCCGGACTGGGCTTTCGGAGAATTTCGGTTTTCTGAGAACATTTGATAAATTCCGTATAAAAAGGGTGAGACTTGAAATATTGTCCGATTTTCAGGGAATTCCGGTTTTCAGGGAGTCCGGTTTACACGAGTTTTACTGTATACGTATATCACTCTTAGACTGTGTGGAAATACTATACAATTTGTTTCTGACCTATTAAAAACAGATTATGTAAAATGCCTAGAAATATTTCTGACTGTTCAACACTTCGTTCAAAGAATTTGAAAGATTTAAGATGGGTAAGATAAGATATAACTAATGTTTACCGGATCAGACCAATGTACTCAATCCATCAAATGGTTTCATTTTGTCATCATACGAAGATACAAACATACATCTACATTCAAATAGACGCCTTGAAATACATTAATTTTCTCCCGTCAAACCTGTGTTCGCGGCCATCTTCAAGTAAAGGCCACCCAGTCTTTAAAAGCCATTCTTTGAAATAGCATAACTGATAATTTAGTACAAACAGACCTCCGAATAAAAGCCATCTATCAATAAAGGCCACGTTTTATCTTTCTCAAGGATGGCCTTTATTCACAGGCTTCAGGGTATTAAATTATAAATCTAGGACAACTTCTATAAAACAGTGGTGGTCCAGCCATTTTGTGCTAGTAGACAATGCCTTACGCCCATTGGCTGTAGAAATAAGATCGTTCATTTATAGGAGAACGCCATGAACATACATGTGCTTCGTTCAACCCAAGAACATCCCACTAGCCAAATATTAATACTGTATGGTAGAACGTAGCGACTGTTCTATAATTGTATTGACACTTACATTTCAGTAATACAATTTGCGCTGTCAACGTTCGCCAAGTGACATTACTGAAATTGATTCGACAAACGATTGTTTATTTTTCTAATTTCTTGATTTTAACCGTATTTCTGTATGATGTACCGGTGGAAATCGGAACTCAGTCGCGGAAAATAATGTTTGTTTCTGGTTAACCGACCTAGCCTCATTTACCCGCTCCTATAGACACCATTTTTGTATATTTTCAACATTAATAATAAAAAGGTCCCTACCTTCCTTGTTGTTTAATGAGCATGGAACAAGAATATCATTTTACGCCATAATGAGTGTTCCTAAATTTTGTATAAAATATTTTGAATTTTAACAAGTACATGTATTGCGCAAAATTGTATATCATAATTTGACGTTGTTGTTGACGTCGCATGACGTTGATAAAAATAATTTTGTATCAGTATTGCTAATGTTTTCTGTAAATAACCATCAACTTCTGCACATGAATCACTTGATACAGCAGTGGTTGATCAATGATCTTAAACATGATGTATTTAACTGTGTCCTCACACTGAACAGTAGGCGATCATTTTAATCTATTTATTTGTGTTTAACGCCGTTTTCCAACAATTGTTCGGTTATATGCGACGGCCGATTCACCTAACAAGTTTTCCTGGACGATATTCGAACCAGTATTAACTTACCCTTCAACAAAGAAACGGCATTCTCTCCACATCTAGAGGGAAATCGTCATTGTTGTCAAATTTTCATGGAAGGGTATGACCAGCCGCGACTGGGTATCGAACCCAGATCATCGGGATACAAGTCCAGCGCACTATCTACTGGACCACGGCCGCGGCTTGAACATTTAAAAGAAACGTACGTTTAACCAAATACAAAATGTATGTCTGTCTATTTTCAGGTATGCGTCTTCCATCACAGCAGTACGCACAAAGCTCAACTTGCGATAGAAAGCCATATTTCGGGTACGGGACAAACGCTATGAGTACGTCACTGAATCATACGCCGTATTATGAAAAATGTGTCATGTGAACGGAGAGTTAGCTGTTGGTGAAGCAAGCAATGCGTTAGTAAAGTCGTCATGTCACGCGACAGTTTCCATGTCACGTGATATAGATTGTCATCAGTGTGTCTAAAGCACGGAACAAGTTAACGGTTGCCTGAGGACTGGACATCCCGTGCTTTACGGTGTTGCTGATAAAGAATAAAAAAGTGATGAATTTTACTTTTTAACGAAACTTTAGTCATCATACTGTTACAGGACTTGCCAATGATGCTGACAATATAACATTATGATTACAAACGCGCTTCACTTTATTTCAAGGACGTTTCTGAAGTTCGGGTTTGGTGTCGCTTATCAACTCAACTTTATTAAATCATGTGAATAAGATACGATGGTATATAAATATAGTAATACATGTATACACATAATTTGTTTAACATAGAAATAGTGTACATGGCGAGAATAAGTGAATGGTGAATATATTCAGTTGACTTTAACGGTGCAGTGCACGGACTCGATTTAATGGATAAAACATTATGAAAAATGACAAATCGGAATGTCTGCCTATCTGTGTATGTATGAGTTGTCAGATATGATTGATGTTGAAGGATTCTCAGGACAGTCATCAGCATGTTGTAATTCTGTTTCTTCTTGTAGTGCGTTCATTTTAGCTTCACAATTTATTGCGACCAATCGTTTAAAATCAGTGCAAAAAATCGAACTAATTTGATATGTCAACAAAATAAGTTTATTTGAATTATACAAATATTGTAGGGTGGCTACCTACTATAATTACGCATAATTTGCGGCCAAAATTTATTTCATTACATCATTTGAATTTTTATTTAAATCTCTTTATTACTAAATACTTACCGTGAAATAATACTCATAGTTCAATGATATAGGACAGTTCCGATCAGACACTATTGTATCTACATTGTAAGTATTGGGTTACATCAGTTGTTTCTCAATGTTGATGGGACAGTAACTTATGTTGCTTGACATTTCATCGAAAACATTTCATTATGACTTTTTTTATTAATTGTAATTTCTATACCACACGGATACAAATCGCGAGGCATTGTCGCGGACGAAGAACCGTGTTGTTTTAAGGTTATTAAGCATGCCATGTCCAACATGTTTTTGAATATTGTTGTTAAAATCTTGTTGTCACGTTTCTTTTAATTAATAGCTTGTATTTTTTATATTTATTGTCAAGTGTCTATTTGAAGTATTTTATAAATGAGATGTTGTATATAGTAAATGTTTATGTACTGTAACCTTCCGTCTTCTTGTTTGTCATTTTGGTGTAAAGATACAATTTGAATTTCTGAAAACTCACGGCATTTAACTTGTTTATAGTTATTATGTTAAGATTCGCAATGCAAGTTTATAATATACGTGCGTATGCCAATGGATGTTGTAAGGTAATTTGTAGGTCATTGATAATGCTGACACATTTTGCGAGATACACTGAGAAGTAATGTAGCGTTTAAAATAAATTCCATTTCATACGAAAAAAAAACATCACGGCAAAACTATTCGGACGTACGGTAAAACTTCGGTATTAAGATTACCTTTACACAACAATATACTGTATTTTCATTTATTTTCGTTGGGCTCAATTTTCGTGGTTTTACTAAAATGGCTATTTCGTTGGGACACAAATTCGTGGATTTTGCTTTTTGAAAATAAATGCCTTATCTCTGCATTAAAATTCGTGGGGATTTGATTTCGTGGATAAGCCTACCCACGAAATCCACGAAATTAAATCCCCAATGAAAATTAATGATTTTACAGTATTGCGATTGTCTTAATACTGAAGTGATTTTAAATAGAGGTCATTCTGTATTTATCAATACGTGTAATAACAGCAAATTTAATGACTGTTCGTTGGATTTTGAAGAATCAGAAACGCCGAAAACAAGATATTGTACTTATTCATTCATCATTTGTAAATTAAACTGTTTGTCAACGGAAAAGTATGGAAAGAACATATTTTCCATGATTATTGCTATATTTACATGCAGTCAAGCAATTTAATGCTTTGAATTTTCTGAAGCACTTATAATTTGTACGTCTTGTACCTCTTCAAACTTGTAGATGAGGAGGAATCTTATTTTCCAAAATCAGCAATATCTTAATTAACACGTGTCAATTACGTGAGATACACAGAGTACCCCTTTCTTCTTCCCACAATACCCGGATGTTCCTGACGTGTTTATTAGAATACCTTAGCGTACAAGTCACAGAAAGAACATCAGGTAAAAAAATATTAAAATTAACAGATAACACATACGTAGTTCAAATTGCAATACAGGATTTCAACACAAAAAACACTTTATTTATCGTCAGATGCACAGAAAAAGTAACATTAATTTCTAGGAACTAAGTTCCTAAGAACTCCTACACTGTCACGTAACAACATCAACAACCTATAACTACATTTAAACATGTAATAGCGGCCACCTCTGAAAAAAGGCCACCATGTGAATGAAGGCATTTTTTATAAATCATCATTGATTATTTAGAACAAAATGTCAATAAAGGCAATGTTTTGTCTTTCCCAAGGGTGGCCTTTTTCACAGGTTTGACTGTTGACTTAAAAAAGCCAAACAGCATAGGGTACTAACATACATCCGAGTACCCGTATGCAACTGATTATCGCGGGTACTCGGGTATCCGCTGTGACAAAGATATACAGAAATGTTTAGTCATCCTTGTGACGTTTACAATTCTATCAAGATAAGCAACGTCCTAATAGACACACATTTTTGTGCTCCTATTAAATTTATTTCAAAAGGGGGAAATTGTGGAATCACCATGGTTGAATGTACTGAGCATAATTGTTAAATTGATTACACTTTGCTATTTTTAATCTGTGATAATCGAAATATCGATTATAATAATATGTACATGCAAACACTTTAATAAGTAAATCAATGTAAGTAAGTGTACATATTTTTTTTGTATACATGCGTGTACTACTTTTTTCATTTAATCACTACAGGTAACATTTAACATACAGAACAGAACAGAAAGTTTATTGAATAGACTTGACTTTCTATACAACACTTTTCAGTCAAAACATGACGAAAATGCTTGAGAGTGACGTATCATTTTGTTAAGAATTTAAACAGAACGGAACATTAAAGTTTAAAGTTAAATAGTTAAGAGCCAATTTTTAAATCTGATTAAATCTATTATCTCAGAATGTACCTGAGAACATATAATTGTTATACCATTCTTCATCGAATACATGAATATTTCACTTATAGCACGAAGATAGATAGAATGATAACAGGTGCTTTCCAAACACTGATATGTTTGATTAGACGCATTCACAACAATGTTGTAAAGGTCCATGATCTATAAAAGTTGTGTAAGATGTTTAGTATTTACTAAGAAAATAAAATCAGGAAATCTGAGATTTATCACTGAGTATTTCTAACATGTTTCGTTCTTATCCAGTGGTAAGTCTTGATTACCCGACCTAGAAAAGCATTATCCTATTTCTCTAATAATCTACATGAAATGTTTGTATTTTGTCATCCCATCACATATGGAGAGTATAATAGTCTTAAATAAACATTTTACTGTCGGAAAACCAAAGAAATCCGGCGAGTTTTGTTATTACGAACAAATAAAAAATTGTCGGTGCGGAGAAAAATGAGTAATGTGATCGGAGATAAAACAAGGCTTCACGAATAAAGTCGACGTTGTGTGTGGCCCTACCTTACACTGCACAGACTTGCCTCTATCAGAGGGTACTGTGCAACATTAATCTACAATGACTCCGCATTATCGAATGATGGTGTAAGTAATCCATGATTCAAACGAGATAAATCATGGTTGCAGTTCCGAACGTGCAAGCATTGTTTTTTTTGTAATGAATCAGATTGCATTGTGCGCAAGTTCTGCACAGAGATGCATTCTGGGATTTGAATCTATGAGGCCAGTTTCAAGCATTTCTGTAATATAGAATATATTTCCTTACAGCTCTAAAATTTCAGAAATAAAACGTGTGTAACCATGGAATTTTAACCCAGGTCGCACGAAATGTATGTAAATAAGAAAATATGTTTTAAGACGTCATAGAGCGTCTGAAGTTTCACGTAACGAAGTTTTTTATACCTTAAAGCACGAGGGATATTGATTGAGCTATATTTCGCGGCTTCAAAACAATAAAATTATAATACAACTTTCTTTAAAAACAATTAACTATAAATTTTGAACAACGCGACAACACTAATGTTCACCATAGAGCGACTTAAAGAAGTCCGTTCAACAAAGACTCACAGAAGAAAAAGGTAGAAATACTAAAAAAATGAAAAAAAGATCGAATAATTGAAATCGACTAATGTTTATATATTTGATTCACTTTAAGTGTAGAGAAGGCAATGAACATTACGATATGGTGTCACTTCAAGATATAGATACACATCATGGGATAACAGGAGACGTTTTTTATACCAGTACTTAAGTTACACGAGTTTTTTCGGATTTTAGATATTTTTTATCAGCTGAGCTGTCATTGGTTGCCGGTGTCAATCTAGTAATTACCCTGGTTCCCATAGCGTTGATGTTGTATTTTATGTTTATTTAAGCTGTAGATGAAGTAAATTAGCTATCCAGGGAACCAGTATATCTAAATGCTTACATATCATCTTACCCCATTGAAAGGCAAGTATTTTAAAATGTTTTTACTTTGGTATACGGAATCATATGAATTAGAACTTCTGTCATTTTTAATTGTCTACTACAATAAACCCCCTTAAGTCCGGACACCTTCCGGACTTGGCCATAAGTCCGGTATTTTGAGAATTCCGGTTTTCAGAGAATCCGGTTATCCTGGAATCCGGTTTTCAGGTTTTTGCTGAATTTTGTTTTCTGGTCAAGTCAAGTAAATTTTATTTTACAGAGTCGGTTTACCAACATATAACACAAGCTATATTGAGCTTTTAAACCCGACTACATACATGTTATAACAATTATATATCAAAGATCACAGATAAACAAATCAGACAATCACATTAGGACTCACATTGTGCTAAGCACAGACTAATAATACATAAGACATTTTAGGTATAAAATTAATTGACTACAGATAAAAAGCATATTTCAGACACGAATAATAAAAGAAAGCGTTCCTAGCAGGTGTTGAATGATATCGCAATATTCAAATTGTTTCATACTGAATAAATTAATACGTGTATGAAATGAAAATGTAACCAATGTCTGGTAGTCATACGCTCTAGTACGTAAGAAGCAACGATACATTCATAGTACGTCTCATTGTTGTTTGCTATATTTTGTGAGATTATAACTAGAAATGTGCCCGGAAGACACGAATGCCCCGCTGAAAGCTAATCCAAAAAGGGGCAATAACTCATGTGAAAATGTTTGGATTTGAACGGAAATCAAACTTCACCTGTATATTACTATTCTACCTCTTCAGGTAAAATGTGAAACAAATATATAAATTGTTTCTTGAGTTATATCGCTCGGAAACCAAACTTTGAACGGACGGACGGACGCACGCACGCACAGACAGGGATAACACTTAATGCCATTCCGCCATTTCTAATAGCGGGGGTATAAATTCATATGGATTTATTATGCTTGAAGGTCTCTTTATTAGCAATCACACATAATTAGAACAAATTGTGTATAAACTAGTGACTGACTTTACCAAATCATGAACTATTTTTGTCGCTCTGATCGCCTTGGTGAACCATGTGCGAATCCTATCGAGCTGTGCGAAAGACTTAATAACAACAAACTAATTTCACCATCATAGGCATACATAACACAAAGACAATAATGATAACAATAAATCATTAGTAAAAATATTGTAGGTCTATTTCTCAGTACCTCCCAAGATATTCCGAATAAAATTGATAATTAGCAACGATATAATGTCAAATTATTATCTTCACCTCCAATATGTTCCCTTAGCATTGCTACGAAAGTCTCGCACCGAATGATTTGTAAATCCAGAATCTGCTATCCGAAAACCACTCAAGTAGATGCCAGTCAGAGGAGAGGTTTTTATTATATAAACACAGATACTGATTTATTGTCCATAAATATTCGTGGCGTAAAGAATTGTTTACGAATTTTATTGGGTTTTAAGTACGAATGCAATGAGTACATACGATTCGTACAATCGTAAAAATCATTTACGTTTTATAGTTGACATACGATATCCGTATATCCATTAGAAGATGGCGATATGATAAGGCGTGGTGACCATAACGTTTTAAGACATAGATTGTTAGACACCCGAGATAGACCAGCATATTAATTAGTTCTGGGTGCAAATATCGTCTGCTTGAAGACCATTACCGTGGCATAAGGTGATAGTCAGAGGCACGAGACAAACAATGTCTCCGTCCAAACCACGTTGAACAACGCGATTTGTTTCTTTGAGTCTAAATTTAAAATGTCTATGGTTGCCCTATACTATTTTGGATAGGTAGGTAAGGAATTTTCTTTTTCGTTTTGAACCAAGACTGAGAACAAACATTCACTTGAAAACAGTTTTCTTTTTCATTTAACATTTTCTGGTTAGACGCAGGTAACACATTGTTTAAAACGAGGATACTAAAACAGATACGCATACCGTTAAGTAAATAATTCTAGACTTAAAGTTAAAAAATTAGTTTTGGGTCAGAGTCATTTTCCGGGTGGGTCGCGTAAAGGAAAACATTTATATTTTTTATATTCTCGGCCTTGGTGTTTGAATCACCTACCTTCTATAAGCTAGCTGGACAGCTTCCTCATCTGTGACATTTGACATGTAGAATTCGAACCTTCAATGATGGGGATACTGACTCCAATACGACTTTTAGTGAATTTTTAAATTAAGTGGTAAAATATTTTTTTGACAGCTTCCTCAAAACACATAATAAATATTTTAATACTTATGAACATTAAAGAATGGTAATCTGTACTTATACTAATAAAACCAAGATCTAAGGTCTGTGTAGTCAACACAGACACGTACAATCATTATTAGCGATATTTCTAGATGAACAAGGGTGTAATTCTTACAGAGCCTTTGAAGTATAGCTTCCTACGATTATACTTACATAAAAAAGAAACAAATAATTAAAACATTTACATTTTTTGTGTTCTAAATTTTCGATGTCAGAAATGAAGACACAAGGAAGAAACAGCAGGGATTAGATTTTTTAAATCATATAAAAGACATTGCCAATTTCAACCCGTATTAATGTTTACAATAATTTAAGATCAAGCTGAATGTTACCTTGTGGAAGTCGTTTGTATAAAGATAAATAGATATATAAATGCCACGGGGGGAAATCAGCTTATAGATTCAGTGTAGTCCCGATTGTAAATTAAACAAATCGAGTGATGCCTGCGCGAAATCAGACACAGTAGTACCGGACCTGTGAACGGAATCGAAATCTGTGACAATTTCGTTTTTCACTTTAAAAGTTAATTTTTTAAAGTTAAATCATAGTGTTTCATATACATTTGTATTAGTAATTATTTTAATTTATTACAATTTTACCATCACAGTCATATCCGTTACTAATGCCTATTGGTGAAACAACCAAGCAACACATTACGAGTCTGTAGGTAAACCCGATCTAGCCCAGAACCACGAGCGGATGGTAGATTTAATATTCTCGATTTACAGAATTCCACTCTAGGCGAGAAATACGATTCTTCAGCTAATTTCCGTCATCTGTTCACTAATTCTTCTCGTATTCTTCTCTTTACTTACTGACTACTGATTGGAAGCAGACGAGATTACCCGTCTATTTTACGTCATTGACATATACCAGAAGAAGATGGATTGCCGAGCCATTGAGGAGATTTTAAATGGTTTGTAGTCAACGACACTAATTGTATTATCCACCCACGGAATTACCATTGTGTTTGGTATGTGTGCGTGTGTATGTTTCATATCCGTAAAAAAATCTTAAAATTTATAATGCTTTTTACTGGAATGACTAATTAAAAATACATATACCTTGTATATCATAAGCAGAATAAAAATTCTCACTTTAGAGTTCGGTTGATATAAAATTTCATGATTTATAATGGCGATTCATGATAGCGATCGAATGTAAGGGTGTTTCACCGAGACTGGCTGGTAAGCATTTTGGAAAAGAGCGAGTACACAATCATGTACCGAGACACTGGTCAGTTGTTGAGTCTTGTCACGTAAATCTCGAGACATTTGACATCAATCAATCTGATTTCGTTGCCCGTGTCATAGTTTATAAGACTTAAACAACTGTTAATGTTAGATTTATGAACATAATTCGAAAAAAAGTGATACAATTAAAATGAATTTCCCACGGAAAGTAAATCAACTTGCCCAATTGCTGAGAAAAATCATGGGTCTGGTTCCCGTATCAATTGTCAAAACGAAGCCAAAGGCGTTACATCGTCGAGAAACTCTGGTACCAGTCTGGCGAAATACTTCAGTTCCAGAGTCGAGCGTCTGAACGATTACGATGAGTCTCATCTTGTATTTCGGTGCCTCAGCTTCGTGAGATTTTTTGATACGTCAGTCTTCGGTTATCACGTTCTGTGACAAATTATGTGCCCATTAAAATTCACCAGATAAGCGCCTAATCTTTTACTGGTAGAATCTTAGGAAAATGTCTGTACGTCAAAACAGTAGGAAGATAATTAGGACAAATTGTACAATGGAATGAAAAATAAACATTGAGACAAGATTACTTGATTGTGTCATATAAAGTTTAGCATCTACAATTTGACATGACTTACGTTTTGACACATTCGCGTTTCTGTCTGGGTGTTACTGTCCGACTACTAAGAATTTAACTTAGGAGTCATATAATAAACATTAAAGGAATGGCGATAAGGTATGAACACAGTTTTTTTCACTTTAAGAGCCGAACTTGCCCAATGAGTAACCCTAACTGTACGTTAAACAATTAACAGCCTCGTCAATTTCGGTGGCAAAAAGCTGGTTAACGTTGTGTATATTAATACATGTAATTATCAAGTATCAAGTCAATGTACACGTATTTTTAATTGGTTCGAGCCTCGCTATACCGACCATGTCTGTTTATGCTAGAAAGTAGGCAGTTGCTTACGGAGGATGGGAGTCTGGTACTGGTTCTTCACAGACACGATGATAAGGTGAACTGTCCACCCCATATGACTGTTGAAAAGGGGCGTAAACTCGATATAAACAACAAAACATGTACATGTAGTATTATCATTATCTGTTATATAACGGCCTATAACATAACTACGGTCATTTAGAGCCGCCCAAGAGAAAGGGGAGAGAAGATACAGGAGAATTTATATCCCTACTCTTATCGAACATTTTTCCTGGTTCTTTAGTATGCCCGGTGTAAAGCACCAATACACGCGTCATGTACCTGTTTCTTGTAACTTTCTTAGCACTGTACCTACTTGGGATTGGGACACTGAAAAAGCATCCTCCGTCGAGATTTCTGGAACGCCGTAACTTCAGAAAATGGACAATTGATATAGTTTACATCTTCGAACAAGCATACCAGTCCTGTCTATATGAATGTTAGATTTGTCATTTTAATAAAGCCAGTGGTTGGTGCATTCGACTTGTAATCAGGCGGTCCGTACATCACTGTGGGGAATCCACGTGACCTAGTGACGTCACAAAGGGTTTACTTCATTTAGAATTATTCTAAAATAATGTTATTGATACAAGCAGAGTTAATCACGTTATCGTTACAACTCTGTACAAGGCGATTCGGAAATGATATATTGCTTCAAGTACAAGTATGAACATTTAAGCTTTGAATGACAATACAAGTAAAAGTCGAAGAAATGTACCTGCTAGCAGTGAGACGATGTGCGATGTACTGCATATTTAAAAATACATTTGTTGTTGCTTCAATAAATTTGAAAGTCGACAGGAATGCTTTCAAGAAAGGTGTGCTTGGAGTGCGGCTGGAGGGTGGGGCTAGACGGAACGAGAGCAAGATGCTTTTCACCTTGAAGATGGGACTTGATACATAATATGTTGAAATATTATTTCAATGCCAAATACCTATGACAGTACAGTAAATTCCCTTCCAAGAAACGCATGTTTATTAATGTTATTATATAGATGACAAAACATTGATAATACATGTGTATGCATATTGTGTAGTGTTTGTTTATGCATTATCTTACATTACAGATTTCATTATGTTGTCTTTGACTGTTGTAAAATACTTGATCCGGACAAATATCGTTTAAGTTTTATTGCTGCATAGATGGTATCGTTGTCTCAAATATCTTTTATAAGATTAACAATGTTTTGCAATGCTAGTAGTTGTGTTGATATATGAATATGATCAGAGTACGTGTATGTATAAGTCATTGTTTTATAAGTCTTTGTTGAATTATACTTCATCCTTAAAAATAACACTTTCCTTTTTTCTGATGTTTAAGAAATTTAACTCTACACATGATATATTTTTCATCGATAATTACTTCAAATGATTATGTTGTATGATACTGACTGCATGTGGTAGACTGTGTGTTAGAATCCTTCCGTCCACCTTGTAGTGTACTTTAAAGTCTTGAATTATCGTGTATAAAATGGCTATATCTGTACAATGAATGCATTTTTGTTCAGGTATACAATGAATATATAGAATAAACCAAACTGATTTGTCCACAGGTAAGTAAAAATCGACATTCTTTTGATTGCAAGTGCTTGATTTAATTGAATACTTAATCATTGTTTAACGTATGCCCAATAATTCTTTAAAAAATGCAACAATACCCCGTTGTGACTTAAACAGAAAAACATTGCAACGTGAAACATTTAGACACATAATTATGATCATATGTCCAGAGTTTATCAATATAAAAAGTGTTTTTGTTATGTTAGTTATATAAAGGTGTGATACAGTTATACCTTATAAGGTTTTGTATAGATTGTGTTAATCCCCGGGGCATAAATATAACCATTTGGACGTGAATTAAAACATGTTTTGAAATTTTAGTATTGATCTATCAAATTGTTCAGTATTTTGTTACTCAAATAAAAATGCACTAGGTATAATTCATCATCAACCAGCCCATGAAAAAACGTTACAGTAAATACTAAAATAGATTTATTAGACATACCTTTAGTATAAAATATACATATTCTAAAAGTGTTTACAAGCATTAGCACAGTGGTATAAAAGGTGTTAAAATTATTTAGTTATTATCATTTCATGATCAGGTGTATAGCGAATTCTCTTGTCGCACATACGCCTTTGTTTTCTAGTTTGTGTCGTGCTATTCTCACGACACCGTTTGTAAATCAAACGATGTGATAGTCTCACGACACCGTTTGTAAATAAAACGACGTGTTATTCTTACGACACCGTTTGTAAATAAAACGACGTGCTTTTCTCACGACACCGTTTGTAAATAAAACGACGTGCTATTCTCACGACACCGTTTGTAAATAGAACGACGTGCTATTCTCACGACACCGCTAGTTAATCAAACGATGTGCTTTTCTTACGACACCGTTTGTAAATAAAACGACGTGCTATTCTCACGACACCGCTAGTAAATCAACGACGTGCTATTCTCACGACACCGTGTGTAAATTTAACGACGTGTTATTCTTACGACACCGTTTGTAAATCAAATGACGTGCTATTCTCACGACACCGCCAGTAAATAAAACGACGTGCTATTTTCACGACACCGCTAGTAAATCAAACGACGTGCTATTCTCACGACACCGCCAGTAAATAAAACGACGTGCTATTTTCACGACACCGCTAGTAAATCAAACGACGTGCTATTCTCACGACACCGTTTGTAAATAAAACGACGTGCTATTTTCACGACACCGTTTGTAAATTTAACGACGTGTTATTCTTACGACACCGTTTGTAAATCAAACGACGTGCTATTCTCACGACACCGTTTGTAAATAAAACGACGTGCTATTCTCACGACACCGCTAGTAAATCAAACGACGTGCTATTCTCACGACACCGCTAGTAAATCAAACGACGTGCTATTCTCACGACACCGTTTATAAATAAAACGACGTGCTATTTTCACGACACCGTTTGTAAATCAAACGACGTGCGCTTCTCACGACACCGTTTGTAAATCAAACGACGTGCTATTCTTACGGCACCTTTGTAATTAAGACAACGTGCTGTTTTTACGACACCGTTGGTAAATAAAACGACGTGTTATTCTTACGACACCGTTTGTAAATAAAACGACGTGCTATTCTTATGACAACCTTGTGCAAATAAGGTAATCGCTAAAGAGACCCAGTAGAGGTAGGTTCCGTTATACTGCGGAACTCCGCCTCCTAGATAGATAAAGTACCGAATACCGGACTCCGTCTTTTGAAATGACCGATTTGCTTATAATATATCTATATTAAAAACAACTAGAATATCAATAGATTTTAACCGATTTTTTAAAACTCAATAACAATCCGCTACAGTGACTGAAATCGAGGCGTTTTTATGATTTTATGTTTTTACAGTGGATTATGAAGTTTAGGTATGAGTTTACTATAAGCTTGAACAGAGTTCAAATGGACATCCGGTGCGGGTAGGCAACTTAGCTCAATATTTTTACCGCTGAAAATGGACATCCAGTGAGGGTATGTGCCTTAAATCAATATACCTTACTTCTAAAAGTGGACTTCCAATGAGGATAGGTGACATAATTTAATATATAACATGTAGTTTAATGTCAAATATGGACATCCAGTGAGGGTAGGTGTCTTAGTTTAATATATTTTACAGTTAAAAGTGGGCATGTTAAAGTACCTAATATACTCTTAGATGCGGAACTTATTCAAACATTTTAATATGATGTTATGAAACATGATGTGTCAGTGAAACATATGCTTTACTACAATGTGTAGTAATGCGCGATAATACCGGTATATTGCAATACATACCGGTACGGTTCCACCCCGTATCGCGATATTTTTTTTATAGTACATTGATATTTGATTACTTCAACTTGTATTGTATCAGCTGTAGCCTAACTGAAATATTTGAATTAGAACTGTATGTGTTGCCTAGTTTAAGGAGAATTTTATATGTACAATTATTGTTGTATACTATACAGCGTGAAGTTTCATTCTAGTCACTAATATTTTTATCAGTTTCTTTATGATGGCTTACTTAAAGAATACCATCTTGCAAATAATTTATAAAACTACTTATCTTCATAAAAAAACAAGCTTGAATACATAATAAATCAATATTTTAAACACCCAGTATATCGCAATACGTATTGCAATACAGTATTGCGTATCGCAATATATCGCGATACGAAATATCCCACAATTTCGTATCGCGATATATTGCGATACGCATCCCTAACAATGTGTCAAGGTTTATGTGTCATTTTGCAAGACAGAATTAATATTTTTTATCAAAATACAAGTCATTGTATCTATTACCGTGTATATCTATACTATAGTATGTTGTTGTATATTTTATGTAAATGTTTATTATCTATATTTGATGCAGTAACATTTCTAAATCCTCTAGTAACGATAACGTGAATTAACTGTTCTTAAGATCATTCTAAATGGTATACACGTATCAAAACATGTGGACAATCGAAGTGTATGCCTAATTGCGTTTATGCGTGGTTTTGGTGGGTTAAATAAGTAGTTAAGTCAATTAACTCTGTCAAACGGTTTGGACAAGAAAAGTAAACGAGTAGAGGGTCTTCATTGACAATACAATGTACAGGAGGTTGCTCTTTATGCAAGGAGTTGCAACAGTTATGTTGTCTTAACAGAAAACAATAAACTCTTACATGGTGTTTTCCGAATGACAGAAAACGCGCTTGTTGCGATAACTTTCTGACGTCACTAGGTCACGTGGATTCCAGGGTCGGACTTGATTCAAAATACTCCTTTGAATCCGGAGTTCACTCGGTGTACTCCGAGTAATTCAACCGAATCAAATAAATTAGGAGTATAAACATGGCCGACAGAAACAGAATTTTATGGGAAAAAAACATAAAGTGGAACATAAGCTTTACTTGATGACTCAAGCAGCAGTTCGTCGAATGAAAACGATGATAATTTGAATCTTCTTGCTCTCACTTCATTAATGGTGTCAAATCAGTGTTAAAACTTACGATTTTTTACTGAGCATGCCGACCAGCAATGACATAGCTCATTATGAGTAAAAAGTGCTTAATTGTTGCCATGGTTGCAAACAAATAATTTAGAAATCAAGTATGGAAAGAAGTCCTAGAATAACAGTTTTAATGAGCCATAAACATATACATGTATACTTGAATTGTACAATTTGTACTGCATGTTTCTTTTACTAAAATAACAATAAGGATTTTTCACCTAAACAGTGATGTTAGCCTAATAAAAGTAACAAAGAAGCACTTGATGCAGCCATCTTGATTTATGACGTCACACTCTACAGTTCGGTTATACTCGTAGTAACTACTCTGAGGCACTTGATTCAAGTTCGGAGAAAGCGCAAAAATAGTAAATGGAGTAGCCCAATCAAGTCCGGCCAGGGGTCACACTGTATATATATATGAAAAGAGGACAATCTTCCTCCGTATTTGAAGTTGCCCACTCCGTGTAGAAAGGTAGGTCAGTACTGGTAATTTAAGATTACTGTCCAAGAAAACTGGTAATATAAACAGGCCGCCGTCAGTATAACTAAACTGTCGTTGAAAATCGCCGCTAAGCCCCTAAAAAGCTGACTAAGTGAGATCTCCCAAACCGCTAGTTTCATCCCACAGTCGTTATTTTAAAATCTGAAGTATAACACCAATATCCGCTAAATTTTGGTCAAGTCAAGAAACCTTTAACTTGACTACCAGAAGTTTACATGTATTTGATGAATCGTGTGCATTCAACTTTAGCATTCACAAAATACCACACGGTCCAGTTGAAACAAGAACAGGCCCACATTGACAAAGATCCGTCTGCAATGAGATATGGTTTAATATATGATTTTGAGTTACGTGACAAGTAACATTTTCTCAAGATTTTTTCCAGGATACATCGTAAAGGCACACATTTTTTTCGCACGATTTAGTTTATTTGCAAATGTTAGATACAAACTTGTTGAAATTGGATTTTGTTAACGATGAGTGAAAACAGAATATTTTAGATTCATCATTTATATGAAACAAAAATCTTTTCTTTCAGAGAAAATTGTCTCACGTCCATTTGAAAGTTGAGCTGTTTTGAAAGTTACAAAGGAATATTGAAATACAATGTAGACTACTGTGAGTTGTGCAATTGGTTGTTACCACCATAGCTCAATGGTGTACTCTCCGCAATCAAAGAACAATTATAGTTACCACGTGTGTAAACGCCTCATTGTGAACATTTTAACATTATGCAGTATAAAAGGGAGATAATTCGAACTAAATTGTTTAAACATACTATGACGGATTTACCCTTCCACTCGGCGCAAGTAGATGTTATCTGTTGTTTAACGGCCCTTTTGACAGCTATGTTCACATCAAAGTCACCCCAGAGGGTGAGGGGGGGGGGAGAAGATACATAAGAACCAGGCATTTGTATCCTTACTCTTTTCGAATACATGTACATGTGTACTAATAGTTTGTCCATTTTTTATCCTGCTCCGTGTTCGCCTCGCCCTTTTTCCTATGATATTCTTAACTCAGTATTGCCTCGCAGTGTTTTTTCTCTCTTCATTGGGAAGATGCCTTAACCTGTTGATTTTGGGAAGAATTGTCACTAAAAATGCTGATTTAGGAAAGAAAATAGCTGGTGTAAGTTTGGATTTTGTGGAAAACTGCATGATTTTAAAGAAATTTTCAATTGGGAAGAGGCCTATAATAGACCTCTGTTATAGAATGTGAAACATCACTGCCTCGGTAATTGGTATGGGGACACTTAAAATCATGCAATAGGGTCGCTGAAATACTTAAAGGCGATAGCCGAGGTTTGAACCTATGACCTTTCGTTTAGTAGTTCAACTCGTACTGTTAAAAGTTTATTTTGGGGGGACCCGGGTACCATGTCTTTGCTTGTTAATGTATTTGTTGGTTGATAGTTCATGTAATACTTCTTTATAATGCTTTTTTAATTACAGTGAAATATATTTATCGCTGGAGATCATCACGTCTTTGCTTGTTAATTTACAGTGAATATGTTCATTTGTGGGGGTGAATTACACCTTGCTTATTTACTGTAAATATGTTTTTCGGTGGCGAGTATTATTTCGTATTTGCCTGTTAATTTACAGTGAATATGTTTATTGTTGGAGGTATAACGTCTTTGATTGTTAATTTGTAGTGAACATGTTTATTGGTGTATAGTATGACGTCGTTGCTTGTTAATTTACAGTGAATATGTTTATTGTTGGAGAGTATGACGTCTTTGCTTGTTAATTTACAGTGAATAAGTTTATTGTTGGAGAGTATGACGTCTTTGCCTGTTAATTTACAGTGAATATGTTTATTGTTGGAGAGTATGACGTCTTTGCCTGTTAATTTACAGTGAATATGTTTATTGTTGGAGAGTATGACGTCTTTGCCTGTTAATTTACGGTGAATATGCTTATTGTTGGAGAGTATGACGTCTTTGCCTGTTAATTTACGGTGAATATGCTTATTGTTGGAGAGTATGACGTCTTTGCCTGTTAATTTACGGTGAATATGCTCTTTGTTGGAGAGTATGACGTCTTTGCCTGTTAATTTACGGTGGATATGCTTATTGTTGGAGAGTATGACGTCTTTGCCTGTTAATTTACGGTGAATATGCTTATTGTTGGAGAGTATGACGTCTTTGCCTGTTAATCTACGGTGAATATGTTTATTGTTGGAGAGTATGACGTCTTTGCCTGTTAATTTACAGTGAATAAGTTTATTGATGGAGAGTATGACGTCTTTGCCTGTTAATTTACGGTGAATATGCTTATTGTTGGAGAGTATAACATCTTTGCTTACTAGTCTACAATGTATAATGTTCATCAGGCTTTATTCTGACATAACACTAGTATAAGATTAATAAAGATAAGGTACAAATTTACAAAATATTGTGCGACTACCCTGATTTAACTACACGTCATATTGTATGTCGTATTGTCATAATTTGCTCTTTGTCTGTGAATGTTGATGTATAGTATTGTTCAGTATGTTTTCATCTTCCTCCTCAACACTTAAATCAGGTATACGTTTTGGCATCATTCTTGGTGGCTCCACGGATGGGTCACATCGATACTTTTCAAAATCTGTCACACCCTCCGTTCTAAGGTAGTCTTCATCCAACAAAACAGCTCCATTCAATCTGAAATATACAAGAATCTCCTCTGTAAAGAGCTGTTTGATTATCTCCCTTGAGTGTGAAATGTCGCGATTGCAATCTTAACTACATGGGCATTCCCATCACTGAGAAATACGCCTCTTACATTTACAAGTACATGTAAATGTAGGCAAAGACCTATACTAGTTCAGGTAGTTATCTAAATACGACTACATGTACCTGGCTATGTATAGTATATGTCTTTGGTGTAGGGTTACAAACTTTGAATATGTGTTTAATTTTTCAACACTAGGCTCTCGTTTTCACGAATCATTGTTTATCGTTCGTGATTGATAAAACGGGCATCAAGTACCCGTTGAAAGAGAAACAGGTTGATTCCATCGTTGGATTCCTAGGATCAGCCATGATGGATAGTAGCCGTAAACAACAACAATATGGCGGCATGGCTATTTTGTGCATGAGCCATAACAAACGAGGTTATTTCAGGTACTATCGGTACTTTCTGTTTCGCTAAAGTTGCAATTTGTGCATGTCAGGCATAAACAATTCTCTTACTATATATACTACGCCGCCTTTTGGGTGCCGCAGAACAAATAATACATATGGTGAATAATCTGACTGTCATGAACAATATATAACTAATAACAAAGAAGTAGATAAATAGTTTATCAGTTTCATTGTTTATAATTTCTTTTTATACATGTTTAACAAATACAGTGCAACCTCTCCAAAGCAACACCCCTTGAGTGAAGCAAAAATGTGTTGTAGTTGAGAGGTTGTTGCTCTAGAGTTAGGTTAAATTAATAGTTAAATCATGCAGTAGGGAAAAATCATGCTGTTGTTGAGGGGAGGTTGTTGCTCAAGAGAGGGCAGCTTTGGAGAGGTTGTACGGTATGTTCCTGGATGTCTTGCTGTGTTTGAACTCAGAAGTACGAAGATTTGTCATGGTCTGGGACTCTGGGTTATCAAACATTTTGATCTCAAAATTTCAAATCTGAGGACAAGCCCATAATCAAGCTAGATGTGATATAGCCAGTATTCTTCAAGAACAATTATTTGGTATGTTCTTTTATAGAATGACTTACTGTATTTTCATTTATTTTCGTTTGGCTCAATCTTTCGTGGTTTTTACTAAAATGGCTGTTTTGTGGGGACATAAATTCATTGATTTTGATTTTTGAAAAATGACTTTTCTCAGCATTTAAATTCATGGTGATTTGATTTCAGTGTACATGATATATTAAAGTACATTGTATACTAGTAGCATTTTTATTTCCGACTTTTATGCATGTACTGTTACAAGTGTAATATGTTGCTGCAGGCACCTACGGAATCCTGTTAGTGCCATGTCAAATGTCTTCCGTCGCCCCACAAACGCAACACACGACAACGCGATACGACAATGCGACAACGCGATACGACAATGCGACAACGCGATACGACGCTCGACAATGCGATACGACGGACGACAATGCGATACGACATTTGTCAAAATGTCGTGATGTTGAGTGGCCAATTTTGGCACGATATATTACAATGTCGTATCGCGTTGTCGAGCGTCGTATCGCGTTGTCGCATTGTCGTATCGCGTTGTCGTGCGTCGTGTCCTGCATTTCAGCGACATGCGACGCACGACAACGTGATACGATGCTAGACAATGCGACACGACGCTCGACAATGCAATACAACATTTGTCCAAATGTCGTGATGTCGTATCGCGTTGTCGTGTGTCGCCTATGCGTCCATACCACGACATGCGACAACGCGATACGACAATGCGACAACGCGATACGACAATGCGACAACGTGATACGATGCTCGACAATGTGATACGACATTTTGAAAATGTCGTATCGCGTTGTCCTGCGTCGACCGTTGTTCACTTAAATAAATACCGCCGTTCGCTTCGATCGTTGCGACAAACAAATTTACTCGCACCTGACCTGAACAAAAGTCTAACACGTGCGGTAGGATGACGTCTGCTTGTTTCTTATGTATGTTTGTCTTATATTAACAAGGGTTGTTGATGAATTGTCATAACATTGTTTTTAAGTGAGTGCATGTGTGAATAACTTTGTTTGTTAATAAAGTTTGACTTCAATAACACTCCACACTCCGATTCGTCTCAAAATTCCTAGTAGTGGTTCATATTCTCTATGATCATCATCATCATGGTTGATTTTAGATATACCAACTTCTGATTTGCAGAAAATAATATTAGTCTTTATTTGAAATTTTTATGTCCAGATAGATGTGGAGGACAGACAAGCTACTTTATTGGTTTGTTAGCTTGACACATGTGGAGTGTTATTGAAGTCAAACTTTATTAACACACAAAGTTATTCACACATGCATTCATGTTACTTTGTTATTTACTTGAAAACAATACATTAATGAATTCGTTGTTTTCTGATTAATTACTGGCAGTTAGTTTGCATTAACAGTTATATTAACTAGTGATGACTGCCAAATGCATATCAATATATAAATATTTTCATGAGGTCAATATACAGGAATCAGCCATCTTTAGAATATACAGCTTCGTCGTGGAAACATTTCTATCCAATGGAGTTACTTTTGTATCTTTGTGTTTGTTCTTCAATACACGTATTAAAACGTTCAGTTGTTCATTACAAACGTTAAAGAATAACGCACATGCGCAAATGAAACCAGCACATGTATAAACTACCACAAAAATTACTTATATATCATGTTATGACAATTCATCAACAACCCTTGTTAATATAAGAAAAACATACATAAAAAACAAGCAGACGTCATCCTACCGCGCGTGTTAGACTTTTGTTCAGGTCAGGTGCGAGTAAATTTGTTTGTCGCAACGATCGAAGCGAACGGCAGTATTTATTTAAGTGAACACCGGTCGACGCACGACAACGCGATACGACATTTTCAAAATGTCGTATCGCATTGTTGAGCATCGTATCGCATTGTCGCATCGCGTTGTCGCATGTCGTGGTATGGACGCATAGGCAACACACGACAACGCGATACGACATCGCAACATTTGGACGAATGTCGTATCACATTGTCGAGCGTCGTGTCGCATTGTCGAGCGTCGTATCGCGTTGGCGTGCAGGACACGACGCAGGATGCAAATGCAGGACACGACGCACGACAACGTGATACGACGCTCGACAACGCGATACGACATTGTAATATATCGTGCCAAAATTGGCCACTCAACATCACGACATTTTGACAAATGTCGTATCGCATTGTCGGCCGTCGCATTGTCGTATCGTGTTGTCGCATTGTCGTATCGCGTTGTCGTGTGTCGCGTTTGTGGGGCGATGGTCGACATTCGACATGGCACTAACAGGATTCCGTAGGCACCATTATTGTGAGTATAGGTGTACAAATGTGTTACAAATATAATACCATTTATATTGTACATGAATATCAGTCCTTGATTGTTTATTTTGAAATGAAATTCATGGTTGATGACATATCACATATTATTTATGACCACAATAAGTCAACATTCCATTTAACACGATTTTTCACTCATGATTTTTATATAGAAAATCGAGTCCAAAAATCTGTTATGTTTTATGCATAGGTACATGGCCTGGTCCATTTTTTCCATGACAAAACAAAAGGGACAAATTGAATTCGTTTACCAAAGATGAAATCTCTCAAATGTGCAACAAGGGAAATAAACCGTTCATACTGTAGTGATATTCTAAAAACCAGTGCGATTCTATACTTTTCACAGATCTCGTGGTCAAGACGTCTGCAGTACATGCACAACTAATGTTGCCGATCGTGCCGTGACTTAGATAACCTTATGGTGTTGAGAAGTAGGAAATCGTATCAGCAGGTTGTGAAATAAAATTGTGTTTTAATACAATTTAGTCATTATCACATTTTCGCAATTCTTACGTAACACAAAGTCAAAGAGACAAACAAAATGGCGCGGATTTTTCAATGTCTTTCGTCATTTCAGAGATATATATACGTCTCTGGTCATTTATTTTGCCAAAAATATTTTTTTATACACATGAAAATAATTTTCCGAGGATTTCCGTCCAACAAGTGCTACCGGTACGTATTACAAACAAGTGAATATGGTAATGTTTTTGACATCTACCTGTTAATTATGTCTGTTTTACATTTCACATTCTCAGTTTGACATGTGAAACAGTCGCTTAATGAAAAGATCTAGCGGATTTGTCAACTTATTGGCGGTGGCTGGTCGAGTTGAGCAAAGGTCGCTTAAAACATTAAAAGCATAGTGCAAATATGCTCGGGGGAATTTTGAAGAGGTCATTTAAGAAAAAAGTCGCTTAATACACGTGATCGCAAGAGCAAGATTTACTGTATATTAGGAGGATTACCAGTGAGCGGTTTTGTTTTTTTAATCTAGGAATTTTACAATAACTAGAGTGTAAACAAGCTAAATATAGCAAATTCTCTAAGTCAAAGGCACATAAATCTTGAAGTCCTTGTCCAATTTTGCCCATAATAGAACTTGGCCGAGACATTGTAGCCATATACATTGTGACGATTGGTTAAAAGCTGTGGATGCTATAGAGTGTAAACAAACTAATTGTAACGGCCACAACTGTCTTACATATGCAACATGTAGAGATACCAAGGAAAGATGTATAAATTTTAGCTCTATCTTCTCAAATCTATCAACCCCTACTGAAATTATTTCTTGACCAATACATGCTATGAATCACTGTATCATGTACTGTAACCAGAAGAATGGCCACAAAGAGATATTACATGTTTCGCTGATCTATGAAGTTGAGTTATTCCACAACGGTGTCCGTTCTCTAATTCATACAGATTTATTCGGATCCTCACCAAATTTAATGGAAATGTTTATGGCCATGAGATCTCGGTTAAATTCGATAACCAGCCCAATCGGCCCTGGCACTTCTGAGTTATGGCCCTTGACGAGCGTAACCTGACACTCTTGTTTAGATCTAGCTCAAATTAACTAAAATGGTCTCATTTATGATTTTAACCCACTTACTTGTCAGTGGGTTCATTTACAATCTTGAGTACAGCATCTGCAAACACATCTGGTGTACGGAGGACATGGTTTGGTACCTTGATAACATCAGTCACATGTGCCTTAATAGCCGTTGTTGGCCACAGTGTACAAATGCTTACACCTGTGAATGTGATCAAACCAGTTCCATGATAATAATTACAATTACAGCCAAACCTGTGAACAAAGGCCACCCTCAGGAAGACATATTGTTAACTTTATTGACAAGTGCCCTCTATTTGGAGGTCATTTTGTTCTGAAAAATCAATGACGGTTAATGAGGAATGGCCTACATCTTGTAAAAGTGTTGTCAGATGCTTTTTCTTATTCTTTGAAATATCATTGAAAAAAAATACTGTACTACATGTTCTTCGAGATTCGAAAGGAGAATTTCGGAATATTTTCATTGCAAGTAAAAGTCAGATTCACTGATAAGACATCTTTCTATGTAAAATAAGACCTACTTTAATTTAAACATTTAAAAAGCTAATGGTACTTTAAATAAAAGTACAAAAAGAGAAACAAATGAAGAGTTAAAAATCACATTACCTGTATTTGACAGTTCATTTGCTAAACCCTTGGCAAGAATTGTCATGCCAACTTTACTGATACTGTACGGTGTTTTTCCTTTGAAGAATCTGTAGATGAATGACAATTTAGACAGAATATTGTATAACCAAGTAAAGTAATGAGATAGCTAACATACAAAAGCAGGGTTCTCAATAAGCTTGTGGCCAACAGGCCCAAAAGCTAGACCAACAGGCCTGCTAGAGGGGGGGGGGGGGGTCTGGGCATTTTCTAGCAATATTTTATAAACTTTCAAGTTTCCTAACCGGCCCAAACACATTTGTAAGCAGCTAAATTGGCCAGCAGCCTGCTGTTATTGAGAACCCTGCAAAAGGACTTAATTAGAAAGCAGTAGATCAACCATTAGCATTCATGGTAGTATCAATGTACAGCACAATATCTCCAGTGTGGCCCTCTCTTAAGCAACAACCTCCCTTGACCAGCAGTATGATTTTTCCAAACTGTACAATTAAACTATCAATTTAACCTCTCGAGAGCAACAAACTCTCAACAACATCACAATTTTGCTTCTTCCAAAGGGTGTTGCTTTGGAGAGGTTGCACTGTATCTATTACATTTACATAAGTTATGTCAATAGCAGATGAATTGAATCATTTGGAATGAATACAAATTACACTCATACATACATACATACATAGACATGATACAGCCGTTTAAGTACTGGTGATCATTTATCATAATTTAGCACACCAATGATTGTCTGTAGGTAATACCTGCACACTTGGTAAACAGTTTCATTATTGATCAGATTAATCTACATTAAAGTGGATCGCGGGTTTCCTAAAATAAAATGGTCATTTTTTAATTTTTTTTAGAAGTCAACGCACAATAAAGAAATTTTGCATGACCAACCTTTAAGGTATCAGCTAATGCAGAAATGATCTATTCAAATGATATTTCCATGGAAACAGCAAGAAAGTGCCACCTAGCAGAGTGGTGTGTTTTTCTTTGATTTTCGCGTTACTTTTTGTATTGCTCTGATAATTTTGTATATTAAGTTATGGAATTTACATAACTGCAATGTTGAATCATTTACAAATCCGAAAAAGTCAATTATGTTACATTTCTCTGTCATTAAATCTTAAAAGAAGCTGATCTAACTATGTAGGGGTGCCAAATTACAATGACCATTTTTTTTTTAGGAAACCCGCGATCCACCTTAAACTAGAAAATCAATGCACATCAGTAAGACAGTAACATTATTATAATAGACACAGTCATACAATTACATGATTCATACAGAAATTCTTTTTCAAAATTCAAGTACCGTTTTTTTTAAGGAAAGACTCAATTGAAGTTCTTTTCATGGACAGAATCAAATCAAATCCTGTGTGAACCCTGCATAATGTAACCATGAATACTGTAACTTAAAGTAATTACAACCATACAGAACAACAAAGGCAGGGTTTGAGGTCATTTCTACCTATTATAGATTGGTGGAGCTACTAATAGTATCCGACCATGTTTTTGGTCAAGCATCTTTGGAACAACATCTTGAATCATAGCGTAGGCACCTCGTACATTGACATTCATCATCAAATCATACTGCTTCAAAGATGTCTCAAGAACTGGCTTCCAGAGGATTGCTCCAGCATTGTATACAGCTGCATCAATTCTACCAAACCTGTAGGTAAATATACAACATTTGTTCCAAATCATTTTTGTCATAATCAATGCAATATAAAAATTATCTCATTTAAGGCCATCCTAAAAAAAGTGTAAATTTGCGGTCACATTACCTAAACTGTTAGCAGGTAGGAAGGATTTTCTTTACCTACGTTATATTCTTTGATTGAAAACAAAAAGCTGGAATAAAAGGAAATATATATCTTATTTACCACTCCAGCTAGAATCTGTGTCTAGCTTTTTTATGACACCATTGTATGGATTCCATATTTTCATAATAAACTTAATCCAACTAATATACTACATTATGTTCACTCATTCATTGTGTAAAGTATAAATTTCATCTCAAAATTAATTTTTTTATCTAAGACTACCAGAATTCTTTAAAAGTTCTAATGAATTTTATTGAAAATATTTAAAAAAAAAAAAATCAAAGTAGAGATCTACATTTAATCCAATTAAATGATCTATTCAAATGGTATTTCCATGGAAACAGCAAGATATAATAAATTAATTGTTTTCATGTTTCGTGCTTGGTGATTTTTCATCTTTATTTATTGATAATATTTATAAGACATGTCAAAAACAAGCAAAAACTTTATCTTAAACCAACTAACTTATCCAATGTTTTGTTGACAACATTCTGTATATCTGATTCACTTCTACAATCACATTGTATGGGAAGTGCTGTTCCACCATTGTTTCTGATCTCTTCAGCAACACTTGTAATAGAACCAGGTAACTTAGAAGAGGTCTCAAAAGTTTTTGATGCTAAAACAACAGAGTAATCATTCCGTGCCAGGGTAATGGCGATCTGGCGTCCTATACCACGCGAGGCTCCAATGACTAAGGCCGCTTTTTTAGCAGCCATTTTGGTCAAAGTTTTGATTGCTTATCAACTAAGTATAATGTAAGATAGCCATCCCATAAGCAAAGTTACGGTTTATAATGGACACTCGGCTGGTTTCCTTGACTCTGCTGGTGTCTCTTCAGTGATTACCCCAATTTATTACAAAGCTGTAAAGGTAAAATGTAAAAGAATGTAAGTAATACAAAATAATAAAATTCAACCTGTCAGGTTGTACAATTTTAATTTATTCTTAAAGATGAATTTACTGTGGCCATAGATGACCCAAGACAGTAAGTAATACACAAACTTAAAGACGAATTTGCTGTGTCAGGCCATCCTTAAAAAATGTTTATTTGCTGTAATCCATGCAACCAAGAAACTTTTCAGTGGGTATGTAGGTAGGAAATTTTGTTTTTCAACAATTTATTCTTTTTAAATTAACCCAACATACACGTCAGAACACAGGTACTTGACACAAATTTTTTTTCATATATGTTCATAGTATATATGAACATATATGAAAAAAAATTGTGTCAAGTACCTGTGCGTCAGAATATTTTTAATTAAAAAAAAGAGAAAAAATCCTTAGAGGCCAGAAAAAGTTGTATAGGAACAATAATATAATTTAATAACAGTGTTCAATGTGTTTATCATGTCGTCCATGACCAGTCCTCAATTCAATTATTTTATTCATTGAAAAGTACATTTCATATGAATATAACAGTTCACAAAACAACAAGAACATATTGAATAATTGTTACAGTTACATGTAAACGAAATAACTCCTCAAAGCCAAAGTGAAAGTAGAAAATGTGTCGTCATAAATCTTGACCCCGCTTAGTATGTGATATAATTGCTGAGTCATGAACTTTTTCAGAATTATAAGTCTATATCTATATAGTCCTAAACCAATATATTTGACATACGTGATAAATAATCACAAATAGTGTTGAATCCCTTGATCAAGTAGTTTTTAATTCTTTAAGAAGTTACGTACGGTTTCTCATAGCCGGTGCACCGTGCAAATCACAACGCGTATGAAAATCGGTAATGTGTATTCTCCGGTCGTACAGCCGGAGAAAATGAAAAATGATTTTTATTTTTCTCAAGACTTTTTTAAAATCAGAAATGTCAAATTAAAAGTGATGTTCTAAGATTTCCATAACGTGAAAATGATGTAATAATTCTAATAAGAATTTTTTTGACTGATGTGAACTTTGTCTTTGTGAAACTGATGCCTGGTTTTTGATATTTCCTCTGTACATCTTTCCTCTGTAATGAAACCTCAATATTTCTACCATATCTTTTATTCTTTAAGTCCTAATAATGAGATTTTACTGAATTTGTCAAGGTGGAAGTCAGCTCCTTGAATCGTTTACCAGTAGTAACACCTTATCCAACATCAGATGTACGGTATTCAAAGTTCTTTCAAAATGCTGGGATTTATACACTTATGGTAAAGACATCAATATCTACCCATATGCGTGTGTTAAGCTATTTGCTTTTTTTAGCAACATTTTGCGGAGAGAAGCACATTGGTTGTCGTGGAGAGGTTGTTGTTTGTTGAGAGGGAACAGTTTGTTACAGCAATCTGTATAGAACTGAACATGCAATGTACATGTAAAGATATAGTTAAACATATGTGCTGATATAATAATTATGTATTGTTTGTTCATGTGTATTGATTCATAATTCATGTTGTTCATGTGAACAAATTCATTCATGTAACAAATTGTTCTTATTCATTTAGCTGTTGTTAATGTTAACAAATCAACTTTAAAAGTATAAAATGTTAACAACTCTATATTTAAGATGCTAGTTTTTGAAAGATTACGTTGTTTATGTGTACAAATGGACTTCATATCCTGAAATCGTAACTCTAACTTGCTATTATATAAACACTTATTATTGCACCTGGGACAATTATCATACTTGTCCCGGCTTAAAGTTAAACTAAGTAACATTTGTTACGCCAATAATGTGCTTTCAGCCACAAACATTAGTGTAAATGGGCATGTAAAAAATAATAATGTAACATGGTCTGCGGTATTGCAAAATTGGGAGATACGGAATATTATCAATAACAGGTATTATTCTATGCTGGCCTAAATCTTTTCATACAGACTGTCCTACAAACTTGCCTACATATCAATCAAACAGGGGGGGGGGGACATGTTTCCAGAGTTATCATGTAATGAAAATATTCCCTGGTAATATTGACTGGTTGACTGTAGCAAGGTGTGTATCGATCATCCATGCTGAAATAACCCAATAACTTTGTAATACGACCAAAATGATGGAAAAATAAACAAATCAAAACATGTTACTTTAAATAAATCTTTTATTGAAATCATATCAAAAACGAAGCCTACACTTTGTATGACTGAAGGTGATGTACTTGAAATAAAACAAATTCTGACAACTAGAGCTATCTCATCTAAAACAACATGTGTGATATAATACATTGATTCACAGTTATACTGTTACACTGGTGAGTCACGGAAACATTACCGGTATAATTCCTTTCAAAGCCTTTGATATTCATAACACGTTCATTAATATTACAATACAATAGCAACTGCCCCGTCAAATAGTCATTTATACTTCATTAACTATTCATGAAGTATGCAAGAACAGTTCAAGAAAAATTCATGATTTTATTCTATTCAAAGGGGTAAAAGTTACAACAAAACTGCAATCAGTTAGTTAACCTACTAAGATAAAACAAATACTTTTACATTTAGTTTCTTAAAAAATGTCAATTCTTTTATAAGCAACCTTATAAACAGTATATCTGTGAATCATGAATTTAACACACATAAATAGACAAACTAGATGCTAACATTTACCTACATAATTATCTAGATCTAATGCCTAGTATATAACAGCTAGGATATTATTCCATTAAGCGTCTCTGCTTGAAGGCAACGTTAGCACTGTAACAAAGCCTGTGTTCTTTGAGTACATGACCAGTTAAATACAATAATGTTACCATTGAACATAAGAAACATAGATTGTACAGACACAAAAACACACATTTTAACAATATGATCAAAATTAAACCCCTGGTATGATCTTGCTTATTAAAGCTACCACATTAAACACAAATGTAACATGTAAATAAAAATTCTACAAACATTACAGTCTATTTGACACACGGCCAAAATTCATTCAAATTCTCATTAGGCGAGTAAGAAGCGATAAAAATATCACGTTGTTGAATACACATACTTTATAATTCATTCTCAAGAATTAAGACCATATTCAAATTTGAGTTCATATTAAACGCACATTCACTCTTTCACCCTGTTTAAAACAAATTCACCAACCTATAGTTCTAATATATAAGATCTGATATTTGACAAACATACTAATAATGAGATTGAAGAATCTGGATGGTTAAACAATATCATACGTTCACGATCAATGTGAAACAATATAGATACATATATGCCGTGGTAGATCAATTTAAGAATACATAAATGCTTAAACAAGGTAATCATAGCAAACAAAATCTGACTAGTGACACAAGAGGATGAAAAGCTGCAGAAATATGTGATATATAAATGTCCTAATACTAAATAACATTAAACAAACAATTGGGATGAATTAATAATGCTCTTGTGAAAGAAAATCATTATAAATGTGGCCTTTATTCACAGGGTGGCTTTTATTCCGAGGTGGTCACAAATACAGGTCTGAGAGAATCTTTAGAATGTTCATTGGCAGTTATGCAATCAAATCATACAAGAATCTTCCACCTCAAATAACTGTGGTATAGGATGACTTTGTAAATTCTTTGTTTGTCCTTTGTTCTGGCTTTAAAGTTGAAGCATTTTATGTTGACAAAATTTAATAAATAGCAAACCAACATTTAATAAGGATGACCTTGTATTTTAGGATTTTTTTATGGAAGTTTATACATAATGTCTTTAATATAAAAGAACCAATCTGAATCAAGTACAATTCCAGAAAGTATGATACACAGTAAAATCTATTCAAATTGCTTGGATTCAAACCAAATCATTCGGATAATTCATATTTTCAAGTAATCCAATTCAGTGTGATGTACTGCATAGAAAAAAAAAAAAAAAAAAAAAGCAACTTATTTTAAAATAATGCTGTATTCAGACAAAGACAAGAGCAGTGATAGGGTTACATGTTTACATGTACAGGAGACACAACCGAAGGTCTATGATGAGTAAACTTGCTGTACAATACAAGAGTGGCAACACATTGTTAAGAATATCGAATAACTCTAAAAAATATAAATTTGTTTTTAATATCAATGCCCACTACATTTTAGAGACAACAAATCAGTTCACATGATGCATGATCCTGGTGTTACCAAATTAACTATTGTATCAGATATATAATTAATACCACACATGTTGCTCCTTACTTTTTCTATCAATGAAATGAACAATAATGAAGAGGACTTTACACTTACAAATTCTTGATTGTTTTATGCTAGTCATTTCTCCCACTTATATAAATTCATTTCTCTGATCTACAATGTAAGTATCATTACTTAGGTACATCCTTAAAGGAAGACTGATAAAAGATTAATGCAAAATACTCAATTTTTGTTCAATCAGGTAAAAAAAATATGAATAAAATAAACGAACTGAGAAAAAAGTTTCCAATAATAAAAGCAGGAAATACTGACATGATAGAAGTCGTATAAATACATGTATATGTAACAGAACACATTGAAAGCCATTAACCAACATTGAGAAAAAGCTCTGGAATTCTATCCTAAATCTGGCAAGCAATATTTAATGTTCTGTAACACGACAGAGATCAGGTACGGACTAAAATATAAAATGACTATAACATTGTATCAGTCAATGCACGCATCTCGGAGTAATGTTCACTAAAACATCTCAATTCATACAAACTTTTATTGTAATTAAAATGGCTGAGTTAACCATGGTACAGTAATAAGACAAAGTAAATCAGAGAAGGCTTCAAAAGCATTGCATAATAAAAATTTCTTCAAATTAACTGACCATGTAATGCATTTAAGCTGCATAATATTAAAAAAATACATCCATCTTACTTTTAAACACTAATTCAATATCGATACGGTCTTTTTTAAAAATATATAAACTATTATTAATTAAAGGATTTAGCAATAAATCAATTATCTCTATCTGTGACTGAATTCATTTAAATAGTAACTTGAAACTGCTATACTGAAATAGTTAAAAATTTACACACACATATATACATACGGTAACACATGGATTTGTACAATTCCAGAAACTCAATGATATATACAAACTTTTTTCATAGTGTGGCTATCAAGGTTTTATTTCATAATACATAAATATAAATAGTAAATAAATTACAAAGACATCAACTTTCTACAGACTAAAACTTTAACAAGCATGATCAAGGGTGGACTTTTTAAAATCCTCATTTTTAAAACAAAGAAAAAACTATGAACACGTACACCAAATGGAGACAGGTTAAGGTTTTTGTATCTAACAAGTATTCAATATATACACTTGACTATCACATATAAAATAAACCACTCCCCCCCGCCCCCCCTACACACGATTCATTCTATAAAGAACTGTCATGGATATGAGAAGGGTATGTAGGTAGAAATAGAAATACCTCTATCTCCATAAACAAAAACAAACAAAAAATCACTCAGTATTTGCATAATGAAGATAACCATTCAAGGAAGAACAACAAAAAAATTCCCCCAATGGGTGAAAGCACTTTGACGCATCTCATACATAAAAATCTGTCATTAAAAAGTCAGCAGTTCATCTTAAAATTTCTCAATACAACAAATATTAAATAAACATTATTGCTCTTTAGATATTTAATTGGCAATTATTGCGCTCAAGGTAACGACAAAGAGGGAAGCAATACCGGAAAAATTCAAAGTTTTATTTATATCAATCGGACAGAATATAACAACAGTGAATGCATGTAACATCATATTGCACATGGGCTGGATTTCACAAGACTTAGATTATCCAAGTGAAACATCATTTACATCAGAAATCAAATCAGAGTATCATGCCATCAGTCATGGGTCAATATATATAACTGTTGATTAATCTCTGAATAAAGCCTTGTCATTGGCCAATATTGATACGGCATAAATAAGTAACCAATGAGATGTTTGGACTTTGACACAAGCTCCTTTTATAACCACTTGAACAAAGTTCAATAAAGAAGTCATTTTCCAGCCACTCAACATTAGACAATTTCGTTATACTATATGATTTTTTCCTTATTTGGCAGAATTTTATCATTTTGCTTGACAAGAATCGAATAAGGCATGGTGATAACTATTACCATTTCTCTCTACCACTGTATCTACTGAGACTTAAATGGTACCATAATCCATTTCAACATTAAGCAAGAATAATAATACATTTGACTGAAATAATTGTATACGAAAAATTAGACAGAAAAACAACATTTCATTAATTATTTACACGATTATGTTAACAGTTGAATTCGTAGGAAAAGACATGAGCAAAATACACATAGATGAGCATGATAAGTTCAGTAACAAACAAAACACACATAAAAAGGAGTTCAGTATGTAACAGTAATGGCACATAAGGTTTACAGTTGATTGATGTAACAAACTGATGGTAGTACATGTACATACATTTCGAGGCAAATCTGATGACAATATTAAAGCAGGGAACAGTATGTAACAGCTTCTACTATAGCTTATAAAACTGTTGTTTAAATTATAAAACAAGGAACAAAACAATTTCAAACTGTCATCAGTCACAGTAGTTTCTGGCTGAATTACACCAAAGTACACCAAGTTTCTTCACATACATTTTCTTCTGTGTTTACATTCAATGTTCCAACGTCTTAATCCTTCTGGATCTAGTCAATTGTAACAAACATTCACTCGGTTTTTATTTCGAGGCAAAGTGACCCAGTTTCATTCGGGCGGCTGATTGTCCTCTTAGACTAACAAGGCAAATAATAAATTCTCCGCTTTAGCGGCACTTAGAGCTAGATTTTATGCACCGAAATAACTGTGACTGACCGACCCTCGGCAATCCAATAAAAAATATTTCGTTTCAAAATGGTAAATTTTGCATTACAAATATACCAAAGTCAGTGATATTCCAATAGGTAGATATCATTTGTTCACAGACCAAAACATTAACAACAAAACATAGAATTATAATCATTAAAAATCTTGACTTGATATAGCACTTATCTCCTCCGCTGTTAGGCCATTCTTTAATGTACGTCTCACTGAAATAATACAAGTAGTATCAAATAAATGCTTGCTAATAGTTGGGCTAACTAGAATCAGAAGTATACAATACACCAATGGGAAGAAAGATACAAGCACAGGTAATGTAGAATGCTTATTTAATTATCACTCAGAGATGTGTATTTTACAGACCATTTTGAAACAATACAGAGGTATAAAGGAATAGAGTTTTATAACAAAAAGTTGTCAAGAATTTACAAATTAAAGATCTAGCCATCATAAATATTCAAAATGTACAATTGTTACACATTACCATTCAGGGAACATCAAACTGGAGATACATTATCCTTATTTATATATGAACTACCATTTTATATCATCACATACACATGACTTAAAACAAAGTTATAACATACTGTAGCTGAAAAAAAACTATATCTCTCATTCCAAATCATTAATATACATAAAAAGCCGACAACATGAGCAGTTAAACTATATGCAGTACTACATCACAGAAGCCAAACGAATCTTGTGTGCTTCAAGCATTGTTTCGGTGTTGCTATATTTAGTAACATCTTGCTGATCTATTTTTAGTAACATTTTGCATAAAAACTTGCTTTGAGTATAAAAATGTGTATAAACCTTATTTACTTTACTACTAAACATAGCTATATGCATTTGCCTCCAAAAGAGGTTAGTACTAAATGAACTGGTATTACTTATTCATCAACATAAGAAGTGCTGTACCTGGAAGATATGTCAACATAAAATCTAGCAATAAACTATTGTCTGTATAATGCAAAAACAACAAATAAAATACAGTAAACATACACAATCATTTTCAATCGCTTGACAAAATTTACTGGTAAAATAAACAGAGGGGGTAAGGTAACAAAAACATTGTGTTCAAAATATACAAGAAGAAACACAAATATATAACTCGAATATATGCCAGAACGAACTCTTGCTAAACTCTGTTTTACTGAACTTACTCCTGCTAATATTATGCAGTTACGTATCTGTCACTCGAAAAGAACTCCCTTCTTACTGAAAACAAACCAACAGATGTTAACCTACACCTTGTTCAAACTTGGAGCAGTCTATTTCCAAAGTGTCCTTAGCCAATCAGAATGAGGGACAGTTCACTTTTAATGCATGCCCAACCAATCAGATTTCAGCAAAGTTGGTTATCATTGTGTATCACTTAGTGACAAGAACCTTAGGCAACTTATAACAGACAGGTTGATGAATATATCATGTGCAATGTAAAATTTAATGAGAGATGAAAGAAAGAAATATTTAGACTTGAATTTTATAATAATCAGCCAGCACAAAACCCAGATTGTCCCAAAACATTAGCACACTGCGATGGAACACCATTATGACCGCAACTTACTTGAATGTTAACATCACAACAAACACGACACACTTTTTTGTTGTTGTTGTTTTTTTAAATAAAGAAGCATGAGTCAAAGTTAGATAAATGATAATCTTTAATGTTTGTGTGTTAAGCAATGATGAATTACTATATTGAGAGAGCTTGTTCTTATGTTTTCTTATAAAGCACTCAACACGGTTCCTCTTTGTCTAAAGTATGAACTGAAACAGTATAAAACAATGAGATCAAGATTATAATTATGTTTTTTAATTGTTTTGATATGAATGATCTACGACTGATGTGGTCAATGCAATATAATGATTTACAATGCAATTTTATGTACTATGTTATAAGTATTGCATTCCAGAGAATTTTAATGGCATGATCGCTTATGGTAAACATTCCATTAATATATTTAATGGTTTACAATATACAGTTACATATTTAAGCAATCATTTTACGACATATAAGTATGTCTACAAGACTACAATGTATATGTGTTTCACTAATCATTCTACAGATGTTTACAACATAGTGACAACAATTATAGAGTAGTAATGGAACTAAAAAAACATTGTCTGATAAAGATCTAAAAATATCTAAATCTTTAATCATACGTAGCCTTCTTCTACTTTATAGCAAAAGGATTGCAAGCAGATAAATTCCTTGGAATAAAGGCAAAAGGTCATTGGCAATATTTTGACCTCGAACAAAATATATTTGAAATATAGAAATAAGACTTAGAATTGATTTTTTGGAACTAATCAACAAAAGATCAAACTTTACTCAATACATTGCCCATGCTAGGTTCATAAGTTAGAGTTAAGCATAAAATTCTGATCAAACCCATGACTCAGACTGGTCTGTGGTCTAATTAAGAGCATAAAAGTGTAAGTAGGCCTGAACTATCTCCTGAACTATTTTTTTTTGGTAGAAGAAAGCTGTTACGATTGAGACTAATAAAAAACACAGAACTTTAACTACTCAAAATTTGTATGAAAATAAAAACTGTGAGACTAAAATACTAATCATAGCAATAACTAAAACTTGTGTGCAACATAACCTTAGCAACGACAGATTTGCAGAAGAGATGAGACTCGTTACCATGGCAACAAAACATTACTACCGGAATGTTTTTTTATAATTCAACGGATGAGGAGAACTTAAATTAATGTCTACATCAAAGATGACACATACAGAAGATTTTTTACGCTTTAATGTAAACAACTCTGGTTGCCATGGTAACTAGGTGTCAAAGTAACACTATTCACTCATTGGTTACCTAATGTTCAGTGTCACTATCCCTATCCATAACTGAAATTAATCGTATCCATCTAATTATGTGAGAAAAAAATCTATAAATTATGATAAAATGAAATTTAGATGAGGTAATTAATTAAATTAGTTTGTTTATTCATGGGTGTCAAGTATGGGCTCATAGTTTGTGCATAAAGGCAAGGAACAGAATATATATAAGTGTGGGTGACATTAAAATCATAGAAAAAATTAGTTAAGTTCAAATTGTTTAAGAGTCTGTGGTCATCATTATATATTTAATGGTGAACAACAAGGAACATGAATAATTAATTCTGCTTTTTCTTCAATAAATTCATCAACAAATCGTCAACATACACATGGTCACAAAAAAATGATCACACACAAAAAATGAAACACGAAACATTGCATAAGACTTCAGACCAAGACATGCAGAACAAACTTCATGATTCACACACATGCATGTTGAATGAACAACAAGTTAAAAAGATGATCTATCAGTGTATAGCCATTAATTATCAATATTGCGAAAGTAAACCTGATTGGGAAATGGTTATTGACCAATGAGATATCACTAAACAGTCCCAGATAATTACACTGGATTCATTCACAGCACTGCTATGTAAGAGAAAAGCTATATCCATCATCTGCAAGATTTAACAGCCATCAAGAGAATTATGTTTTGCTATTACGCCAACAGTATTTCATCTAAATACATTCAGACAGTTCACCCAACCGGTGTCCTTGGATTTCATACCAGATTTAACCTTGTTCTTGGCAAATAACTGCACACGATTCAATAAAATCAGCAGCAGGGAGAGAACAAACAATTAAAGTTCATTGAAAATGTTGTCAACAAAATTGTCACAATGGGCATGTGTAGCAGTCACTTTATGTCTGTAGATCTAACCCTCTCCATTGAGCTTAGTCCTTACAATGCTGGAACAGAAACTGCAAAGCTTTTGCTACCAGGATAGAGCCAGACAATGCAAGCCCATAAACCCTGCAGTATGACCATGCTTCTTTACTGTTTGGTGACAGACCTCTAAATTTTCATTGTGGTATCCCTTAAATTGATAATGAACTGTTTCAAAATGGAAGAACCTAAAGATTCAATCTGGAAATTCAGCAGGATAAGGGTTGGTGTGGCCAGCCTGCCAACACTAAGAGTGGCATAGAAACTCTCAGTGCACAATGAATAACCAATAAATAATATTGTGCAGCATCATGAGCAGTCAAGCCAGGTATTGAATGCTGATGGATAAGGACATAGAGCAAGTGAAAGCAATTGGAAAATAAGGCAGTGATAATAAAAGCAAAATAATCTTGCATAAACTGGATTAAGTCTTAGAGCTGAAGACTGACAGTTATAACCATGAAGTGAATACTTGAATCAGCTTGAAGCCATTGTGAATTTGTGCAGACATCTTTGAATACCGATTTCTACTGAATATTTCAGCAAGTAAAATTGCAAGAAAACCTCGAGTACAAAATATCATGTTAGCATTTGAGTAAAGGCTTAACTAACTTGTATGGGACAGATTATGAAACCTATGACTAAGGTTGTTCTCTGATAGAGAGGTAAAGACAACCATGTATGTCAACAACAGAAGAATTAAAAATTGTCACAATGGCCGGTATACATGAAATGTGAAGTGAAACAATAAATGGCGATGGATGGACTAACTAAAGAGTTAAATCAATAATGGATCTGTAAACAAAATGGCAATGGAAGGACAAAATGTAGAAAAATAAAAACAAATGGATCATACAAGAACGCAACAAAACATAATGGAAGCATAATGTCTATCTTATAGAAAAAGCCAATTAACTTTCTGTTCTAATAGAGTTTAATGTTTAACTTGGTGGTAATTATTGAAAAGAATATGGATTCACACAAAATTAGGGTCCAACTTTGAAGAACTATCAACCAGAAGTGTCCTTACTTGACAGATAGCATCAACATAATAAGAAAGAAACAACTTTTCCATACTGTATAGCAGATTTAATCTACGCACCTCAAGGTTCTATTTAGTGTGGATGTGCTTTTTTCAATCTTAATAATTTCAAAAACGTCGCTTATAAAGCTCATTCTAAATAATGCCAATGTATCGGGGCTTAAGACCAAGCTAAATTAATATTAAGAACGAAAATTATAACATTATTTGAAAACTACCCACAGTCCAAGTACCACAAGGAGTCAAGTTCACACCATTGATCAATACTGAACTTTAGGCTATTACTAGTTTAAGTGGTTTAAGACTTTTCCGCAAATTTATGACATCGCCAATTAAAAAATCTTTAGAAAACACACTCAATTTTGGCATGGCAGATATAACCCGCTATACAGTATATCAAAGTGAATATTTAACTTTTGTCACACAAGACATTTCTTGCTTGCCGAAATAGACGTCATACTGAAAGAATGACATAGAATGTCTTTAAAAATTTAATCATTCAGCATGACTCTTGCAAAAAAAGATACTGTTGATTGCTATCTAGTTGATATTTCTTATTGGTTTAAAGACTATATTTGGATTATTAGAACTTTAGATAGCTCTCGGGGACGTCAAACTTGGTGAGAAATATCATTCAACTGGGATACAGCCCACATTACCTAGATGTGTATGGAATTGTTTTTTCAATACAGTTGCATAGTTCTCATACTTGCTGTAAATATTCACATAAAACTATTTCTTTAGCTATATCATGTGGTGTAAGCTAACTTACAGGAATATCCATATAAGGAAGTTTCCTGATATGAAATGAAATGATCAATTAATATATGCAATGATTTAATTTCGTACAGGTAACTATAGAATTCAATGATTGAACATAAATTGAAACTCATAAAGATGAACACAAGTTTCAACAGGATAAATTACTAGATAGACTGGTGTGGTTAATGTACCGGTACTTGTTTTACGTACGAGGGATATTGTTGAGGTAATGATACCTAAGTTCTGCAAAGGGGTGTTCACAAATTTAAGAAATAATTGATGTGTGAAAAGTGTAATGAAGCAGGTGAGGACATTTAAGCCAGTGTAAGCCAGTGCTTAAAGCTCTCACAAAATCCCAACTGGTTCCTGAGGCTATGTGTATTTATATAAGTGCATACATAGAGAATATATGATATAAAAACATAACAATATAAACGATATGTACCACAGATTATGACAGAGAAAAACAACATTAGATACGGTATATATTTGCTACTACAGGTTACAGACAGGGTACTAAATCCAACAAGAATCAATCTTTATAAAGGTGCTTATTTTTATTTCATTCAAACTACCAGTCTAGTATTTACTATAATAGTCATAAAGAAACCTGTAAACTTGAGAGTGTTCGTATTCAAATAGTTCAGTTATCAAAACATCTTTGAATATAATCGAAGATTCTTTTAATGTTGCGGTGAGGGACTAAATGTCTGGAGGTAGTAGACCCAAAAAGTTCATCTAGGTAGAACCACTCACTTTCCATGAGCTAGCATAACAGCTTCCACACATGCTAAATTAAGTAAATTTGGTCCCAGATGAGATTCAAACACACGACGGTAAGGGGCTAGTTTTAACTAATTAGAGAATATGATCACTTAACCAGAGCGGCCCTCTCAGAAAAAATTCCAAGATTTTTTTTTCCATTCGTAAAAGTTCAAATAATGAATCTGAATGACATTTTGATGTACTTTTTGTTTATCCCAAGTTTACAAGTTTTCAATATATATTTTGAACATGTCTAAATTCAATTATAAAATAGGAAAATAAAACCTTTACCATTTAAATATAAAGAAGTTTTAAGAAAAAAAGTAAACTCACACAGGTTCATATATTAATACTTACGAGATTTTCTATTAAGTCCCCTCGACCTTCTTCGTTCCCTTGGTGCCCTAGAACTGGGTGTGGTTGCCGTGCGTACACACGCCTCCAAGATATCATCGTCACCAGTATCATACATTTCAGAGTCGGTTGTTACACCGCTACCCCCACCACCACGAGATGAACACATACTATTTCTCTTCTTATTGTCTACAAGAACAAAGAGGACATTATCCACATTTGGTTCATACATCTGTGCAAATTTTACCTCAATCCTCATTTATTCCTATCATCAGATTTAATGCCATTTTCAACAATATTTCAGCTAAATCATGATGGGCAGTTATCCTAATCAGCTTCCCTGAACTAAATTCAATTATAAAATAGGCTTTTAACCAGTACTAACACATTCTATCTGCAAGCTTCTGCCAAGCTACCCAACATAGTTCAGAGGTGGAGGACTATCTAATACAGGATGTAATATCTTCACTGAAGACTTCAGTCAAATTTGTCATGAGCAGTGTTAGCCTCGCTCATAACCTCTTGATCAGTAGCCCAACACTCTAACCACTGAGCTAATTGGGAGGGCCTTCTCAATTCTTAGGGTTATGATAAAATATTTTAACTTGATAACAACATCAGAAATATTTCATTTCCTATTGTCAACAAGAGATGACATAATACACACTTGTTTCATAAGATCTGTTCAAACTGCTTCATTTCCCAACTTTACAAAAACATAAACTTAACCACTAAATCAGAAGTATTTAACAAGGTTTAAATAGGTATTATGCAACATGCAACAAGATTGCATTTGTTTCTACAATACCTCATACCTTATAGTAAAACATAATTATTTCAAATACTATTAATCAAGTCTCAATCACCAGACACATCTGTCAAATAAACTCTCTACTATGAAAGATAAAAAACAATAACAGATCACCCATAAATGACAAATATTACATATCCATTATATCTAGTAAGATCATTTTTACTATCACAGGGTTTCCAGCCACTTTGCTAAAAAATATAGAACAAGAAGCTGTCACAGACAGTGTATCCCCTGCCAAGGGTGCATTTTTTGGAAAGGGTACACTACACTTCTGCCATAATTTGTTTTTTTAAAAAGAGGAAAAACAAAAATTAGTTTTTTAAAAAAGAGGAAAAACAAAAATTAGTTTTTTTAAAAAGAGGAAAAACAAAAATTTGTTTTTTTAAAAAAGAGGAAAAACAAAAATGTTTTTTTTAAAAAAGAGGAAAACAAAAGGAAATGTAATGAATAACTTGGTGAACATTAATTTTAATGAAGTGTGGCATAATGTATATGAAAATGTACGAGACAAACAAAGGACAATAACTCCCTAAAAAATAATTCAATCACGAAACCCTGATGAAATGTGCTGCAGTACTTGATGATAAACATTCTGTGAAAGTTTGGTGAAAATTTCATGGGAAATGTAGGAGGAGTTATGCACAGAAGAAAGTGTGACGGACGCATAGATGGCTACCATTTTAATATCCCTCTGCTTTTGGCGGGGATAATAAAGTAGGAATAAAATGGACAAAAAAGTAGAAATGCTGGAATGCCTGCATTCGGGTACCAGTGAAATGTTTTACTCACCGGCTGGTCCCATCTTCCTACGACCTGGTCGGCCCGCTAACCCACGATCATCAGCACTGGTATAACCATTAGCGAGCACTCGTTGCAAGGCTTCCTCACTTTGATCTTCAGCAGATGAAGATTTACCTCCCTTTGATCCAGCAAATTTACCCATCTGCAACAAAAAACGTACAAACAATGAAACTAACTTGCAGGTACTTATAGACACAAGTTAGAAATATAAAGTATTGTATAAATATGAAGAATTAGGCATAACATCATACATAAAAGTTTTCACAAGCATTTTGACAACAGGGCAGATCTTAATCATTTTAATAACCTCAGGAGATATATTGAAGATGATTTTTTTTATACAATCAAGTCATTAGCCAATAGCCATGTATTCTATATGTTAACTATCAGAAAACGTTAAAAGAGGATATCGTCACATAAGAACCATAAGGGCTCATCTGCAAAAATCAAATAGTGGAGAAAAAGCCGTTTAAAGGTTTGAAGGTTTACCAAAAATCAAATATTCAAGACACAATCAAGAAATTTTGTACATTTAATAAGATGGTAAAGAACTTTTAAAACACAGTTTGTTTGAATAAAACAATTGATGTATTAGCCATATACGGTCATATATGCAGATGAGCCCTTATGGTTCTGTCTATTTTTTCATTTTTTTTACAAACATAAGGACTCATCTGTAAAAAAGAACTCTAATTATAGGGAAACACTGGTTCAAATTCACATCAAAGTGTTACGTTTTGCAACAAATATTAAATATGTGTTCCATAGATACAGTTTTATCAGATAATCTCATCTTATCACTGTCTGCGTCATCTTCACGACTGTGCGGTACAGTAACAGTTCTTTTACAGATTTATCTGTCTTAAGATCAGCATAGAAATCATGGTTACTTGATGGAATTATTAGTGAGTCGCACAGTGACATTAAATCTTTCTTTTTTGGTTCAGTATTTCTGGGCGGACAACTATGCACTGATCGACGCAGCTTTATGACTCGAACTTCCAGTTGATCAAAGTTGTCTTTCATAAAAATCATGTCTGGCTGATGGTTGCTGACACCCTTATTATTTTTATTTTTAACCAGTTTACCATATTCCCATTGTGTCAGTCTTTAGTGTGTGAGATGTTTCCCTTTTGCAGTTTTAATTTTGAAAAAATGGTCGAAATGCATGGATAAAACAGTGTAAGGATTACTTCTGCAAGCAAAATGAATAACCATATCCTAGTGATCTGGGATGAAAATTGAAGTTCCCTTTTTAGCTGTATCTATAGCAGAATGTACGGAATCACATTCCATTTGTGTATGTCCTGACTCCAACATGTTTTGTTCTATTAGTTCAACTGTTGGGTGACTAAATATAATCAGTTTCGGCCAGAGCAACAGTCTCAATACAGTACGTATTTATTTGGTGTCTTCACCTGAGATATACTAATACTTGATTTGTCTAAATTATTCAGTTTATTGTCATCCACGAACACCTTTAGTGCATGCATCATAATGTTCATAGCCTGGAACTGCTAAACATGCTAAACAAAAGGCCTCTGCACTTGTCGCCATAAACATCTGACTCAATTTGAATCAAAGGGCAGTTCAGTCTACTGGAATATATCATTATTCTTCTCTGCAAGAGATTAGCTGTTGCAAATGGGATCAGGTCGCTTAGTGACACATTCCATTTTCCATCATGCTTGAGTTCATCAACATTTTCATCAAACATCTGTGATGATTCTTCTTTTGACTAATTAAACTTATCCAAGAAGCCAATATAGTGATTATTTTGTTGCTTTAAATGAAGAAACATCACTGTCACTTGTGTTGAATTGACATGTTATTGCATTGAAAAAAACAATTGCCATCACCTGCTACATTGTATTTAGTTTTTTTTCCAAGTTAGTACTTATAAGCATATTGTAAAGTCTGATTTCATGATGTTTCTTAAATACTTGTGTTTACTTGAAACATTCTGCAGCTAGCCATAATTACATGTTCAGTGCTTGTTGTTTCTGTGTTCTGTTGGTCTGTAGTTGGTTGCCTTCCTTTGTTTATCAATTCTGTTTTAGGCGGTTTAGCTATTTTTGCAATGTGCCTTTGCATAGGTCTGGTTCTTATTCTCCACCATTTCTGATGTATGTTAGTAATATGTATTACAGGTATATTTATATCCCCATTGATGCTGGTATCACTATCAGACCTTTGTACAGGAGTGTATGTTTTATCATTATCACTGTCATCATTTTTGGATGACGTAAAAAGTATTTTACGCTTCCAAGTTGCCTTCCTGTTTGGTTGTTTTCTTGTACAGTTTTCAATAGAATGATCTACTTTCATTCTTTTTAGTTCTGCCTGAATTTGACACAATGGAAAGTCTTCATCTGAACAGCTTTGCTATTCATTATCTGTTTTATTTTTAAGGCCAGACAGTGTGGTATGTCTTCATCAGAAGAGGACTTGGTCCTTTTTTCCATCTCAATTTCATTTACGTCCTCCCTTTTATCTAATGATTTATTTTCATTCAGAGTCAAGTCTTTTTGTTTGTTGGTCGAAAGAGTTCAATTAACATCAAAACTTTTAAAACGCCTTTTGGTGATGAAACCTGCTTGGTTCAGTCTTTCTTTTCGTTGTATCATCGAGATATCTGTCAGATATTTCATCAATTATATCAAGAAAGGCTTCTTCGTCAGACCAGTCAGCTAATACAGCGCCATGTATTGAATTTTCTGTCTTTTCCATGGTCAACTGTAATTTTAATTATAATTGTAGTTTTAGAATATAACAGTTAATTTGTAAGATAAGTTACAAGACGAGTTGTTGGATTTACAGTTCACTTAAAGAAAGAAGTATGTTCTGCTCGAGAAACTTGGTGATTTTGAAGAATCAACTACTGTTAAAAAAAACATAATATTATAGCATAATTTCAGTAGAAAGGAAAAACAAAATAATTTTATAAGTATTGAACCATGTAAGCTTTACTGTATTTAAGTCCTAACCATTCAATAATTTGTATTTTAAAATCTTAATAATAAATTAGTTTATCTTACCTGTATTAATATCCAGCTAATAGAAAACCTTGTTTAAATAAGAACACAACCATTGTTTTTTATTGAACTTACTTCCATACACTCTCAAATGAAATGAGAACATTTTCTCAGTGTCTTCTGGACAATGTATACATCTGGCACATCTTATAATTTCTTATCATTAATAACTGTTTACATGTCAATAATAACTGTAAACATATATCACTTGTTAATGATTATAAGTCTGATACTAAAGAGACTTATATTAAGTCCCTAAGTATGAATTAATCGGTATACGTTAGTGTATAATTATTTTCAAACATTGCAGATGAGCCCTTATGTTCCTGAAGGATGAGTAGATGAGCCCATATGTTTCCAAGTAATTCATAAAAATGCAGATGAGCCCTTTTCATTAACCTGATTTTTCACTTTATCTTTTAGAAATTAAGTGGGATATTTTTTCACCAGAAAGATAACAACAAAACATCATTATTTTTCACAAAAAGTCATTTTCGCCCAAAAGTGCAGATGAGCCCTTATGGTTCTAATGCGACGATATATGAAAAGAAATTTTTTGAGAAGACTTTGAACTAAAGGACAAGAAGGCCCATGTCTTAGTATTATGCCACCAAGTTTGATGAAGATCTGATAAAAATCATTCAATTTAAATGGACAGTAGACATTGCTCTGGATGTTGCCCGTCTGCAGCCTGCCATGTGTATTCCCATAATATGTCCTGTCTTATGGCGTATAAAAATATATCTAAACCAGTCTAACGATGATGTGGACCTTCTATACATCGAATCTTATTTCAGTTTCTCAAGTACATTACGAAATCATGTAACGAAAAATGATGACATTCTATAAGAAATATACTTTGTATATCAAATTGGTAAGCTATTCTCATTGTAGTTTTACAACCGTCTAAAAAGAGCTATCGTTTAATCTTAGATACTGTCTTTTTCAACAGGAAGTGAAAAATATGATTTCTACCATAGAAGATGACAAGGTCTAGCTATTTTTCTTTGACAAAACTTCAGTAATTAACCAACTTAATACTGAGTTATATGCTAAAATAATCATATAAGGAATTAATAGAAAGTGAATGTCTTTGTCAGCACCAGAAAAATGGAAGAAATTAGAAGTAGCTGGTAAACACAAGATTTCAATCTAATGAAAACATTAAATCAACCACTAATTGTGACTGTGATGTACAGAACAACCTCTCCAGAGCGGCCCTCTGTAGAACAACGACCTCTATAACATCACCTTCAAAATTTCCCTAAACTGATATTTATTATATATTTAACCTCTGTAGAGCAACAACCTCTAAACAATGGCCACTATTTGCAGCTCCCTCAGGGTGTTATTCTACAGAGGTTGTACTGTAGTTACATAGTTACCTTTTCAAAAAATAGCATTGACCTTGTGACCTTGTGGAGTATAATTTAATGGTGATGATATAATATTGTATGTATATAGGTATTTAACACAACGAAACATTTCACAGACAACACCTTATTTATAAGTGTATAATGTCATTTCATATCATAGGTATTGATTGTATTATACATAAATATATCTATTTTACTGAATAAAGAATACACTGCTTGCAACAAATTTGACCATATGTCATGTAATTACATAGTACAGTAAAATACCTAAAACCTGGACTCCCTGAAAACTATAATTCTTTGAAAATAGGATGATTTTGCAAGTCCTACATTTTACTGAATTTATCAAAATTTCTATGAAAACTGGAATTCTCAGAAAACGAGTAATTTTAGCCCAGTCTGGAAGGGGTCCAGTTTTCAGGGTTTATACTGTATATTCCATTGCATGCTTAACATTAAATATAAAATACTACACCACTGCACATATTTCCTTATGAATATCAACACCATTTGGTGACTGATAAGATATTTAGTTGAACTTCCTATTTATGTAATCAGAGAACACACTTCACATTTTTACTTAGCTTACATTATAAAATTTCATTGTCACTTAATTAATAAACTTGCATTGTGACATGTGTCAAGTCTGACAAATGGAGACACACACATCAACAGAGTGGTACAAATGTACTGTATTTCAGTTTAACATGCAATACCTCAAGTACATTTGCACCCAATCTTTAATTTACAGACATATTTAATATAAGCCCTGTTTACAATATAAGTCAATAACTGAATTCACTGATTTTGTTCAAAGTAAATCTAGCATCTATTGTACAGTAATCCACAATAAAATTATTCAATACAATAAAACAGGGTAAAATGTTATAAACATAATAGTTTCAACTATGAAAGAAACATTTAACAATAAAATTAACTACCGGGTAACTTACATTAGAATTAATAAAAAAAACCAACTCTGATTTACTATTATAGTTAATATTGCTGTGTGTTTGAAACTTGTAACATTTTGAGAGGTTCACAGGGATTATTGGGCCTACACCTAACTGCGTTGCCTCTATAAATAAAATCTTTATTATCATTATTATTATTTATAAGAAACGCTTAATAAATTTATCATAATTTTTATTCAAACCCCTTCCCCCGTATAAAAAATGCATCCTTATATTGAAGAATTCTATCTAGGATTACAGTATAGTCAAACCTGTGATAATGCCCACCTCCAATGAAAGGCCAACCTATGAATAAAGGCCATTCAATAAAATCCCAATCTTTAAATTAGTGGGTTGCCCCTGCCCGAAATAAATGTTTTTCTTCTTTTAAGTCTTTTTGGGACAACCTGGTTTTAGAGAGTTTCCTTCATAAAGTATATAGTTGGGCACAAAAAATTAATTCAAAGACTGAAATCCATTATTGATTGTTTAGAACAAAATTGACTTCTGAAAGTAAGGTCACCTATCACTAAAGGCCATATTTTATCTTTTCCCAGGGTGGCTGTTGTTCACAGGTTTGACTGTACATCTATCATGTCATATAATAAACTGTATGCTGTATAGATATGTGTGTGATATAATACATCAAGTTATACAGTCAGCATGAACAACTCTCACCAAATCAGAGTTTAAGTTACGGTGCATCATTTCTACGGATGACAGCTAAAAAAATGAGCATAAAAACACAAACTGAAAATCAGCAAAAATACGATGAACAACGAAAAACAACCAATAAAGACTTCCGAGAAAAAAAACAAAGAAACTGGCAAGCTTAAGTTATTTAGAGAAACAAAGAATGAATGATGAATAATGTATTATTTATCTGATAATGATGTTTTTAGGGAATTTGAGTGGGGGACAGGGATGGGGGGAGGGGGGCACAGGGTGGGAAGGTTTTAGAAATTCGCAACAGTAGATTCTACCAAGGATGTTTTGAGTCAAGTAGATCAACCTGGCTTCTCAATAAGTTTGTAGCCAACAGGCCCAAAAGCTAGACCACCGGTAACAGGCCATCTAGGGAGGGTGGTGTCCATACTGGTTTCTAAGTGACTAAATTGGCTGGTTCTTATTGAGAGCCATGACAACACAAAAACAGAATTTTGGAATTGGAAACAGGGATGTGCCATTAAGCATGTAACATTTCATTAAATTTTGTTTATTGCTTTATTGAACAATCATTGTCCATTTAATGACTCCCATGAGTCAATTATTCATATGACATCTATGTAGTCGCATGTAGAAGCATTCGATGCTGATAATTTGCGGAAAAATTGAAGCAAGAATTTTTTATAACTCAATACTAGTATCTAAAGGAGCTCAGTGTTAACTTGATGATGTGACGTAGGGGTAAAATATTCACTATCCTTCTGTTTGTTTGTTGTGATGAACTGAACTTTATTAAATGAAATTGTTTACAAACATGAAGATGTAACATGGAATTTGTTAATGAGCATGAGACACAAACATGTGTATGATCATGATTAAACTTAGGCATAAAAAATATTTGTTTCTGGTTAGATGCTCATTAAAATAGTGTAGGTAGGAAATCACAATAATATGATTTTATCTTTGTTCTAAAGATGCCAATTATGAAAATGATAATTTATGTTCACACTTTTGATGACTGGTTTACAAACTTTTACCATGAAAAAAAATTACACTTAAGTAAAAATTTCGACTTAAGTTAAAAAAAATCTTAAGATGTAAATTGAATACGGGCCCAGGGCTTCCTTGTCTCTTGAAAACGTGTGGAAAAAAGTGGGTGTACTATTCCTTGGGCCTAATAAAAAATCTAGGATAGTAAGAAAAAATTATAATAGGTCGAGTAACCAGAAACAAACAAAACAGTGACATTTTTCAGGCCATAACATCATCCTACACTAGAATCGACAAATAAACTAAATTAAAAAATCACCCGAATTTAATTAGTCTAGGTTATTAATCCCACATGAAATCTATATTTTAATACAGCAAGCACATTTCCATTGATTTATACAACTATTGAATGCATATATATATGTAATTAATTTGTTGGTCAAACTTGCCTTCGATATCTTACGGTCGATACCCTTTGGTAATGTTAACTGTGTAAACAATACAATAAAACCATAACAAGAAACACCTTTATAATAATATTAATCAATAAAAAAAAATATAATATATTTAATATTTAGAGAAACATATTCATCGTGAGAAGGTATGAATTGATTACTGACATAAAAGATAAAGAAAGGAAGAAGTTTAAAATTAATATAGAATTATATCGGCATCCATTGAAAACAAAACAGAATGTGTTAAGTCATAAAAATGTTAAAAGCTGAAGATAAAATTAATACACAAATCCGCAACACAGATATTTTCAGGAAGTTATTCAGCAAATATCTTAAGCATTGAGACAAAACACTATTTTAAGAAGCAAAGCTGTGTTAATTAAAAGCCAAATTGTTATAATAAAATTTTTTAAGTGAAATCTTACATCAACAATCATTTTCCCTCTCGTCTTTTTACGTTCCCGTTGCGTAGCTTTCTTCTCGAGTTGTTGCACAACCTTTTCTCGTGTAGTTCGGTACTCTAACGCAAACTCACTGATAATTTTACAGAAATAATTGATCTTCAAATCTTTGGCTTGGAATATTGGTAAACCCATGTACAGAAGTAACTTGTTATATCTAAAGAGGAAAACAGATTGAAGTTTATACAAAATATCTTAAACCTGAAAATATTTGAAAACTATTACAGTCAACCTATGAACAAAGGCCAACATTGGTAAAGACCAAATGTGCCTTTAAAGACAGATGGTTTTATTTGAAGGTTGTTTTGTTTTTAAAGAATCAATGACAAGTTTTTAAAAAAATGGCCTTCTTTCACAGGGTGGCCTTTATTCAGAAGTGGCCACTAACATAGGTTTGACTGCAAGAAGTAATTGATCATTGAATGGAACTGAATTTCTTAAACATACAAAATGTATGAAGGTACAGAATGCTGTACCAATGGCAAAACAAGTTAAGGAACATTATTAACCAACAGTTTTATTTAAACTACTTTTTCTGAGCATGTTTTATACTACCTCATTCAATAGAGATCTAAAAATATACCGTACCTATTACAGACACGCTTGTGAACTATTTGTAAAATCATAATTCTTTCTGCAGCATCACCCAAAAATTCTGACATTCTGAAAAAAAGGAACAATTTTTATCATTCATATGACAAAGTAATAACGCTAAAATTCGCTGTTACCAATCTGAGAGAGGTACAATTTCTTACAAGTTGGCTTAATTTTCCATGCTAGCTGGACAGCATCCTTACATGTGAGAATTGTTCGGTCCTTGGTGGAACTCTAACTCAGTGGTGAGGGGCTAGTGATTACTAGTCAGAGACCATTACAACTAATTCACAGAGGCCCCCTTTCAGGGATTCAATTGCTTAGACTGTGATCAAAAGCAATTACCAAAAATTTGATACCAAAATAGTTTTCTTTGCATCTTCTGTATTCTGTTTTTCACTAAATTAATACAATTAAGTTATAACACAAATTAATACTCAGTACAGCAGAACCTCTCTAGAGCGGCCCTCAATTATGCAAAAACCTCCCTTCAACAACAGCATGATTTTTCCCACTTACGTTTTAACTAAAAACTTGACCTTTGTAGAGCAATAACCTCTCAACAAGAACCTAAGTTTGCTTCTCCTAAAGGTTATTGGTTTGGAGAGGTCGAATCGAATTTGATTTGATCAGTACCTCATACAGTAAAAAGCAAATTCATCTATTCATTAAACATAGTAGATCATCTGTAGAATGAATATATGACGACATGCTATGAACCTAGGTGGGTGGGGGATACATACTTAGACTTGAGCTGTGAGTTAGAGCTGCCGTCATGTTTAATTATTGCACGTAAATTATCCCAGGAAGCTTTACAATCTACCTCCAATCTATCCAGTTTTCTACTTAATTCATCCCAGTCCAACTGAAATACATCATACAATACATTAATTAATATTTCTTCAAAAGGATTGCAGCAGTGGCAAGGGTCCAGTAGTTAGTGCACTGGATTTTTAACCCAGCAATCTGTGTTCGATTCCCTGTCACCGCAGGTCATACCGTTCCATGGAAATTTCACAACAATGTTGATTTTCCTCCACTTGTGTAGAGGTTGCCGATTCCTTTTAGAAGGGTAAGTAAGTGTTGTTCAGAATACAGTCTAGGAAAACTGGTAAGCTGAATCCTATTTAACTGAAAAGTTGTTGAAAAATGGCATTAAACCTAAAGAAATAAATTGCATTACCAACAAGATAAGACACAAATGTAAACATAACGTGAGTGTATATTAAAGTATGGGAGGTAACTCTTACCTTTGAGCATCTAGTGAGAGGACCAATTTCTGAGTATAAATCTGAACTGTCAGGATATTGTTCTAAGATAATGGTACATAAATGATGTAAGATGGAGTGTTTATGCACCGTATCCTTCACTTCTGGTACTTTAGATAAATATTCTATACTGAAACCCCGTACCTGAAATAATGCACATTAGGTGTAAGATATATCTGGTGAGTCAATAAGCCATATTGTAAAATCCTGAAAAGCATCAGTTCTTAAACTTGCACGAACGGCATCATTTGTTGTATTCTGTACAGAGAGTGATCTCCCTTGCAAATTTATTTCGCCTGCTCACAATATCTACTACTGCCGACCAATGAAATGGCGTTGTATAATGTCTAGGATGGAAATATTTCAAAACTAGTCAGTAAATTATCCGCTATTTCCAACACTAAAATGTTCCATTGTATTCTGCTCCATTGTACCGTTCATACCAAATACCTTTCCTCTGCCCCAAAATTACAAAAATTAAAATTTAATCAGATATTATAAATAAATGTATTTTAGCAACTTAATCTTACCTGAGCACCATTAAGAAAGTTGCCAAACAGTAGAATAGATGACAGAATGTATTTAAATGTTTTATTTTCATACAATTCTTCAATACCTTTCTTCAAATCCATCAGAGGTTCAGCTATTTCCTGTAAAAAATAAAATTTGCATAAAATATTCGGAAATAAAAAGTTTAACATGAAATGTTTAATTTTGTTTCTTGGTTTACAAATACACTCAAACCTGTATCTGAAGCCACCTCCTAGCAAAGGCCACCCTGTGAAAAAAATGACATTCTGTGAAAACTGTCAGTAAGTATTTATAACAAGCTGACCTTCAAATGGAGGCCACCTGTCAATTAAAACCACATTTTGTCTTTCCCAAGGGAGGCCTTTGTTCACAGGTTTGATTGTATGACGTTTCAACAGTTGATGTTCCCATGTAAATTAGCACAACTACTGCCTTTGTACTTACATGAGTGTCAATTTAAGGTCCAGGGAAATGAATTGTCACATAAAACATGTGTTTTAACACTAACTTTAATGCTAACACTTTTGATATCATGACTGACAGTCCTGGCTATAGAGTTTATAATACCTTTAGATTTCTCTCCAAGCTCTTATCTCATATTTTGTCTTAAATTTTAAGTTAATTATCCTTATCACTTTATCATTGTGTCAGCGTGATTGTTCTTAATTAAATTCAAACATTAAAACACTGATATCATTTTGACTAAAATAAAGAATGTACCAAGGAATTGAGACCCGGCCCCGAGGTTATAAAACTTGACAACGGTCTCCAAGCTCAAATCTCAATTTCGTTCTCAAAGTTTTATGGTTGAAAAGATAGAGCTGATTTATGTTTAAATACATATTCAGATCAATTATACTGTCAGACTAATGTATCAATAATATAATTATTGCCTGATCACAACTGACATAGAACCATTAAAAGACAAAATATTAGATTTGAGCTCAGAGACCAATCTCAAGTTTTATAACCTCGGGGCCTGAGCTCAGAGACTGTTCTCACATTTTCTGACCTCTTGGCCTTAAACTCCAGAGGCTGATTAAACCTGGCTAGGTCTGAAACTTTAAGGATATATACTTACTGACTCCACAGTTTCGTAGTCTAATTTAAACAGCCAGACGTTCAGTCTGGACTGTAATTCTGATATAGATGATAAGGTTAAAAGGAACTGTTCAGCAGTACCCAGAGGTATATCTGGGTTGGCAAGCTGGGCTTCTAATATCTTTGCCTTCTCTTCATCTGATGGTATCATGGTGTTCAAAATTTTCTGAAATATTACCGTAGAAACAATTACAACTAAGGAATATGGATAAAGAAAATTGATTTCCAATCTTGTTTGTTGTAATTAATAAATTATTGTAATTAATAAATTATATCAGGCATTATCAATTAAATATATAACAGACTATATTTTACAGATTAGTACTTACTCATTGTTATTTTACAAAACTGATATTATTCACTTTTAAATTAAAGTAATACTAAACATGATTTTAAAGAATACAAGACGTTTCGACTTTCTTCGCAGTATTTTTATCAATAATTTCTGTCAGCAAAACAATTTTTTCTTGCTTAATTATATATTATAGGACATATCAAAGTTTAACACAGAAAAACAAGAGGGCCATGATGGCCCTATATCGCTCACCAGAATTGTTTTTCTCTTTTTTTCCCTATGCAAAAAAAAGTGCTCTGGGGTGGAGTCAATTTTTACCCCAGGGCAATAATTTGAACAAACTTGGTAGAGGTCCACTAGACAATGCTACACATCAAATATCTAAGCTCTAGGCCCCATGGTTTCTGATAAGAAGTTTTTTCCTATTGAACCCGAGTTTTTAATGAAATATAATTTTTTGAACAACATATCAAAGGGAGACTACTCACCTCAATACCTTCCTTATTCATGATGGAGTTATCCATCTTTAATATGGCAGCTTTGATGGTTCTTGGTGGAGGAAGGACGGTCAGACCGATATTGATTCCGTTGGATCGTTTAGGATCGAGAACAGTAATCTCTTTTTTACCAGCGGCTTCTTGGCGCTAAAATCAGAAATCAACAGATATTAACACAACTAATACAATGTTCTTCCGTAAATTCTATCATTTTTATGCTAACTTTAGCAGTAATATGCCACTCAACATGCCAGCATTAATTAACATACAGCTAACTGACAAACCGTAAAGAACAAAGTGTAGATAGAGAAAATCAACAATGTTAATATAACGTCGATACTTTATTTTATACATAGAAACACACCAAGCTTTAAGATGATAAGTATTTTCTATATAAAACATACATTCTTTAAGGAGTTAAATTACAACATTGCAAATATGAAAAGATTCAGTTCACTTTTGTTTAACATTCAAAACATGTGTATATGCTGAGCACACAGTTTTAATAAATAATATATTGTCGTCCCTTTACCAATACATAGTACAACAGTCAAGTACATGTATATGTTATGAACAGAATGAAGTTTGGGAAATTATAAATACGTAAATGTATACCATAACATCCATGAAAACCGGACCACATACATGTATTCAATAAACATCTTAAGTAATTTTTTAACTTAGGTTATATTTTTCCTTAAATTCTACTTTTTTTGTACTAATATAAAGGAGGAAATCACAATAATATGATTTTATCTTTGTTCTAAAGATGCCAATTATGAAAATGATAATTCATTTTCAAACTTTTGATGACTGGTTTACTAACTTTTACCATGAACAAAAATTACACTTAAGTAAAAATTTCGACTTAAGTTAAAAAAAAATCTTAAGATGTATATTGAATACGGGCACTGGACTGGGCCATAAGCAAGATTTTCAGAGAAAGTCCGGTTTCCAGAAAGTCTGGTTTTCAGGTATTTTACGTATATCCTATTATGTTTAATTCCAGAATGCCAATATTCATTTATAAAAATAAATTATAATTTCAGAGGAAATATTAAATAAGCATCTGTATTTAACTTACTAAAGATGGGAATTTACCCCAAAACAATAAAAAATGTTGTACCTACTTGATCTTAACTTAATTTGCATATGATTAACACATAGTTAAATAATACCGTACCAAAATTTTAATTCTATTGAAAAAAATAAGAGTCAGATAGTTTAAAGGTATGATCTTATATTAAAAGAATTTCATAAATAATCTTGGGTCTTTGATTATAAAAGTACCATAAACAAGGGCACCTGCATGTCACACACGACACTTATCATTGGTCAATATTCAGAATATGCTCAGAAAACTGACCAATGAGAAGCCTAGGTTTGTAACAGGTTCCCTTAATAACCTCATACAAAGACTTATTAATAAATTATATAAATAAGCCAGGTTTTCATATACCGGTACATTTGTAGTAAGGATCCCAGATATAAATATAAGAGAGAATTTGATACACCACCGCTTAGTATTTATCTACATAATATTTTATATATAACTCTAAGAATATTATTTTAAGCACTTAAAATTACTGAGATTATAAAAAAACTTTTGGCTTTTTGGCTGCATGCAATTGAACCAAAATCAATAAACAGAAAGCATTGACTGAGAGTAATTATTAAGTCATATTCTTTAAGGGTAAAGCATTTTCATAAAGAATATTAAATTTACGACAAAAAATTGTTTATGCAATAGAAATAATTTGGGAATTATGTTAACTGAAAATAACAGATATTCCTTACAGCTTCCTAATTACTGATGAAAGCCGAATATGAACTAGGAAATAAAACATTATTCTGTTCATCACATGTATAATACATACATACATACATACATGCAGGTACAAGGCATGCATATTATACATATATAAATAAATATCAAGTTTAATTAGAAGTACTGGTTAGAATGCAAAGGTAGGTTAAAATATTATACAAACTCCCTCTCCAATACTAATCTAAAAAGCAAATGTAACCTTAAAATGAAAGCATTAATTTCTTGTTTGATAAATATCTAAGTTCTTAAATTGATAATTTGAACTACCAAGTCTCCATACATATATTAATGTATCCGTTGTTTAACGACGGCCCATTCAACAGCTATACTCATTTCAGAGCCGCCACAAAGCGAGACGGGAGATGAGATACAGGAGAACCCGGCATTTATATCCTGACGTTTTTTGAAAAGTTTTCCTAGTTCTTCATTGTGTCCGGTATGATGCACCGATACACACCAACCTCATCCTTTATCCTGTGATTTTCTTAACACAGTACTATGTCATTGTACTCAAAGGGGATTAACACAAAAAAAATTCGAAAAAAGTGTCTAAGCATATATATAGTATCTATATATATATGCTTACCATTAGACACTTTTTTTCGAATTTTTTTTTTGTGTCAATCCCCTTTGATTGTTGTACTTGGCTCACTAGGTGTTGATGGGGACACTGAAAGGTGGAGCCAAGATTTGAACCCACAACCTTTCGTTTAGTAGTCCAGCTCGCTACAACGCGACCACCCATCACCCAATAATCTTCACACAGCAAATCTGTCACAGATTTCAAGACAGTATTTATACCTCCAAAATGTCAGTCTAGTAACCATAACAAGTAATTTTATGAAAGGAATATATTTACTATACTTTCATTTATTTTCGTAGGGCTCAATTTTCATGGTTTTTACTAAAACAGCTATTTTGTGGCAACATGAATTCGTGGATTTTGATATTTGAAACAAAATGCATCATTTCTGCATCTAAATTTGTGGGGATTTGATTTCGTGGATGAGCTGACCCACGAAATTAAATCCCCAACAAAATTTAATGATTCCACAGTATATAGTTTCCGTTATATCAAATAAGAAATTGATTAAATAAAAATATCAACTTTTTGGTAAATAACACTACAAAAGACTTAAATAGTAATACATATTGTACACAATTGATAGTGTCTGATTGTCAAATAAATGTATGTAAGTTGTTTAGAATATAACATGCATGTAAAATTTTAATATAAAAGTGCTACATTTGCTTTTGTGGGACTACACTAATGTTGATTATTAAGATTAGAAACATCGCCCGTTCACCGTATATTAAACACTTCAAGTCTGTAAAACCTCACCACGTTGTCAACAGGGGTCACAAAAAGGGACAGAGTAGATGGGAAAAACAGGGACAAGTCGCTCACACTTATGGATAAGATGATATAAGAATGTCTATATGTAGAATGGAATGGTAGACTTTGCTCATTTTGATGTAACCAGGATCTCAACGAAACATATTAATCTAACCATAACCCCCTGAATTTCAAAAATGGACTTGTCCAACTTCTATTTTGAAACAGTTCATTATCTATTTAAAGGGATATCATGATGAAAATTTAGTCCTCCAACAGTGAAGAGCATGTTCTAATTACAACGATGAGTAGGCTGACCTGGCTCTATCCAGGTAGCAAAAGTTTTGCAGTTTCGGTTCCAACATTTTAAGGGTTAAAGCAATGATTCCAAGTCTGTGAGTTACAATTATTCAGATTCCACACTAACAAGTTTATCAGTCCTGAAAAGAATTCCCAGACGCATCAAAAAGTTGCAAAGAAAACCTTACAAGATGTCAAGTAACTGAGAAAAGTATCCCATTTCATTATGTGCAAAGTCTTTCAGACATGGCAGGCAAGTAATTTATATATAAGGTAAGGTATTAAGATATACACATGTATATTAAGTGAAGTGAAGGCAAGATGCCATAGGATGGATTACACTTGGGGACACTGTTCAACTACATTTGGATAATATTGAATAGTACATATACAAACTTAGGAAAATGATATACAATAGGACAAAAATTTTGCCGACATATTTTTTTATCGTAATTCTTACCGTATCCTGTATAATCGAGAAGCATTTAGCATGCAATAAACATCCGCCGCAGAAAATCAAGCATGAAATAGAATCACAATTAAAGACATGAATTAATATGTAACAACAACAAGTAAAAATACATAAAAATTGGGTTAATATCATATCTAATACATCTAATGATATAGAATATAAGATTTACTACCTAAAATATCCTGACATGTCAAATTATTATCAATCAATCAAAATTATTTTTCATAAATTTCACTTCAGCCGTGTGACAGAAATTCTTACTGAGTATGATGCACCCTTATTTTACAACTCATGCCTTAAAATGCATCCCACCCCTCTGAAACAAAAATTGGACCATGAAACATGAAGGTAGCACTACAAAATATGTGTATGGTCAACTCACAAAAAAGCAGTGAGGGTGCTGTGAAGCAAATCCTTGCATAAAGGTTACAAAATGTGTCAATGTTAATCTTCATTTATAGATATAAAAAATATATTATTATACCAATTATTATCTAGAAACGTAATTAAATTACAAAAAATGTGGAATCCTGACATAAGTACATCAAAATAAACAGAATCCTGCAATATATCTTCAACTTTTATCAAAAACTGCAAAGTCTGCAATGTACACTTATACAACAAGTGGTACTATTTTTCAATGCGGATGAGAGGCGTCACTGTTTTGTAAGTACGAAAAGTGGTGTATAGCTATAGAAACTTTGTTCCTAAAAAACGTTGGAAGCTCTTGGAGGAGACAAAACCTTATTGCAATTGTTTGAATGAAGCTCAAATTCTTTTAAATATCATCAATCTATGTATAAGCAAACTCTGGTTTATAGCAAGCAAAACTTCACTCTTTGCTTAAATTTATCACATATAATGCATTGGTCATGAAATTCTTATAAATACTAACTAAATAAATATTGATATAGCCCACTAGAAAGTATCAGTGTACAAAATAATGATCATAAATCAATCTATCCAAGTTCAAATATTTCAATCAGTTCAGCTCTATATAAACAAGAATGTTTCCTACTGTACTAACTCTTACAGAAGCTCTTTTATTTTGCATACAACTAACCAGAGTTAAAGTAAAGCAGTAAAAAGTTTTACAATTACCAAGGCTCGTTAATTGATACTGACCTTCTGTTTAAGTTCTAATTGTCTGGCTTGGAACAGATGCTCCAGTTTACTTGGATCCACCTCAATTTTGACGATATTTTTCCAAATTGTCTCCCCTTTCGTTGATGGATGGGGCTGTTCTGGTTGGATTGTTTTCCAATGGAGTTTCACAGTCTTTTTTGTTTTGGGGAGATCAGCACCAAGAGGGGGCGGTAAATCCACTTGTAATGCGGGTTGGAATGCATCACCTCCCAAAGGAGGAGGTGGGGGTGGACCCATGCCGGGAGGAGGAGGAGGAGGGGGCGGGGCTCCCATACCAGGAGGTGGAGGGGGAGGTGGGGCTCCAGGAGGCCCACCAGGAGGAGGGGGTGGAGGTGGTGCACCAGGTATTGAACCAGGACCAAAGTCAATTTTAGGTGGTGCGAACACATCATTATCGTCATCATCTTTTAAGTCAGTAAAATCCATATCATGAATTTTCAGAACACGATGGAATCGTTTTGCTAATCTTTCCCACTGTAAGTCACTTTCAGCGTGTTTTACATCAGGCTTGTTTTGAATGACTGGTTCCTGTTTTACTGGTTCATTTTTCTTGTGCAAATTTTCCATAGCCTGACTAATAAGTCCAGATTTATCCCCTGCTGGCCCAGTGGGCCTCTTTGGTCCCGAATCATCCGTAGTTCTCGTAGTAAAACGTTCCAATTCAGATTTCACTTTATTATGACTATCACCTAATTTTTCAGAATTCGGAGCTGAATTCTGATTTAAATTATTACTCAAGTTATCATCAGGAGACACTTGCGCCACAGCCGTATCATTAAATGTCGGCTCTTCTTGAGGTTCATCATCTTTGTGTGCCATTTTATACATAAGCCATCGTCTGTTGTTAGAGATTCCTTGCATATCACCATTTTGCATTTGAGATTCATTGTCACTAATATAATTATCCCCATGGGAACGATTATGATCATCTGTTGACTGGTACCCTGATTCTTCATGTTTACGTGACACCTTTTTATCTGGTGGTTCCCGGCCGATTTTCTGTTGATTATCTGTAAAGGTAGGATAATAAATTAGTCTTCGCATCATAAATTTTTTACAAATTTGTGTTTTTTCTCTAATAAAAAAGGCAATATTGCACTTAGAGTCATTTAATTTCTCACCCATGAATATAAAATAAAACCTAATAGTGTATTAAATTACCATTTGATAGAACTTCGTACATGGTTGGAAATTATACTTTTCTTCTTTTAAACATGAACATATGAGTGTAAATGGTGTATGAATTAATGATAAAATAACTCCATTATTTTTATATGTTAAGACAATAAATATCAGTGAACCATCAATCTGATTTCAAACTTTAACTTATCAAAGATGGGGGAACATCATTCACTGGTGTTCAAATATAACTGGAGCCATGGTAAGGCCTAAGACTTATTTTCAACTAATAGTGTAAACATATTTTTAACTAAAAGTGAAGATTGAACAAAGTTCAACCCCTTAAAAGTGCTAACTAAACAACAACAACATTAGTACATAAGGTTATATGATATTTAGATTTTTTTCATATCTTATGAGACAGAATTTTACACAGGATTTTGTGTACAAACAGTGCATGCTAATTGTTGACGGAGTAAGCAGACCTATATATTGAAAGAAAAGATAAAGAAGACCAATGAAAATGAAACAGCATTAACTTTTTTTTTATCATCAGACAGTACGAACAAACACAGTCATAACATTAGTTCAAACTATTCTACAGTTGCTATAGCAACACTTTGTATGCATTTAGTACTAACAGAATATTAGCGATAAAATAGCTTGAAAACACAATATCATTCACATTTACATGTAGGTACTGGTGTAGGAATATATGTTTTTGTCTAAGGACTACTTTAACATGGACTATTTTTTGTCTATGTATTCTTACCCAAGTATTCAGTATCACTGAGTGAACTCAATGAGGAGTATTTATTATCACCGTGTACATTAGTTTCCATAGCAACAGGAGGGACACTGCTGTTACTAGAGCAAGTACTTGTGGAGTCGGTACTTGCGATAGACATTCGATCACCTTCTGGCTTCAAGTGTGCACCAACTTCCTGTGCTTTGATAAAGTCACGCTGACGGGTACGCCTGTCACGGCGGTTTCTGGGTGTATCTGTGGGCAAACATGCCAGGTTAGTTGCTAGGCAACAAAAATTGGAACACACAAACCAATCATGTACATGCTTTCCAAATTTAAAAAAAAAGAGGAAAAAGTGAAAAAAAAATCTCCAGCATTAATTTAAAACAGCAGAATAAATTGTAAAAATTTGTCAATTTCCATGCACATGTTTGATTTAATCAGATAAAAGTAAACAAATAAACATTCAAAAAAATAATAATGGAAAGTCACTTCAGAACACTCAAGAACAGTAGCATAATCTTGCAAAAAGTACATTCACCATGTATTATGACAATAAAACTTGAGGTTCATCACATGCTTAAAACTCAAAAACAAAAAAAGATGTTGCGTTCAATAATCACTTTAAATGCCCCCAGAGTCATGCTTGTAATGTATAGACGGACAGACAAGGCAATCACTAAAGACCCCGCATCCTCAAGATTCCAGGGGCATAAAAAACCTTGCACAAAATTTTGACATTTAAATTTGCAAGTTTGCAGAAACTCATTGTTTGGTTTTGGTGACCCTGCAGTCGGTAGATTTGAATAAAATTTAAATCAGTCATGAAGTTTGAGCAATGGCTAAAAGAACCTCTAGTTTTATTATCTGAAGATGATAATTCAGTTTAAAATATCACACAAGTAAACTAGCATTTTTATCATAAACTGTTCAATGACATATTTGCAAATATTTAATGTATAACAGTAAGAAATTCATACAATAACAGCAAGACATAACATTAAAATCATGTTACATTATAATCATTTTCATATTAACCCACTAGCCTAAACCCCAGGGGTAGTCAATGGTAGTAAAATTTCTAAAATTTGTGTATTCAGGCCATTTTCAAAAGCCCACATAATTATAGCTAGGACAGTGCCTCTAAAAAATAGTTTGAGCACTGTTAAAATCATGAGATCCAAATCTTAAACTTAAGACCAATCTAGATTTTATCAATAAAAATACAAGTAATTCACATTTTGCCAATGGGTCAAGACAACATGATTTCATTGTTTTGAAATGCAGAAATTTGTTTTTTTCCAAACATAAACAAACAATGTAAGCAAATGACTTAGCAGGCCAATACAACCACAAATGTCAATGTAATTTAACCTTATTGGGCCGGGCTGATCGAGTTTTTCGATTAAAAAACTTTCCAAGAAAATTAGAATAAGTTTTGATCAATTCAAAAACACAGAACTGGAAAAAGTATTTGCAGAAAATCTTTACATGAATGAACCACCCAATCCCAAGGAATGAACACCATCGTCCATAAAATTTTGAATCCCTGACGTAAGGGACTGGCCCAAATCCCCTGAGTATAGATCTACATAAAAGAGACTTTAAAAAGAACAGACAGACTTAAGATTTCATTGAGTCCCAATTACCTCATGCAGGTTCTTCAGACATAATATAATGATAAGCCTTTTAGCATTATATACATGTAGATAATGTAATGACTAAAAGTAAAACAAATACCCAGGTACTGTAATACCTTAGATGTTAACACAGCCATTCTTATGAAGCATGCGTAAAACAATGTTTAAAATACACATAACACACAGAGTTATAGTATATTTCAATGATTCAGTATTAGAAGTATTGGTGACCATTAAATTACAAACATTACCCACATGTACAAATATATTGTAATTCTATTCTACAGACTACAAAAAATTAACAGTCAACAAAATATTAAAGAAAGATATTAACATACACCTGATACTATAAATAATTGAAATTTCTCCCCACTCCAACAAGGTGCTATTGTCCTTTTTCTACAAGTTTTAATTTTTCTTTTTCTTTTCTCTTCTAATAATTTTTTTTTTCAAACCAACCACCCCGCATCCCACTATGGTCAAATTGTTGACGTCCTAGAAAGTGTTAGTGTTCTAACTTATTTCTCTTCTTATAATAATGATTCTCAAAACCTACTACCCCGCACACCACTACGGTCAAATTGCTGACTATTATATAAGTTCTTATATTGGTTCTAGTATTCTAATTCTTTACCCTTCTGTTAATAATGATTCACAAAATCTAAATGATTTAGACAACATCAATCACACAGCTTATAATACAAATGCTTTTTGATATTAACCAAGCTAGCAAGAATACCAACCCAAACGTGAGCGCAGTGTATGTAAGTTACCAACCCATATATACAAACACAAATAAGGCTATCACCAAAAATACACACTATATTATAGGATATGTAACACCATAAAAAATAAAAGCCAAACTATGGACACTATATTTAGAAACAAAATTGGATCCATCCATAAAACTATAATTAGTAGTAAAAATAATTCTATCCAGGACACTATATTTAGTAACAATGGAATTCCAGTGACAATACTATTTTTAGTAACAAAGACTGGTTCTAGACAGTTGGGCGTAAGGTCAGTACAAATTTGGCTCTACATTTACTATTCCTATGGGAAAAAATGTTATTCAAGATATTCCCATGGTACAGGAAGGGAAGGGGACAATGCATCATTGATTTGGAAGAATGGATTTGATAGACAAAATTTACAATGTAACAATAGTGGGTGGGGTAACTTACCAGTAACCAAGGGTGATTCAGGGTTATTTTCAGTAAGTGAGACTTCAGCTATAAATGGATTGTAATGTGAAGTATGAACAATAAGCAAATGAAATAATAGTTTCAAGTGAAATGACTTTTGTACCAATCGTAAAATTAGTGACGTTACATACACAACGTTAGTGTCAAACAAATGTTTCAATGTTTAAGTAATTAATGTGTTTTCATTGTTTGTATTAGAAATAACTTGTCCAAACATAAACTGCACATAAGCCAAAGCATTCCAATTAACTGCCTGCTTTCATGATTTTTCTTGATTTCATAAGATTCCGTATATTTTTAAGAACATTAACATGCAAATCAAGCTAGACATATATATGACAACAGGCAATTACAGGACATAACACTGACTTATTGGCCCCGTAAAATAGTAATCCGTACTTCATGAACTATTTATGAACTATTCATGAACTAAGCAAGAACAGTTCAAGATAAACTCATGTTTTCATGAATTCTATTCAAAGGGGTAATATACACATGTCATATACAAAACATAATTTTAACTTAAATGCAGTTACAGAGTCTTTGATGAAACATAATAATGCACTTGACTGGACATACCAGTATCTTCAAAAATAACATTTTTTACACCTAACTTAACTTCCACAGACTACTTAAAATGTTAAGATATACATCATCAAATGTTTCAAACATCAGCGTTCTCACAAACTTTAAGAATTTTTAAACGTCAAAAATCACATTTAACATGCAATTACTTTCCACAGTATTTTACATTAAATGAAGAATTCTCTCCGATCTTTGTTTTCTTTCTACATTTAAGACGACTTACATAAGACATAAAATCAACACACGTAAGCAAGGCATTCTAGTCCATGCACTATGTTGTTGTTTCAAAATAAAACAAGAATGCGCAAGCGGTGCCAACACTCATCTGTTCATCACCTCAGTGAGATCTATCCAACTATGAAGTTTCATGTTACTACTTCTTATAGTTTCTGAGTTATAAGCTACATTATAGTTTTTGCACAAACACAGACAACACAGCTGCAGAAGAGGCAGTAATCACAATGGCTTGACCTTTTCTTCGAAAACAGCCAAGCTAAAAATCATCACCTTGTACTTAAAAAAACACCACAGCATTTCTGATACATGTCCGATTTTCGAAAGAGACAAAATCTCAGCAATGCAGAACAGTTTCAAATTTATCAATAACAGCAATGTATCAACTTCAAAATGCAATGAACAAGTATTCTACAAGATAAAAGAGGTACATACAATGAGTTTTTAATGATTCGTTAAGTTGTCTTTCACTTTCTTCATTGGCTTGTTGTTGAGCTTTAAGAAAATCTTGTATTCTACGTTGTTGATCAGGTAATCTATCCACCATTTCATGTTCCTCTGGAGGAATAGCTGATCTCCTAGGTAACAAAACAAAATAGATATAAATACCAGCATTGTTGCAAATATTACCTGAACCATTTTATCTCTGGGTATTATACTGACCAACAGTCAGAATGATTTGGTGACTTTTCTAGCTCTAAAAACAGTCTACCAAATTAGCAGTAATTGTTGTCCTATTGTCCTGGACAACCAATTTTTCTATCGGACAACCAAAACTTTGGTTCAGACAACCAAATTTTCATTAACAAATCAAAGCAATACTAGCTAAAATTTCCGTTTCAGGCAACCACATTTCAAACCTTAATTTCACAGACTGTAAAACCAGCAAAGGGAGACACCAGGCATACACCAGGAAAGAACCACCGACCTACCGTTAGCAAGCTGAACTACTTCCTCACATGTGAAGCTTGTCTGATCGGGGATGGGATTCGAGTTCACACCGTTAAGGGCTAGTTATTGCCAGTGAGAGATCATAACCTATACCAGAGAGGATCCTATACTTAGGGAATCATATGAACATGCTTGTCTCAATCATCAGATATATTAACGTCAAGCATCTTGCAGGGCTCTCATTTGACCCTTGAAGTAACATTTTCATTCTTGATATCAGCAAAACCAAAATTCTTACTCTCGAGACTTTGTACTTAAGGGTCTAATTCAGACCATTTGGTGGACTCCTCAAATTATTGAGCAAAGGGTCATCTTTTATCTTCAATTTTAATGTCGAGTGAGCACCTGAGTTTGGTTCTAATCGAGGCTTGGACTGTTTAAACTTTTAAAGCAATCCAGAACACAGTACATACATGTAGTATATCATGAAATGCACAAGATCATAGCTTATATAAATCTGTGTCAGTTATCTGCCCTTGTTTTACAAAGGGTCTTAAATGTGACCTGATTTAAAAAGCTTGCATTCTAAGGTACTGAATATTTATCCAAACAAAGTAATAAGCAGGAAAAATAGATATTTTTACATACATGTATTTAATCACATTTAATGACCCAACTGCTTGTAATATGTTTAAAATTATACAAGAGAGTAAATTCATAAATCTGATTTTTGTTCAACTGAGTGATATAATTATCTTACTCTTTCAATTTCTGTTTTCTAAGGTTATATTCTTCAGCCGGACACACTTTACCCTTCAGATGCGGCGAACTTTTTTGTTTCATACCGAGACCTGATTTATTCGGCAATAACCCTGTCGAGAACCTTCGACTTTTCCTTACGTTATCACCGTCACTCTTGATTCTCGGAGTTCGACGAAGGCTATCTAACTGACCGATATCCTCATCTTCACCATCCTCTGACTTCATGGCAGCCTAATGAAAATATGTTAAAGGTGTAATTCCACTAAATTGTCCTTACATTATGGCGTTGGGTATCTAAATTGATACAATCTAAAAAGTCTATTATCACACTGATTGGTTGATGAAGGTATGATAAACACAATGAATGCATTGGAAAGAAATAGAAATAAGTACAATTATCATTTGATTTCAACAATACTCATGTAACGCCAGGTTGAAGCCCATAATTCCTTATTATTAAAGAAGAGAAACTCTACCTGTTAACTTAATCAAACAATTAGTGTATATACAATGTTATCCATAAGTTTTAATGACTATGCAAGGTGCATTACTGTACGAAAGACCAAAATTCTAAAATATGCTCAATTAAAGTATTCATTCGTTATATTCCCACAACATAAATATTGGGTAAATAAACCGCAATGAAACACATTTAAAACCATACTTTAAGCATTGTCTTATTCCAGCATTAGCTCTGTGATACATGACAAAGTGCCAGTACATCAAGTCTGTTTCTATATGCTACAGTACACTATCTGTTTATTTGTTTGAGTTTAACGCTGTTTTTTAAACAATTTTTCAATAATATACGGCTGCCGATTCACCTTACAAGTTTTCCTGGACCGATTCTAACCAGCACTAACCTACCCTTCCACAAGAAACCGGCAACTTCCCCCCATATTGAGGAAAATTAAATCAACATTTTTGTAAAATTTTCATAGAAGGGTACAACCTTTATGATCAGGAATCGAACCCGGATCCTCATGTAGCAAATCAAGCACACTAACCTCTGGACCATGGCAACGGCCAAACAGTTAACTAACACTATACAATGATGTGTGAATAAAAACATTTGACAGGTTAATGAGTTTTAGTAGTCAATGGAACTTGCTTGAATCAAAACACGCCATATTTACAAAAAGTAGTCGCCTATTTAATCTGCAACATTATCATGCATAACAACATCGCAATCAGGGGTGAACACTTTCATTAAGAATGTATTAATGTAGCAACATAGTAAAGAAAGATGTAATTTAGTTCACAGAGAATTGAAAGAATTGAATGGTCACCATTAAGTACAATGTATGTCTTATGTTCGATCATTTATCTTACTATTCAATTAGCAGATAGTATCCTTGTCATGTATACATCTGCAGTCTTCACACTAACCCACTACCCAGAAGCCCGGAGCTAGTAAATTTCTATTCAGGATAGCGAACTTTGTAAAAATTGTGTATTCGGGCCAGTGGTAAATTTTCTATTTTCAATAGCCCACCAATAGTTTGGACTAGTGATTTAAAAACATTAGTTCGAATACTGCAACTGTACAGAGGTGACGACCTACATTTCAATCACTTGTATAAACTCCTTAATGTGAATAGAAACAAGAATGATGCAAGACCTCGTCAAATTTAATATAAAACATTTTCAACCAATAAAAGCAGATTTGTTTAATTTGAAACAACATATGTAGCATATCTGTTAATATCAATATTCTAGCATCCAATTGAGCTTCGAATTGAATTCTTATTTTAGTAAATTTGACATACATTTATACAAACATGTGACCCCAGACAATGACAGATTCAAACAGGGAGAAAAAAATACCTATCAAAAACAAGTGATTTCATTCAATATCATTCTTGGTTTGATTTTAATAGATTTCAAATAACTAAACACAGCTTAACAGATTCAACAACTGTTCTTTTTTAAGTATTGTGTATAGCAAATCACAATGTAATTCATTCCCAGCAATTTACAACATTAAGCAACATGGCATTAAAATTACCATAAGTAAATAATTCACCCTCGCCAGCATGGTCTGCAAACAAGAGTGATTAAAAGTCATACATTTATACACAAAGCTTATGTTTTGACGCACAGCACAGGTTTTCTGGGTAGGGGCGGACCAAACCACACCATCAGTAAAATGTGTACAATCAAACCTGAGTATCAGGTCATCTGTGAATAAAGGCCATCATGTGAATTATGGCCACTCATTAGCACGCACAATTCTATAAGTCAACTTTTCTTGCTGTAACGGCAGGCGGGAGACCCAAGGGCAAACACCTGAGTAGAACCACTGGCCTTCCATAAGCCAGCTGGACTAGTTTCCTCATATGTGAATTAAGCACAAATTTACTGGTATCTTAGAACACATACACCTCAGAATAAAGGCCCACTTCAGTCTTCACGAAAAAACTTTTTTAAGCACTGGACATTCGGTTGAGAGAAAATACAAACTTTACTGGACTAAATGAACTTTTAGTGGACCAAAAAGAGTACAAACAAAATTTCTTATGATTTGGCTAGAAACATATTTTTCGAGAGTGATTAAAACACTTCATTTTTTGTTCTAAAACATGGTAAAATTATCACTGAAAATTTACTGGACCTTCAGACCACTGACCTTTTCAAATTTACTGGACTGATGGCCATTTTGGTGGACTCGGTCCAAGGTCCGGTGCTAATTACGAAGACTGCCACATTGTATAAAAATTTATTTAATCTCATTCCTCGATGGCCTTTATGTCAGGTTTGATTGTACATAAGGTAGACTGATGGTTAAGGGGTAGACCAAACAACACCTTAAGTGAACAGTATTCACATGGATTAACTACAGGGATGTATGAATGCAAATACATGTAAAAGTATGTCTTAATTATCTACAGTCCTCATAGGATCCCTCTTGTATGAAGTCAGGAATTAATGAATTTACGACAATCAGGGCTCTCTCTCATTTGACCCTTAAAATGGCATTTTGACTCTTCAAATTAGGAAAATCAAGTTTCTGGCTCTTGATAATTTATATCAAAGGGTCAAATTTACTAATGCATTTGTAAAAAATTTTGTACATGAAATAAATCATAGATAAGGCTTCAATACAACACAGTCAGACTAATTTATACCTTCACATATAGGAAATAAAGAACTTTTTGACAAGTGGTTTTTATTTAAAGGGTAAAATAAGTTACAAATACTCGTTGAAAAAACAGAACTATCGGTTTTTAGCGACAAACAATCTCTTTTCAGAAGTGAGCTTTTTATTACAAGTGTGACTGTGTAATGTGATTCATTCTTTCAATGAAAAGTTTTATATTATGAAGAAAAATGAAAAAATGACAGATTTAAGCACACAAAACAAGTCACACGTGTTAACTAATTGGTGTCCAAGAGTGTAGAAAATCAAAGTAGGCACAATGTATCTATAAATCAAATCACAAGTCAATACAGGTGACATTTAAACTTATATTGTGTTACAAATAAACTTAAGAATACCAAAAACCTTTAAAACCCCTTCAAATGATTTTTTTCTTGAACTTTTCTTGCATACTTCATGAACAGTTCATGAATATATAAATAAATATTTGACAGGGAAGCTTTAGACCATGAACATTATAGTGAAGACTAATGAAAGAATTCGCAATTTTTTCAGATTTTCTCAAAATTAATCACACTGTCTTTATATACTTGTTTAATGTTTATTCCACACAAATTAAGAACTTTTCAACAATTGTAAGCTAATTCACAGGGGTCATTCTAAAATGACATATAATGCAAAATTCTGAATATTTTATGAAATTCATAAATCAATTTCACTTTCAACAGAAGCCATGTCACTTTTACTTCACAAGAACTTTAGAGTAAATCTAAGCTGACAAATTTGGCAAACTGAGTTCTTTAAGTTGAGTATCGTCATAACGCTAGTTTAATTTTTACCTCGTAAATATTGAACTGAGTAAGAAGGTCAAGGTCTGCCCCTTTTTTGTTCATGTGTCTGTTTGTGATCCTTTCCATACCAAGTTCTTCCAATGAGTCTGTGACATCATAGAAGTTGTCCTGATCTGGTAAAGCATTCAAAACCTGCCAAAAAATATCAAATGGTTAATCTATCACAAAGATAGGAAGTTTTAGTTTTGAGTTACAGTAAAATGTGAACCAATCCCTGTGGTCGAGTGGTAAAGGTCACTGACTTCAAATCACTGTAATCTCTCACTGATAGAGGGTCGTGGGTTCGAGCCAAGCTACCAACCATGTCTCTTTATTTGAGAAAGTAGTCAGTTGCTTATGGAGGATGGGAGTCTAGTACTGGTTCTTCACAGGAACGATGGTTATGTGAATTGTCTGCCTCATATGACTCTTGACTGTTGAAAAAGGGGCGTAAAACCCGATGAATCAAACAAACATAAGTAAAATGTGAGAAACCTGTCATCAAAGGCCACCTCAGGAAATACATAGTGACTTTTATTGACAGGTGGCCTTTATTCAAAGGTGGTTGTTAACATAGATTGGACTTAATATTCTATTTCTTTCTTTAAATCTTATCACATTAAATATATTTTCATAAACGAACATTTCGTTTAAGAAATTCTTGAACATTTTCAGTTTTCTATTTATTGATAACTGAAAAAAAACCTGGACTTGTTGTTTTAATAATGAAAGGAAAGATGAATTAATAATTAATTATGTCCAGATCTATGGATTCCGGCCTTGCTGACAAACTGCCAATAATGACATCACATTGTCACAGCATTCAACAAAATCTACCTTATTTATTAACGTCATGGCATAGACCAACAACTCAGAATCTCCGCCTTCCTTCTCATCTAATATTGTAATGATGTTAGACCATTGTTTTACCACTGAAATATCAAAGTCAAATCTTAGTATTCACTTCAACTTAAAACATTTTGCAAGCTTCAATCTGTATCGAGTGAATAACTGAGAATCAATGGATGTAAGAACTATCACAAATCATTGGGGAAATCATAGATGATAACAAACATAGTGTCATATGTACGTCATACAACATACTGTGGAATCATTAATTTTCAATGGGGATTTAATTTCGTGGATTTTGTGGGGCGGCTCATCCACGAAATCAAATCACCATGAATTAAAATGCAGAGAAAGGGAATTATTTTCCAAAAATAAAATCCACTAATTTATGTCCCCAGGAAATAGCCATTTTAGTAAAAACCACGAAAATTGAGCCCAACGAAAATAAATGAAACTACAGTAATTTAATAGGCAATCAAACTATTTGGATAAATTGTTTGCTCATGCCTAACACCCTTCAATGTCTCTTTAAAATTCCCCTGTGAATGAAATTCATGAAAACATAAATTTTTCTAGAACAACTCCTGCATACTTCATGAATTGTTCATGAAGAATGAATGGCTAATTGACGGGGATTTTCATGGTCAATCAGTTTTCAAGATTATCTCCCTTTGATGTCATTTTATCAGATATAAGCACACCTTTGTAATAAATAGCACATTGATTAATGTGTACAGGATTATGTTTCATAAATTCAACTGACAGTTTGAATTTTTTACAACGCAAAGATCAAGAGCAAGCACACCTCAGACATCAGTAGATTTGTCTATAAAATAACGCCGAGTGACTCAAGTATATTGACATAGAGTATCATGCTACTTACTTCTTTTCTTGTCTACAGAGTTCACAGCTTTGACAAGATGTTGAGCATTAGTTTCAGTGTATTCAACAAACACAAGTAATAATTTTAAGGCTGTCTTCACCACCAACCGAAACTGAAACAAAAACATACAGGATAATTAATATTGTATCATACAAAGAAACAAGAGTGCTGCCAGCAGTGTCAATGCTTAACTGTTCACCGCCTCAGTGAGATCTATCCACCAATGAAGTTTCATGTTGCTCAACTCATGGTTTCTGAGTTATGAGCTACATTAAAGTTTTTGCACAACAATGACATAGACACAGACACTATAGTGATTGCAATAGCTTCACTTTTTCTTCGAAAACTTACTAGCTAAAAAATGGTACAAGTGATTCATACTTAACATTGACTGTCATGGATTATCGTAAGGGTGTAACGTTGAACCAACAGCCATGGAGTCCATTTAGGCAACTTTTCCAACTCTTTTATTATAAGTAAGAATAATTATTTGACAGTGGAAAAGACTGTTGGTTATATTGAATACATTGGAATTATAAATTCCATGCAAAATATGCCACGAGAGTTAAAAAGTGATTTATCAAGTTGTTATTGTAAATTTTGTCAACAAAGCGATTTTCTCTGTCAGTAAAGATTTACAATGAACTATTTATCATCTATTGAGAATTAGATCAGTATTATTATCATGAAAGTCAAACTTTGAAGTTCAACAGATACATTAATAAATATGTTGGTGTAGCATTAACAATATTGACATAATTAAACGGCATTAAATTCCAGCACTATTCAAAGTGAATTAAGATTATAAGATTATTTACAGCAATATATAGATAATAGAATGTTTACGTAAAAAATACCATACACAGGTTGAACTATCAAAACCAAAATCTAAACCATGGGATGACCACAAAGTTAATTGAATTTGTGACCATAAGGAGGGATGGCCCAGACCCCCTCGTGCTTATTAGGGGGGGGGGGGGGGGATAAACAAATGGGATTATCTAGTTTCACATTTGAATAGAATTCATGAAAAAAAAAACTTTCTTGAACTATTCTTGCACACTTCATGAATAGTTTATGATTTGAAAGGGGTGGGGCCTCAAAAAAGAAAAGAAAGAAAAAAATGTGGCTGTAACAAAGAATTTGATGCCATTACACTGAACAATTACTGGAATTATGAATAGAAAGTGAAATCTTTGACCTAATAATTATACCAATTATCTTCTCAGACAATTAACACAGCTAGGTACTGGTAGAGATTTTTTTATCGCATTTAACTGTTGTTCCAAAAGAACTAAAGAATCAAAGACATACTTAAATCAAGCCAATTTTCCACTATGTGTAATGTAGCATGATATAAAGGTGATTTTCACAACCCCCCCCCCCCCCCCCACTTGCACAATTCAATTCGGCTTTAAATACTAAGTATACAAACATTATATAACACAAAGTAGGCTGTGTCAATCAAAATTTAATAAAGTGTTATCCTACGATTTTAAGCTTAAGCGATATACTTTATATAGCAAAGCCTTTCAGGAATGATTGTATCATAAATTGTACCTAATAATATATACAGTTAAATATCAATAACATTAACCCAGAAAGTAAAAAAAAATGAAGAAAAAAATATTTTCACAATTTTTTTTACAATCTCACACTTCAGAAAATTACAAAAACAACATAATTATAAATTCTTTATAATGTGGTTATTAACAGTAGATTTCAATTTGTTTTGCAATTATTCAATTATTTGACTTTGGAAATTATATGTTTACAGCCAATCAACCAGTCACAGTCCTGACTGATCAGTAAAACACATTTATACAACTTCCTATTCAGATTCGTGACAAAATATGTTAATGTCAGTACAGGGAGAATTAAAAAAATACCATAACAAAAAATGGCCGAAAATCTAAATGGACCCTTTTTTTAACACTGAATAAAGCATAAGAACATCTTCATTATGGTATTTCGAGGGTTCAGCTCAACACTGTCGTAACTTGTTCTTATTTCAATATGAGTTACGACACTGTTGCGCTGAACCCTCGAAAATTTTGTATAAACGAACAACAAAAACTCAGCACTCAACAACAATATTATCATTTTACAGATTCTATTGAATCTGCTATATTTTCCCCTGAGGTGTTAATACATACCTTGTCACCTAAGATTAAGTAGAATTTTATCACACATTTAAGTACAAGGAATGGTTTAATCTGTATTTAAACTGAGGTGACATATTCCTAGTGTAACTGCTACATCGGATAAATAACCTACTTGGCACTTGTAAAATCTGTGGCCAATGTCAAACAAGCTAATAAGAAATGATTGTTAAAATCATATAAAACTATTCTTTACTACAACACATTATGACTTCAATCAGATTTAATCCATTTACTGAACATTTAATCCCCATTAATGACTTATCAAGATTTATTACTGTAATAGAAAATTAATGTTATCTAACATTATGTATATCATTATTGATAACATGAAATATTTCTATAAGTCTATTACTAAACTAAATGATGTATAAAATCTGGGACTTTTTCCACACTTTCAGTGAGGTACCAGCCTTGACCAAATTGGGAAAATAGCGTGATTATAATATTCTAACATTACAGTCGAAAATTTCTTTGTCATTGGTAGGTTTTTCTAACATTGAGAAAAATGGTCACTCTTTAAATTGGGAATGGGTCTCAATTTACCAGTACCTATATAGGGTAGTTCCAACTATGTATCATACATATATAAACTATCATGATATATAGAGCTTAGTTAATGCATCCTACCTAACTAGATCCATTTTCTACACTTTTCTTTGCTAATTGATAATTTGAGATCAAAGTTTTTTAATCACTCTGATATGTAAGACAATAATTGCAAACAAACAAAAAGATAGTTTTGGTACTACCTACCAAATAAGCCAGGAAAAAATATGTGCTAATGACAATGATACAAAAGTTCCAGTTTGGTAGTCCCACAAACAAGTAAAGACCATTTCAAACAAGAAGTGTTTGTGAAACACGGATGCCCCCCTAAAAGCCGAATGAATAATATGACCTTGACCTTTGACCTACTAACCTCATAACATGTAAGGGTCATCTACATGCGATGACCAACCTCCAAAACCAAATCTCAGGAGCTTAGGCCAAATAGTTCTCAAGTTATTGCCCAGTCAAGGTTTGGTTACGGACAGACCGACCAACATGTGCAAAAGCAATGAACCCCATTTTCTACAAAGTGGGCATAATAAACATACTCCTTCTTACACTGCAAACAAGACGTGTTTTTGAAACACAATACCCCCTCCAGAAGACCTTGACCTACTGACCTGAAAAAGCACAGGTCCTGTAGAGGTTGTCATGAGGAAGTTTGATGAATGTAGGTGCAAGCATTGTGATTTTATAGGCAAGGTTAAAGTTTCGTACAAACAGACAGAGAGACCAAAAGCAATATGCCCCTGATCTATTGATTCGGGGGCATAAAAATCTTTTTTTAAGTCAAGGCATCACTAAACCCCTTATTTCAGTTCATTTGTCAGGTTCATTTAAAGTAACCCCATTAACACCAGCAATTTCAGATATCTTACCTTTGATGCCAGCAGTGAGTACAACCATTGTACAGTTGCATTATGATTTATCACACCATTCATACCATCTACATACAACATCACCTGTCCCAGGGCTGAAAGAACAAAATTATACACTCTCAGGTTGTTGTTTTTTCCTAATAAGGTGACACTTTTGTCAGCATCATTCCCTCGGAAAATAAGCTATTACCTATTTCATGTAATTTTCCCCCTATTTACCAGCGCCTAGCATCTTCCCCTTTTCCTAACACCCACCCCTTCTACTGATTCCACAAACTGATATAAAGAATTAAACAACTCTGCAAGAAAACAATGCCAGAAAACCTAGGTACCAGTCATATGCTAAAGACTGGGTGAGTCTTTGTCAGAAGTTTTGATATTAAATAATAAACGCTTTTACCACACAGTATGAACTGAAAATACAGAAGTTTTTTCAAGAAATCATTTCAATTTTTTTGTTTTACAATAAACCCTTCAAAAACAAACATACTACATTACTTTTGTTGGCAGAGCAGAATAGAATGTAAACTATATTTGAATTTGATTGACGTTATCATATAACAGAAAGAGCATGATTTAAAATGAATTATTACTTTAAGTCAAAATATAAATATTATATTCAAATCATCATGATAAGCCATCACCTAGGGATAATCAGTCATTCATTATTACTTTGTTTTATGTTCTGATATTCTAAGCATGAATGTATTGTTGGTATTGATAAAAACTTCACAGATTTCTCTTCCTTGACTTGAAATGATTTAAATGCTTTGATGTAACAATAATATGTTAAATAATAAACAAAGTAAATTTTTACTGCTTACAGCAATACATACTGTCCATATCAATTCGGACGACCCAAAACAACATGGAAAAGAACTGTGTACCAGGAATTGATTGAAAGACCTTAAGGCTACTGCTGGATACATGCCCAACATTGTGCTAAAGACAGAATAAGTGACATAAGCTTGTTGAGGCCTTATGTCCCAACATTGTGCTAAAGACAGAATAAGTGACATAAGCTTGTTGAGGCCTTATGTCCCAACAATGTGCTAAAGACAGGTGCAAAATGTGTAAGCTTGTTGAGGCCTTATGTCCCAACATTGTGCTAAAGGCAGAATAAGTTACATAAGCTTGTTGAGGCCTTATGTCCCAACATTGTGCTAAAGACAGAATAAGTGACATAAGCTTGTTGAGGCCTTATGTCCCTTCATTGTGCTAAAGACAGAATAAGTGACATAAGCTTGTTGAGGCCTTATGTCCCTTCATTGTGCTAAAGACAGAATAAGTGACATAAGCTTGTTGAGGCCTTATGTCCCAACATTGTGCTAAAGGCAGAATAAGTGACATAAGCTTGTTGAGGCCTTTTGTCCCAACATTGTGCTAAAGACAGAATAAGTGACATAAGCTTGTTGAGGCCTTATGTCCCAACATTGTGCTAAAGGCAGAATAAGTTACATAAGCTTGTTGAGGCCTTATGTCCCAACATTGTGCTAAAGACAGAATAAGTGACATAAGCTTGTTGAGGCCTTATGTCCCTTCATTGTGCTAAAGACAGAATAAGTGACATAAGCTTGTTGAGGCCTTATGTCCCTTCATTGTGCTAAAGACAGAATAAGTGACACAAGCTTGTTGAGGCCTTATGTACCAACACTGTGCTAAAGACAGGGGCAAATGGTGTAAGCTTGTTGTTGCCGTATGTCCCAATGGGGAGAAGACGATCATGAAAGTAAATACAGTACAACCTCTGTAGAGAAACACCCTGGGGGAGCTGCGAATATTGGCCTTTGTTTAGAGGTTGTTGCTCTACAGAAGTTAAATTTTTAGCTTAGGGAAATTTTTAAGGTGTTGTTATAGAGAGGTTTTTGCTGTACAGAGGGCCACTCTGGAGAGGTTGTACTGTATGTATATCAGTTTGGCCAGTGGTCTCAGCCATGTAAACCGGGAGCTCAAGGCTAACACAGGACGCCTGAATATAATAGAATATTAATCCTAGTGTTAGAACAATATCACAAACAAACATGTTTATACCTCTAAGAATATAATTCTGGTAATTCTGATCAGCTTCAGCTCCCACTTTGATGAGACAATCCAGGCCATCATTGTTGACAAACTCGTGTACCAGATCTTTATCATCCTGTAAAAGACAAGTATCAAACATGACACTGAGTGACATGTATTCATATCCATGTGTTGTTTTTGTGGTCAAACATTTGTTGTCGCAAGGTCAATGTTAAGTTTTTTGTGGTCAAACATTTGTCATCGCAAGGTCAATGTTGAGGGATTTTTGTGGTCAAACATTTGTCGTCGCAAGGTCAATGTTGAGAGTTTTTTTTGGTCAAACATTTGGCGTTGCAAGGTCAATGTTGAGTTTTTTGTGGTCAAACATTTGTCGTCGCAAGGTCAATGTTGAGTTTTTTGTGGTCAAACATTTGTCGTCGCAAGGTCAATGTTGAGTTTTTTGTGGTCAAACATTTGTTGTCACAAGGTCAATGTTGAGTTTTTTTTGGTCAAACATTTGGCGTCGCAAGGTCAATGTTGAGTTTTTTGTGGTCAAACATTTGTCGTCGCAAGGTCAATGTTGAGTTTTTTGTGGTCAAACATTTGTCGTCGCAAGGTCAATGTTGAGTTTTTTGTGGTCAAACATTTGTCATCACAAGGTCAATGTTGAGAGCATATTTCCAACCATGAGGAGTCAGGTAAAGAATAACATCCAACCATACAAACATAAATACATACATACAATATGTTACTATTACATTATACAGGGATAAGCCTATTTTTCATTACATGTAGTTTAGAGGCAACTAAAGTGTTTCTTAATAACAATAAGTCAATAACAAGCAAAATCGGATAGAGTTTGAGCAAGTCTACATCTTGGCAAATATCACATATCGGATGTAAGTTTGCATGAATTATTGCTAGGTAGCAGACAGGTCTAGATTTGAGTAAGAAATTAACTTAATTGACTTATCTACCTTAGATAAACATCAAAGAGATAAAAGGTAACCTCAGACTTAAAACACAAGGTTCTTCCACTTATACACAGTACTGAACTGTACATGTCGTGTCGAAAGATCAGTTTAAAAATAGACCAGACAACTATACAGCTCTGAGAACAGTAACTGTTGTAATTTCAGATTGAACGTTAGGTGTTCCCAAACAGTGCTTATGAAATATTCAGTTTAAAACTCTAAAATGAAGTTTTCTGTATTTGTATTCTCCCAGGGCATTCATAATATACAACTAACATAGACATTGGTACATCCACAATTATCTATCTATCTACTTTCAAAACATTAGTGTTACTGTACCACAAAAATTGAAGAATAATTTTAATATGATCTAAACTAAAAAGAAAACAGTCCATTGTATGGTGTGATCAACAAGATTCCCATCCACAGATCATTTCAACTACTGGACATTTAACAGACAGAGGTGCATGCCCTTCAGTTCACTGACCATAACATGAAATATTTATTCAATACAATGTAGATTCAATTGGTCGGTCGGTTGGTGGGTAGGTGGGTCGGTCGGTGGGTTGTTCGGTGGGTCAGTCAGTCAGTCAGTCAGTCAATCAATCAATCAATCAATCAATCAATCAATCAATCATCCATCCTTCAATGAGTCAGAGAATATTAGTTATACAGTCTGACTGATGACTTGTTCAGATAAAATAAATTACTCGTCCTATCTAAGCACCAGTAATAGAATTCTACATTTCTTACCCAAGCTGATTTGATAAAATATGGTTTCTGATAGCTTTATCTTTTTCTATTTCCTTTTCACATTACGACATATTCATACCTGGCTTAATTCTGACATAAGAAATATTTTTTGCTAAGGTGTACAATAAATAAAATATCTGTAAAACAAATTTTGACAGTTAAAATCTTGATGTACGTCTTTTTAACAGCTGAGATGTTCTAATTTTAGACTTTTTATCAAGACCTTAGGCAAATATATGTATTGGAAATTCAGAGTATTAGATAATGAATTTGTTATTTTGGATGTAGATTCTTCTATCATTCAATGAAGGTGAATTTGCCTGCAAACTTCTCCTTGACATTCTAACAAAGAGTTTGGCAATGATTCGCAAAATGTCTCATTATATCATTTTCCTATCACAATTCATAAAATCTTAATTCAAGCATAGACTGTGACAGGAACATTTATCAACTGTAACAATACAACTTTACATTGAAGAGAAAAGCAAGAGGTTATCTAAGTTTTAATTGGTAAATAATACCTGAAACAGAACAAAAAAAACAAGTCTACAATTAATGGTGCACTAAATAATACATACAGTTTGATGAGTTAAATTGAAAAATAATATCTATAAACGTATAAAAATCATGGAATAAAGTGCCTATGGTTTGTTCTAATATAGTAAAACATACCTGGAAGATCTGTTTGAGGGAGAATAATGCACGCCGTAATTCACGGCCATTGGAATTCAATAATTTTTCTGAAATAAAAAAAAGACAAATGATTATAAGTATTATAAATAATAGATATATTAAATAATCATACAGTTATATGGCAGGACTGGTGGAATACAAGCCGCATACTCTGTGGAATCATTAATTTTCGTTGTGGATTTAATTTCGTGGGTTGGCTCTTCCACGAAATAAAATCCCCACAAATTTAAATGTAGAGATAAGGCTTTTTTTCAAAAATCAAAATCTACGAATTTATGTCTCCACGAAATAACCATTTTAGTAAAAACCATGAAAATTGAGCCCAACGAAAATAAATGAAAATACAGTATTCTGAAATGTTGGCAAAAATTGCAATATTTGAACAATATGGAAGTAACTTCAGCGCAATACAATGGACAGGACGCAGTAATTAACATTTTTGTTAATTAGCATACAAGATTGACTCAATAAGATCGACATAATCACATCAATATGGAAGACAGGGATAATTTTGTGGAGTAATCATCTACAGCTGGGAGTCATTATTTATCAATTTCTTATATTGAAGGCTGATGCAAAACTAGAGTAAACAATGTTTATCTAACACAAAGTTACACCAAATTGGCGCTTAACCCTATATATTAAGAACAAATGAACAAAATAAACAATAAATACAGAGACTATACAGAGAAACTTGTGATAAAACTTTCAGATAAAATCTTACAACTGAAGCAAAAAATCAGCAAGAAAAACCTTGGCCATATATCTTAAGTAGTTAAATAACAATTATTACTGTACAAATTGTGACAGGCGACAACTAAGTATAGCAATTGTGTTTTGAAATTGATAGTTTACATTTAACTAAGGATGTCTACCTAAGTACAGTATGTATGTATGAATGTATATATACATATGAAGCTTTAATTTACTAGGTCAGCTAAACAAACCACTTGATACCCTGAATTCATAGGGACACTACCCACAATAAGAATTAAAGCTGACATAAACTCATCAGTAACAATGATACTGTAGGGATGAGATAATTCATTTCACATCATGCCAAAAGCCAGGGTCACACAAGGCAACTTATCCAGATTTAACAGTGATGAAAGACCTATAATGTAGATCCAATCATCCACCTTCTGAAAGCAAACTGGACAGCTTTCTTGCATAATTATCTAAAATTTATTACAGTAAAACCTCGATTATTCGAATGTCATTGGGCCCTGAAAAATCATTCGGATAATCCATGGTTTCGAATAATCCATTTCAGTATGATGTACTGTTTGGAAACGATAAATTCCGTACTGTCCGTATTTTACAAGGGAGTTAAATCTCGTATGCAAACACGACGTTATAATAAGAATAAAATAAAATATATAACAAACACCAATTAATTTATCTTTGTTTTATGAATGTATATGAGTTAACAAATGAAACAATTATTCTCGTTAAATGAATACCCGCGTATTTATGGATAATGCAGAACACAATCCGACCCAAAATTATGTCATTCACACGTTATTTACTACGACGGACTAGGTATCGCTATCGTCACATTTTAAAATCGAAGATGTAATGTTTTTCTGTTTGGAACATTTTTTCACTAAATCATCATATTCTAGTTAGTTTTGTATTAATTGTGTTCGAACCAGTTTTTTTTTAATTTGAATGACGCTGGAATACAGATCACCAGGAACGTACGCGTATTAACTTATTATACCCGAGATCATTGTGAAATATTCGTCGCGATTAGTATAAAATCGTAACAAATAATATGGTCAACTTAACGATAATTAAACTGTTGACACGCTTCGTGTATGAATTGATGTCACACATTGTTTGTCACACGACATTTGATTCTCAATTGGCCATTGTTATCAATTGACGAATTCGAATAATAGGTGTGAAAATACGCGCATTCGTAACTTTAGGGACCAAATAATGTATTCGGATTACACCAGGTAAAATCCGATTTGTATAACCGGGGTTCGTTGTAGTTGAAATATATAGCAACGTAATCGGGACCGTAGATTTTATTCGGATAATACCGGGTATTCGGATAATCGGTGTTCGGATAATTGAGGTTTTACTGTATATAAAATTTGTCTAGTCCTGGGATAGATTTAAACTTAGAGCAGTGAGGAGCTAGTGATCACTAGTCAGAGACCATAACTTACAGCAGTGAGGTGCTAGTGATCAGTAGTCAGAGGCCATAACTTACAGCAGTGAGGTGCTAGTGATCACTAGTCAGAGAACAAACTTACAGCAGTGAGGAGCTAGTGATCACTAGTCAGAGCCCATAACCACTTGAACAACGAGGTCCCTCAGAAGGCTTACAACATAGTTACAGTGATATGAGTGTAAAACTACAGGTCCGGACATTGTCAGTTGACTTATAACAGAGCAAGTCTTTGTAATATATTTAAGCACTGAATTATATACCAGTACTTTTCAGTTACCTATGATAAGCATAAGACAGTATATTTGCCCCGCATTCAATAAATATGTTCATCTATTATTTAACGGCCCATTCGACAGCTATGGTCATTTCAGGGTCGTCTCAAAGAGAGAGAAAAGAAGATACAGAACAACCAGGCATATAATTTTATCTTTAACTCTTATATCAAATGTTTTTGGTTCTTTATTAAGCATCGACATACACCTCATCCATTTTTCTGTGATTTTCTAGACACAGTACTCAGGGCTCGGTAATTGGAATGGTGACACTGAATTAAGAAATACTGGAAGGCAAAGCCGAGATTTGAACCTTCCGATAATTAAGTTAGTAAGTCAATAAAAATGCCAAAGTAATAAATGAACCAATTTGTTATAATACCATGTAACCTAAAACATGGGAAATCCTAATAATGTAATATAGTAAACACAGATAGCTAGTTTAAAACAGCTCCTTTCAACCTTACAATGCCTAAAAAATTTTAATTATCTAATTAATTCAATGACTCATCTAAATGCATGAGGGGCACTTGTATGTTAATTTGTCATTTGAAGGAAAAATTGACTCTATTCTGATTCTTATCTAATTGAATAAAAATTTAAATTGTGGCTTAATTTAAGTGAAATCTAAATTGTCTAGTTTCGAAGAAAAAAAATAAGTTACTCCAAATTACTTCATTGTAAAGCCAGGTAACAGCACCTGTTCTCATTATAAATAACTGAACTGAACATATCATGCAAACACTTATAATAGGGAAATAAATGTCTAACCATAAAAATAGCATCATGTGCGATCAATTCAAATTTTATGTTTCATAAAATCTACAAGATTTATAATGTTAACTTTGTGGTTAGGATTAGCAAGCGAACAATTAAATGATGAATTATTATAATATCAAACCACACATTCCAATTTGCTATAATACTTTCATATCACTTAAATTTTTAAACTGACAAAAAAAGAAACAAAAAACAAACTTTTGAAATGGAAATGCATTTTCTTTTATGTTTGACTTTCAAATAAACCATACAATGAAATTTACAAAACACATAGTCATTACATGCATATTTTTTTTTCATTTTCGCTAGCCTGAGTATGCAAATGAACATCATATGATTAAAGATAGGTGCATATTTTAATCAAGGGCTTATTGTAATCTTAAAGCAAATCATCTTATATATATGTAATCTATCAAATACTGAGTGATTTCATCCTGTGTATTTACTTTCACATCAAGTGAAAATCAAATCACATTAGAGGCAGAATGGGCCAGGGGCGGCAAAATCAATTGTCCATATTGCCAGGAGCCTATGCAGACAAGTGAAAATTTCCTGAATTTACTAAATAAAAATCATAAAGACAAGTTGAGAGAAATGGTTCTGGCAAAACAGACAAGTAAGTCAAAATCAGATTAAATTGCCGGCCCTGATGGGTCTCGCCCTGTGAGACTGTCTCTTGGCCCTTCCTCAGAACCCTTAAATCCTTGTTATCTGGGTGTAAACAAATACCAGTATAAAAGGTAACAAATCTAACAAAAGTTGTACTACTATGATGAATTGAATAACTTCATATCTAGTCATTAATAAATTCTTAGGACAACAAACACACTAAGCAACCTCATTATTTTGAGCACACGAAGTCTCTGATTTACAATATATTCCTGTGTTACTTAGATCTCTTAATTATGTGATGATACACTCATCAGTACAGACATTCCACAGAATAAATGTTTCAGCTATATTTTATACATACCAGGACAGAAATTTCAAAAGTTATAAATCAGCACTTAGGGACACTTAATATATAACTCAAAATATAATTCACTGATTGGTTTATTTTGAGCACAGTCTCAAGTGACCAATGGTAAGCCTGTATTCTGAGACAGGTACCTTATGACAGCTAATGTTTCAATGATTTTATCTGCATATATTGTTAAAAGTTGAATTTTAAGAATTGCAACAATGATTCTTACAGTAAGGAATAGCATTAACTCCCCTTTCGAATGGAATTCACGTAAACATGAATTTTTCTTGAACTTGTCTTGCATTCTTCAAGAATAGTTCATTTAAAGTATAAATAACTATTTGACAGTGGTTAAATATTTCATAGATCTGTATGCCAAGGGCCTCGGTGGTCAAGTGGCTATATGGTCACTGACTCAAACATCATACATTGATCAGCGCTATGAGTTTGAATCTCATCGGTGGCGGTGGACCCATGGAGACTTATTCCACCAGTGAGTAAGTTGTCCAGCTAGCTTATGAAAGGTCTGTGGTCCCACACAAGAGTACAAAATTGGGTTTTCCTTGCGAAATGAACCTGGCTGTTCAGTTGACGGGGTTCTCAATAAGATTGTGGCCAACAGGCCCAAAAGCTATAGACTAACAGGCCAGCTAGGGGGGTCGGGGCATTTTCTAGCAATATTTTATAAACTTTTGAGATTCCTAACCGGCCCAAACACATTTCTAAGCGGCTGAATTGGCCTGCAGCCTGCTGTGTCTATCATGTTTATATTTACATGTTTTATTCAGAGCAACAAGTCACCCAGTGACTATTTTACCAATAATTGCTATGATATTACTCACAACTTCACATATTTAAGCACTAATGATCGACAAGATCTTAAGTCCATGGATCAACCGACTCATGGTTAAAACTAATGAAAAATGTAAATTGTAAACCTAAAGCTAATGACACAAGATTATATCAGTATTAGACACATAATGGGTGGGGCATTCATCTTTGCCAAGAACTGAGTTTTTTGCTTTGTTTGAATATAACACTAAATAATGAATACAATAAAAGAAAAGCATGTACATACTTAAGATTGTTTTATACAATTACTGGTTTCTGTAAACACTTAAACAATACTTGTATAAAAAAAACCAGGTTTTTATTCCTATAATTCAAGAACATGAATCACTCCAGAGAATGATAATGTATGACTCATTTATTTACATACATACACAAACAACATAATCACAACAACACCTAACAGCCAGGTAGAATTTAAGCCAATGTGCCAAACTGAGCTTAGCTTCATTTGAAAGGCAATTTATTTATTTATTTATCTGTTGTTTAACGGCCCAATTGACTGTGAGGGCCATTACAGATCGAGCTGCGCCAGAAAGGGAGGGGAGATAAAAAATTAAGAGACAGGAAAACCGGGTGTTTATATCGACCCCTACTCTTTTCAAATACATTTTCCTGGTTCTCAATTTTGTCCATTGTAAAGCACCATCGTGCCATGCCTATATATAAGCCCATATTTCCTGTGCTATTCTAGACACAGTACTTGGCTAAGCAGTTGGGAAGGGGACACTGAAAAAGCGTCCCTAAGATTATGAATTTGAAAGGTGGTTCTCAGAGAATCAAAGCCAATACCTATCATTTGAAAGGCTAAGTGTCTCATTTATCATGATTTTAGTGAATAATAAAGAGATTTTCCAATCATAAAATATTCAATTATTAGATATCATACAAAGATGAGCTCTTATAAAGTCTTATAGCTTGTTTGATGAAAGTCAATAAAGTATACAATAAATCAGATCATTGACCACTTGACAACTCATTTCATCACACTGTATGACCCAAACATTGTGAAGATCATTGTCTTATATTGGTCTAATTCTATAGCTATTCAATAGACAGTAATCCTCACTATATGTAAATAATTATGAAAGCTTATTTACCTTAATATCGAGTGAAGTGGTCAGAATGGTTTTATGTCTTTATGTCGGAGATATGTAAGTAGGTAAGTGACTGTAATCTGGATTTATCAACTGGTATTATTGTAAAAGTGTTTGGATGGGATTTAAGTAAATCAGACTGCTGCGTGTATTCATGTCCCTGTAAGTACAGGAGATATAGGGACCAATATCTAAAGTATTGAAAGCAATTAAGAGGGATGTGCATCAATGATATTTTAGTTATAGTTATACCTGGAGAATTAAGATTCAATGGCTCTGAGTGTAGAAAGCTGCATTGTCATTGTGTGTATTTAATTGATCAATTTATTTATACACCATTTAAATACAAATACAATTATTTCAGTAGAGATACAAAGATATTGAATTTCACAGGATGTTACACTTGATGTAAATAATACATGAGTTCTGATGATAAGTTATTGACTACTTATAATATTAATTTAATACACATAAATTAAGGCACATACAAATAAAAAAGACGCTACATTCAATGAATGCATATATGCCCCAAGTGGCAGCTTGACTTTAAACCTCATACAGACAGACAGATGGACAGACAAGGCAATTGCCAGCGAGGGAGGGTGGCATAAAAAATTCACACATGACCTATCTAATCCTATCTGATAGTCGTTGAAATGTATGTCAAAATGCCCTAAGTTTCATGTGAAGACAAAATCAATTTGTACAAATAAATATTATACATAGATTTAGACCACATAGATCTGAAAGCCATTACATCAGCACTTATCTGTGTACGCTTAACAAAGGGCAGTAACTCTTGAGAAAAAGAAATTTATTAAATTGTATTTTCCTTACATAACATTTGCACCTCAATGATAGAGTTGAGGAAATTCAGAGAACATTCCTATGTACCGATGGAATATTTCAGGGGAAGAATTAAATATAGTCCAGATAAATTGATAATTACTTTTTTATACATAATTGGCAATATTTCTATTAATTTTATACAAAATAATTAAAATCTTTAAGCGCAGTACGAGCTAAAAATAGAAAAATACCTGGCATTCTTGGTATGTTTTTAGGTAGAATTTATAAATAAAATCATTGATAAAAAAAACCTAACATAGGGTTGCTATCCTAGGATGAACAATTAATTGATTTTGAAGTAGGGTAGTTCAGTATGTATAATTACATCAGATGTTATCTTGCTAAAATTACAAGTTTCGTACATACGATCATTGCGTGACAGGTGAAAGATTAGTTTTCAATTAAGATCTAGACCAATATAATCGTTAGATTTTTTTCGCATAGCTGGGAGTGAGGACAGAATCTATCGCTACTACCATAAATAGAAACTTATCAAGACTACCGAACTTAATTCAATCAGATGATTGAATACTTAAGTAACAACAGAACATCAGTCAAAGTTCTAAATTTGTTCTCAATGCACCATTTTGTCAATCATAAAAAGCTAAATATACACATCATTTCTTCCTAGAAATACGTCACCAACATAAACCAATTGACACGTCATAAAAATCCAAAATTAACCGTAAGCTCTGTCCATGTAATCAAACACCTTTTGGGTTTTCACTGTAATTATAGCCAAGGAGGTCAGAATATTCACAATCAGAAATCGAGGGTTCAACACAACACAGTCGTAACTCATATTGAAATAAAAACAAGTCACGAAAGTGTTGTGCTGAGGTCTCGAAATGTTTGCGAAAAATGAGCCATTTTTGAAAAACACAAGAAAAAATTTCCACAATGTGAACATAACTATTTATACAGTAAGAAAATCAGAGTCAAGGGAAAACAGAAATATTAGCGTAGACAATCATAGCTCACACTGAACTTTTGATTTACAGGTCAAATCTACATCAAGGTCAATGTATGAAAGTTCAAGGTCAATACATGAAAGCTCAAGGTCAAAACTTGAAAGTTCAAGGTCAATACAAGAAAGTTCAAGGTCAAAACTTACCTATCACAGCATGTACACGGACAGTGAGTTGTGTTCGTAAGATCAGAGCATTCTTCCTCCTGGAAAATAAAAATAAATGTTATCAATAAATCATAGAGCTAGCACTTATTGCTTTGAAAAAACACTAATCCATAATGATTACCATAGAATACAGTATGTGGAGTAAATGCATATCAACAATTAAATGTTTACATCACACTGTTACACAGTGCCACATGTTGTGACTACACAGATATTAAAAATTATTAAAAAAATAGTGCAAGTAGTTGAGCCTACAATCAAATCAGAAAAAAACAACAACAGGCGTTAACATTTTGGAATTTCAACAATCACTCTTATGTTCATTTTGTAAAATAAACCATGATAATATTGCAATCTGAAACATTCAAGCATTGAATTGAAAAAAAATCGAACAAAATAAGAATTGTTACCTGAAAGAAACTTAACAAATACAATGTTTTATTATTTAAATAAAACAACAGTGAACAGGATTCACTTGTACTGTTGGTAAATTGCCAAACAAAATCATATAATTCTTTAAACCATGATCATAATAAAAACAACACTACTTAAACAAATGAATAATTGTGATACAAAACAAATAAATGAAAGATAATGTGAACTATTTTGACAAATATGAATCAATCATCAATAAATAGTTGTAGTATGTTAACTGAACAGGTATTATATCCATAATAATGTACAAGTTGTTTTACATATCAAGTCTGCTATCAAATGCTACTAAAAAATGTTAACATGACAAAAATAATACAGCCAATTTAAATTATCTTTATTTATTTGATAGTTTTATGGGTTTACTTATACTGAAACACATTTTGAATTTGTTAGGAAGAGTTGTTGCCCTTGTTGAAAATTAGAAAAATATCAATTTCAGAAGAAATTGCACAATGAATTACTGTAACATTGGTCTGATGCAGTACTAGCTTTTGCATCTTTTTATGATGAGTTTCCATTGAAATTGATCTATTTTTTACTTTAATCTTTGAAAAATTGGCGTAACTTCCATCGACTTTAATAAGGAATGTAAAACCTCAATTCAATGGACATGCATTGTTCTATATAGCATATTATCAAGTGAATCATCTACTCTACTGAAGGCAATCTAACAAGCAATCAATACATGGTTGACATCTGAGATTAGTCACAACAGAAAATGGTGACAATTCTCTCTCTGTCATGCTATCACATTTATTTAATTCAAGCAAAGTACTGTAAGTCATCAGTTTAATCTAATATTTGTTTTGAAAATGTTAATCAAAGTACTGTATTATTACTAGCTATCTCCATCTAATTCTTATTTTTGAAAATATTAATCAAAGTACTGTAAGTTATTTTGAAATATTAATCAAAGAACTGTAATCTATCTATTTCAACTAATTCCTATTTTTGAAAATATTAATCAAAGCACTGTAAGCTATCTTCATCTAATTCTTGTTTTGAAAATATTAATCAAAGAACTGTAAGCTATCTATTTTTGAAACATATTAATCAAAGTACTGTAAGCCATTATTTTCTTCTAAACTTTGTTGAAATTTAAGTGATTGTATCAGTTTGTAAAGGTATCACAGGTGTATTGGCGTAACTTAGGATGTGACCAACATCTATTTACATCATGCCAAATACAGAAATATTGATCAATCTCTAAATGACCCATACAGTGGCTTGTTGTCCATTAACAAGAAACTTGATGCTGAAGTTAATTAATGACTAACAGAACAAGATGTTTAAATACACAAGATCATGTTTTCACCCATTAGAGGTCTAAAGGTCTAACATGGTCAACTAATAACTGTCAGTCAGTCCACTTAGATGGATGATAAAAGGGTGAACACCCTAACAAAAGATCAGCCTGTACATTCCAGGTACACAAACTGATCACAAGATATGTCTGTTGTAACACATTAATTATTAAGAAAAGGTGTGAGTTATGGACTGAGGTAAATCAAGAGTCAAGCAGAGACAGCACTTTTAGTGTACTTAAACCCTTAGTCATAAAATTATGCAAGGTAAGTGTTTCAGTAAGTAAGGGACTCAGGACTGTACTCAGGCAATTTCAGGAATTGTGGAACAATCCATCCTAAGATGATATTCCTGGCAAACTATAACCATAAACATGGACTAATTTTCACAGATCGAATCGGTATACCAGGGCCTTCTTTCCAAAAATTGGGAAGGAGCCTTAGCCTTTCATTTTGGGAAATTCAAGCACAATATTTTGCCAAATTTTGAGAAGGTTAGACTACTGAGTTTGAATAGCATTGTATTTTGGGGAATTTCTTGCCTAAAATTGGGAAAAAAACAGGCTTTTCGCAATTGGGAAGTCACCGAATTTCGGCCTCTGTTATATAAGGAAAAAAAGTCCTGAAAATATACTAAGATTGATAATTATATCAAAATTAGTCTCAAAACTCAACTTCATCTCTTAGTTTGGTTTTAAGGAGAAGTGTCCACATTTACCTAAATAACATAGCTTAGAATAAATACAATCAAACCCATGAATAAAGGCCATCCCTATTAAAGATAAAATGTGGCCTTTACTGACAGGGGGTCCTTATTCTGAGGTATCTTTGTTATAAATAATCTATAATGTTTTTTAAAAGAATGGCCTTTATTCAAAGAGTGGCTTTATTTGGAGGTGGCCACTAACACATGTGTGACTGTATAACTTCTTAGACCAGAGTTAAAACATTTGGTGTAAGTATGTATTGGAATCTCTGGTGTTATAGGCTTAGTAGCGCTTCCATCCTAGTCACTAGGGGTGGTTCCAAAATTAACTCCAGAACTAAATTTCCTGTGTGTTTCAATGAAAACATACACATATAATTAGATTGAATTATTTGTTACTTCAGGTGAATCAGATAAAGGATTTAACATGGACATAGTGGATAAAAAATAACTGAGTACAAAAGTCGATGTTAAGAGAGCGGCTGATTAAAATCTTGTTTATGATTCCAGACCACTGATAATATTAAGTAACCTGCTGTGGTACTGATGCAACATGTCTCCATAGATATATCAGGATAGATTCCGGCTCGTCTGATGGTAACCAAATGATTTAACTTTATGATTTTATAGATTTTACACAGGTAACAATTACAAGACAAAATTATACCCCATTGAATGGAGTTCATGAAATCATGAACTTTTCATGAACTTTTCTTGTACATTTCATGAATAGTTCATGAAGTATGAAAAACTATTTAACAGGAACAGAATCATCCCAATTTTTATTCTCTCATAAGAGTATCAGTATATTTTAGTGACTGTTTTTATGATAAATATCTTAATGCTTGCTTCAAAGACAATGAAAATTGGGTTAAATAAAAGCAGCCTACAGGTACAATATCAAGATTTAATTGTGAGGACAGTAAATTATAAGCCTAGTTTGCCAATATGATGTCACCTTATCAAAATGACTGCAGGCAAATTGATTTAGATATTTAACATGTGTCATTATTTAAATACGATTTACCTTTGGCATACTGAGAAAAATAATTACATGCTATGAGCAGATAACTATGAATCGACTTTTAAAATTTATTACTAATTTTGGATTTTAATAGAAAAGACATTACTGTTGCAGTACAACCTCTCCAGAGTGGCCCTCTCTTTAGCAACAACCTCCCTTGAACAATTAACAGCATGATTTTTCCCAAAACACAATTTAACTATTAATTTAACCCCTTTACATCAATTATCTCTAAACAACAATATAATCTTACTACTCCCAAAAGGTGTTGCTTTGGAGAGGTTGCACTGTATTTATACGTAAGTTCAGTAATCTCAATGTATAGGTAAGGTTGTTTTGATACAAAACAATATTAAAACATCATATTGTGTATTGCAGCTGTTACCCAGTTGTGCTAAGTTGCATGTATAGTATATAATAATAATGCAGTTATAATACACACTGTATTATGATTGTAACAGTCCAATAATACAATTATGTATGAACCATAATTATGTTATTTGTATAAAATTATGATAACAATAAATATATACAGGTATTACTATGAATAATCTATTAACATTGTTACAAGTAATTACACTGTATATAACTACCTTAAGCCATTAAAAAAAAAGTAGAACAGTTACTATAAGTGCTGAAAGAAATGGGTGTCACAGTCTCCAAATTAGTGGGTTTGTTGCCCCCTGCCCGAAAGGATTTCTTTCCTTCTTTAAGTCTTTTGGGGGACAACCTAGTTTTCTTCTTAAAGTATATAGTCGGGCAACCTGTCACAATAAATTAATTCAAAAACTGGTGTGATGTCCACATTGTACATTTACAAGTTGGCTGTAGTATATAAACATAGATTTGACAGAGCCACAGCTGTTGGGTCCTGGCTGTAGTCCGGTAGAAATTGTGCTGGACTTTAAACCTGATGATTAGGGTCCAAATCCCGGTCATGGCACATGTCATACCCTTCTATGAAAACATGACAAAAATGCTGATTTTCCTCCATATGTGGAGAAGTTGCCAGTCTCCATGTGGAAGGGTTTGAATGCAGTCCAAGAAAACTGGTTACATGTAGGTAAATCTGCCAATGTATGCAACTGTAATATCCTAGAAAAACAGCATCAAACCCACTGGTACAAACAAAAGATTGGACTTCAAAGCTCAGCCAACATGCTTCATAGCAATCATTATTTGATTTATGATTGCAGAGAAAGCTCATTACATTTGCTGCTATTATATTGCATGAAGAACAGTATCATACAGTACATAAGATGTGGGTGGGGTACAGCACGAAGTCTGCATCTATCATCACAAGAAATATTTCAGGGTTTATATCAAGTACAAAGCATTCCATAAGACTGTTAGAAAAGACGGCAGGTAGCTACATGAGTGCATTCATTGATTTAGTCACCATTGCAACTCCTATCTAAGATGAGAACCTTTATTCATTTATCTTAAATTCATTTCACTTTTTTTATTATTTTGCTTCATCGTAAGGAAGTAAGTAACTTTGAACTTTTCATGCCATTTTAATGTGAACTAAAGACAGGACTTTCTCTTGCAGCAAACCTGAACAAGTTGCAGGGTCCAATGTAGCAAGACTTACCTCCAAAATGAAGAATGCATGCAACTAACGCAGTCATCATAATCACTCAAAGAAGTTAATTTTAGTGTATAGATTTATCAGAGCATCCTATAATTCTTATCTATAAGTAAAGTAAAGCTAGAATTTATGAGCCAAAGTACCTGAAATCTTCATGGGATGTATCTGAATGTATTTCATGAGGGAGGTAACAGACATATCAATGAAATGATCCGAGAGAGCTTGTATCACTTCTTACATACAGAACAGCTGGTCTAAATGATGGCTAACAATATATTTATATATCAATGATGTTTATGTATACATCCACAGCCTCATTTTAATATATTACCTTCATAGCTATATACAATCATGGTAAAAATGCTGATAAGTTATAAATATTATGGGGAACCAGTGGGCAATATTGATTTTATAATCTCAAAGTATACATACATTATGACCAATACTCATATATTTACATATTTCAAGAAAGTAAACACAATGACCTCTTGTTAATGTAAGGAATTTTTAATAATTGTTACCAAATTTTATTGCAAATTTTTTTTTAGACTAACAGTACAACATGCACTGATTTAAGATAGGAAGATACAAACAATGTAGGTAATTACCAATGTGCAGTAAAACCTGTGTAAGCAGCCACCTCAGACTAAAGGCCACCCTGTGAATAAAGGTCATCTAGTGAATAATGGCCACCCAGTGAATAATGGCCACCCAGTGAATAAAGGCCACCCAGTGAATAAAGACTATTCTTTTAAAACTTACATAATTTTTAAAGAACAAATTGACCTCCAAATAAAGAGCTCCTGTCAATAAAGACCACATTTTGTCTTCCTATGGATGGTCTTTGTTCACAGGTTTCACTGTAGTTATATTGATCAGCTGATTTTGATTCATACTATTTGATGTCTTTAAAGGATAAGTATATAAACAAAATGGTGTAATTTGACCTAATTAAACTTCAGGTGATATATATATACATGACTCACATGCCATCCTCACCCAACATGTGTCAAGTATGTTACATCAAAACTTGGGGTCTAAAAACAGTCACTTTGATAACTAGAGATCCTCCTCTGGCTATCAACCAACTGCACTTTATTTCATAATTAGACATTTTATTTAGGCCAACCTTAAAAATGCTGATTTTCAATTATGCGACCTAAACGTTTTAACAGTTGGCAGACAGGTAATGCAACTTATTTTATGGTCATATTATATGCCAGAACTAAAAATGAAAGCTTAAATATTAAAAGACAAAACAAAATTTCTTTGGGGTTACAGGATTTTTTAATGAGACAGTTTAAAAGCAAACCAATAATTTTATATGTATGGCCTTATACATAACAAATACATGAGGCATGATGATTGATCATTGATATAACACACAAGTAAGGACTTAAGCTAACATTACAGTCAAACCTCAGTGAACAAACATCACCAAATTAAGTCAGTGAGACAAAGCCATAGTACAGTGTTGCCCTTTATTCAGAGGTTAACTTTGATCTTTCATTATACAGTCAAGCCTGTGTTTAAGCAGTCACCTCCAAATAATAGCCACCTTGCTTTTAAAGGCCAATCTTTTTTCAAACCATCTCTGATCCTTCACAATACACTGACCTCTAAATAAAGTCCACCTGTTAATAAAGGCCACATTATGTCTTTCTCAAGGGTGACCTTTGTACACTGTGAGGTTTCAGTGCATATCATGACAAATTTTAGCTTAGAGTGGCCAACTAACATTTGGTAATCTATCACAGTATTATGTATTACTCACAGGTGATCATGCATTTACTAAGATGATGATCTAACAGTAATTTTAAAAACCTCCAAACGTTTTACCTAGGCATGATAAGCCAAGAATTTAACAATACTCATGGTCTACTTGTATTGATGACAGAAATGTTAAGAGCACTTCAGTTAAAAAATGTCACATAACTACAGGTAAGAAGGACAATGGTATGAATCCTTACACACCCTTTTCTGGTTCATCATATAAATGAACATTAATTTCTGCTTTACATTTTACTGGGAGTTCAAACATACCATGCTGATTACTTGTATCTTACTAAATAACACATCACATGCTAGATATAATACAGTGCTCTGGTTAGTAATAACATACAACATTCTAATATAAATTTATATTATCATGGATGATATTTTATGATTTTACAATGAAATTTAAGAATTCATGATAATGATCGATACATAATAATTATATCGCATTAAAATAAAACATGGAGCTAACATTTGCTTTACTGATCAGCAGGTCTGGCTATAAAATGTAGATCAACACAATAACAATGCTTGCCTTGTGTTAAACACAATTGGACAAAAACTAAATAGAAGTTTATTTTTTTCTTAATCAATAATAAATTGTTTACCAAATAGAGAAATAATAAAAACCTTTTAAGAATCATCAAAGTTATCTTGTTACAAAAATCTAATTTTTACTCCAAAAAAAAATTTCTATGCATAACAACAACATGAAAAGCTTTATCTATAATTAATAAACTAAAACATCTCATTATGTAACGACCCACATGTATTATTAGATTCTATAACAGGCCTTTCAGGACAACGTAATTAAAACACACATTCATTTCTGTACCACAAGACGCTTTTTATACAATGGCATTTATCTATAAAATCATGACATATCATCTTTTACCTTGGCTTTTTGCTTGTACACAAGTTAAAGCTACAAATATGGACATGATATTTAATAACAATGAATTACATGCTCATAAAGAGATATCAGCAAATGTTTAACAAGAGTACGACATAAATATGATGACAAAATAAACAAATAGAATATATGACAAAATCATGAAAATTAAAACTGAACACAGCAATACATTATGTTTGCATGATTGCCTTCAATTTATCAAATCTATAATCTTTAAATTTCACCAGATATAAAAAATGAGTGGTTAGTCAGTAGGGGCTGTTCGGGTATACCATTATTTCGAGGTATGCAGTTCATTAATACAAGAACCGCGTATACAAAGGGCTAAATTTCAAGCAAAAACAAATTATCAAAACTTACATAAAATCTTATCAATTAAGAATAATTTTACAAGTTATACTGAATAAATTGATACAATCGAGGGTTCAACGCAACAGTGTTGTAACTCATATTGAAATAAGAACAAGTTACGTCAGTGTTGCGCTGAGCCCTCGCAATGTTATTTTCTGTTTCTTTTACCTGTGTGTGCTGCAAAGCTATCAATATAATATGAAAATATTCAAATTTTGGCACCCACATACATGTCATTTATCGCACAAATAAAAAGCGTAATACATTTATCATGTAATATTAAGCGAGAAAATAAAAGTTTGTAAGTGGAAAGGTTAAGTGTGCCATACTGTATAGCATAACACCAGATCAGTACCGCTATATACATATCGTACGGTATCTGAAGTGGGCCCTAATTGTCAGGACTTCAACCAAAACATTATGACATGTTACAAAATTTTGACAAAAGTAATAGCACTCTGTTAAGTAACAAACAAACAGCATTGGTATCTTATATAAAATCATCAAACATAACATTTACACCCTTTTAACATATACTGTAATAAAATCACATATGGCAATGCTAAAAATGCTTAAAGGCATTATTTTTATTAAAGAACAAAGGCCACAATGGACTCCACCTTGAGGCAAATTTACCATGTACTGTCAAAATGTAGAGAGTTATCATCATTTTATATGTCATGTAAATCGACCTAAAATTTGTTTTTACCAGCAAACATGAATAAGATGTAAACATCTAAAACGTAACAAGCAAAGAACAAATTGTTATACATCTAACAACACACTACTTTAAAATACCCGAGTATAGGCTTGTTCAAGGATGTGGTTTATAAAATGAAGAGATCTTTCCTTAAAGTAACATTTTCACAATTCGGACACCTATTACAGCCTGAAAGAGCACTATTCCTCCTAGCCTTGAATAATTTTTAAACTTCAAACAAATGAAATTACAGGAAGTTATGATAACATATTTATTTACACCCTATTAAACAATGCTTTAATGTTCAAACTAAAACGCAACGAGTCATGTGACTTGAAAATACCTCATAATACAATTTATGTTTCTATTTTATTATATATACTTATAACAGGAATTCATCAAGTATTCAGTTGGCTTGTTTACTTGTTCTGTTACCTGTATTCCTGACGCTTAAACTGGCAACATCAACAATAAAATAGCAGTTTTAATAAAGACAATATAAATTCCTTTCTATCTGGCACAAACATATGCCTTTTTACAATCATAGGGTGGTTCCTATAAGAAATTTGATAATAAATGTCAACAATAAAATTAAACATTTTAGCAAACAATACCTGCATATGATAAATATCTTGAAAAGCTTCGCCAGAATTTGGCCCCTAAGTACCAGCCTAAGTCTTAATATGGTATTTTGAGGACCCAGTTTTGATATGGAATTTGGAGGACCAAGATTTGATCAAGTAGTTTTAATATGACATTCGGAGGCCCTTTTAAATACTGCATTTTTGGGGGCTGAGTTTTAATATGTTGTTTTTGAGCCCAGTTTGGGCTAGACTATGGCCCTGTTCTAATATGGCATTTCGAAGGCATATAAAACTTATAACCTATACATCAGATCTAAATTGCTAAGGTGAGCAGACAAGAAACTTAAGTTTCCTATGCAAATTTGCTTAATTACTATGGACTGCGTAAACCAATCCAGTGAACAAGACCATAATATCAGAAGACTTATAATATAACAGAAAATTCACAAACATCAAGTAAAATGCTTGATTTCAACTAATACCAAAATCAGAATTTTTTTCAGATTCACAATTAAAATTCAGACAACCAGTACATCATTCTGTACTCAATAGCAAACTCTTCAATGTTGATTTTCATCCCATTAGGTAAAGCTATTTGCTAACCTAAATGATGAGCCATACTGACAATATTTTATGGCCATATAACATGACATTTAATGGCTACCTGCTACAGCTGAGAACAGGTTCATGTTTCATAGCTACATGAATTACATCGAACCAACTAGTCAGTTAACTTCACTAAATACATATACTGCAATGTATTAACTGATGTAATCCTCTTAAACATATTGATGATTTTATTGTAAACTTTAAAGATGCAGGAAATGTGATTACAATAGCAATTAATACATGCTTAATTTAAATTAATATTCAACTTTGGTGATTGCTCCAATAAAACTTCTAATTACTGAAGTGGGACAGTAATCGACAGACCACATCACCACAAAAGTTTATATAAATTAAAGAATTTGTAAGAGGAAATTATTCATTACCAATTAACTCCCAATAAGTGAGAAATAGGACTAGCTACCTTCTGAGAATTACGTTGAACTAATTTAAATTACAAACCAAGCTTGCTCTATAGGCAATTATTCATATATAATGCATAAGTCACGGAATTATAACAGGTCTTAATTAATATTATGTATGTATTCAATGCAAGAACACATAATATTTCGCAGTCAGTTTTGAGCATACAGTCAAACCTGTGTCAGTGGTCACCTCTGAGTAAAGGCCACTCTGCGAATAAAGGCCATTCTTTTTAAAATCGTCACTGATTATGCAGAACAAAATGATCTCCAAATAAAGGTCACCTTTCAATTAAGACCATATTTTGTCTTTCCCAAGGGTGGTCTTTGTTCACAGGTTTTACTGCATTTGATCACACTTTAATTGCAGGTAATTAAGTCATATTAGGTCTTAACTTCTTTACCAATAGGTTTAAATGATAAAGACATAGGTACCATAAATCTTTGTCCTATATAACAATAGCAAAGAAAATACAGTCATTATTTAGACTAGAGCATTAGGAAAACTAATTTAGGTGACTTGTTAAGTACTAAACAATAGATGCACTATAATGTACTACTGATACTTGACATAAACAAAAGTACCAATATACTTAAATATAACATACCAACAACATATCAATGTCATTATAGTGACCATCATTGTATACCATAAGAAACTATCTCTGTTTGCTTATAGTCTTTTTATGCAGGGTTTTACACAACGCTCAACAACTAGAGTCATTTGGTGACTTTTCAAGCTTTAGAGTTCAAGGCAGACCCGGGGCAGGCATTTACCTGGGTAGACCCTGACTGCCCTTCCTGGCCTTCCATAAGCTAACCTAGGATGGTTTTCTCACATGTGAAATCATGTCACAGATGGGATTCAAACTCAAAGCGTTGCGGTGTTGGTGCCTATATTAGTCAGAGACCTGGTAACCACATGACCATGGTCTATATTCTACTCGGAATACTCAGGTTCTTACATGGTCATGTGTTATAAAACCAAATACATCAAATAGATTATTTAAGAGATTTCAAATATACGAAATTTTTAAAGTCAACATAATACAACAATATAAAGTAATAAAACAAATTGACTTCAATCTAAGTTATAATTGTATAACAGGGCTGTATAATTATACCATTTTAAAGAACAGACTAGACTTGAACTGCGATAGAAAGCAGCATGACTCACTTACGGGCATCCTCGATGACAATAAATGAAGTGTCTATTGAACTAATGTAAAGGTTTATTCATCTTTATCGTAAATGTTGACTATTTGTTTGTTATTAAACACTTAACACTATGATAGGTACATAAGATCGCTAAAGTTTATAGGAATTTAACAATTATACAGGGTCAGATTTACGACAAGATCTATCAGCATACAAATCAGTCAGTTTTTCGCTAGTGTTCTATTGCTCTTAAATAACAGTATTACAAAGATTGTGTCCCAAATGTTGTAAACCATTGTCTTCGGGGATAAGTTTAACATATTGAAAGACTTTTAAAGGCCTCGACCATATAGCACAACCTAAATGGGTATTACTATTAAATCATACACTAATACTCTATCTGCAATAATCTATTGTACTGACATATATGATACAATGATTTAAATACTTCAGGATGAAATTTTAACAAAACATTAAAACTGTATTATGCAGCAAATTTTAAAGGGTACATGTAGTATAAAATGATATTTTGGACAAAAATAGAGGATAATACTAAGTGATGGCTGTGACTCAGACTTGCTGATATAAATGCACCTGAGACACAGCTAGATTTGCATAATGTAAGACATTTGTTAAATTAAAACAAAATCATGTATTAATTTCTTTTATAAGATATTTCAGATTCAAAAGTTATTGACTGAAGCCTGAAGTCCAACAGCTATAGAACGAAGCCCCACCAGAGAACAATTACAAGTCAGGGGTTTTCTTTATGTTCTAGGAAGGCACCATAGCCCTTAATATGGGGAGTCGAATAAATAGCCCGCTGAAGCCTCTTTTGTGGACAAATTCTCGGGAATGAAATTTTAATGAGTAAATAGGACAATTCGGGAAAATTGCATGATTTCAAAGAAGGCACCCGTTACAGGCGACAACTGATAAAAGAAAACCCCTGCAAGTCTGTATGTAGAAAGCTGTGTACCACTACAAATATGCATCGGACCAGCCCAGGGAATATCAGAGACCTTTATTTCACACCCATTATTTGTTATAATTCATGCCAAGGGGGGAATATGGCTATTTTCTGAGCAGAAGACACTGACTATCAGTGCACTTACAAGTAAACGACTGTCCGTATGATTTGTATAAATGAATGAAGTGTATAATTTCGTATATTTAGCATCATGTGTAATCAGAGCATGGACAGACCAAGGTCATAATCTCCCACAGGACAACAGCCGCAGACAAGTTTGCCTTGTTGACATTGCTAGGTTTATGTTGTTCTCCAAGAAGGAATGTTTGATCATACCCAAAAATCTCTCATCATTATAAGCCTTTCAAAACAACCTTGTTAGAGATTATAATCATAACAATTCACACTGGTATGTATAAACATGTTGGCACTGGCCAGCACTATTGTCTGGAACCTATTCAACGACTGTCTGTCAGTGTTAATTAACTCACACAATTTACATGTAGAGAACAACAATACACAAATCAGCTGTTCATGTCAGACAGTAGCATCACATGCATTTAGCGAAGTTATGTATCCAATCACGTATACATTAAGCAACATACAGAAAGTGGATGCACATTTCAGCACCAGGATAACCTCTGAGATGAATAGTACCATATTTTTGCAACAACATAATAAAGATGTGGGCCATTACCTGAACCACCTTAATGGTATATCAAATTATTTCACAAAGCTAAATCATTCTAAAGATTGATACCAAAATATCATCAGAAATACTAACATTGCTCAAGGAAGACAATTAATACGGTGCCAGCACTACAAGAAACAAATCTACAGGCTCAAATGTCACAAATCCTCTGAGTGAAATACTTATTGAGTTGAGCGTTTGTCTCAATAGAACCCCTATTCAGAAAACATCCGTAGAATTTTGTGTTTTGTTCTAGAACAGGGGTAAAAATTGGAAACTTCAAAAAAACTGAAAATTTGGTGGGAAAAACGAAAAAAAAAAAAAAAAAGAGAAATTACCGACTGACGTTGTCACCATCCAACCATCTAATTAGATGAAGGGCACCCACACAAATTTTTCACGGGATTTGTGAGATGTAGTAAAATTACCTTTCTGGATCTTAAAAGACCCGAGTTTCAAGCAAAAACCTAAAATTTACCTCTGCTAGTACCACAATACAGTTTCCTTTACCACAAACCAACATCAGAGGAAATAGTTAACTGTTAAGTACATCAAGAACTTCTGTAAGTCCTCTAATAAGATTATCATCTCTGTACTGAAACAAAAAGCTCTTGACTACTCCTATCCTTTCAATACAGGAAATGAGAAGTATGAACACAGCGTACATAGACTGCTACATGTTTGCTGAAACTTCTAAGATTTAATTAGGTGTAATCTTAAAAAAGATTATACAAGATCTAACCATCTGCTAGACCTAGGAATATGCTACAGATCTGTCGAGTGTCTATAAGTATAAGACAAAATAGAACAAAAGAATTCACCAGCATATTATAACAGGTGTACCAATAATGGTGATAATTAGATGTAATTATACAACAGACAGGTTGAATTATTGAGTGGAAAAAATATTTTTATCCGAAAATATGTAAACTTAACAACGATTCAGTGATTTTTCTTTATCCATAAAATCTTCGAGCACACTTTTTCGTTACACTCTGATGACAACAATCAACTGGATAAGATACAATCAGTGATCTTTTAACTCTTTTTTTACATTTTCAACATACACAAAACTTGACTGAATTTTAGTGTAAATGTTATGCTGATCTTTAATTTCAATTTATCCTGCAATTTAATACTCACACGCTGTCATCTTTCTGCCAAACATTTGTTTGAAGATAAGGTCAAGAAGTTGCAATTCACAGGACCTTATATTGTTTTAGAGAAGATACATTAATACCCTTTTTTCTAATTTGACCTTAAACGCACAAACCTATTATCAATAGGAACTTGTAAAACAACAAAAACTTGCAGTCCATTTTCTTAGCATGTCATGTGACATCAATAAGCATGTAACATTAAGTTTTGTTGACCACTGGTGTGATTACCGGTAAATGGAAAATTTCGCATACATTTAATAAGCTGGCATAATTATGAATTAATAAAATATATTCAGGTACATACAGGTATCAAGTATTGCTGTGTTCAATGAAATTAACTTATAATGGTATTGTCCTACAAATGATTGATATAAATGCAGCTATGTAAGTTACTGCTGTAATAAAAACTGGAACACACTATACAGATCTTGAACTTAATAAAAGCACTATAACACTTGTAGATCGAACAAATTTTAGACTTGTGTTAAAAAATGTAGTTTAAAGCAAATATTGTTTTAAAGCATAGATCCTCGAGCGGTTTTGACACTGTACAGAGATTTCTCACTTATATAAATATGTGCCATAAAAATTAACAAGATTTTCTTCTTCTTCAAGAAACTAAAAGGGAACCAGCTATCAATTTAATATTATGAGTTCAAGATCTGTCAAAGATTATTTAGATTATTGTAATGAACAGTGAATTTATGAAAACTTGTTAATAAACTGGGGGAACCACATCAAAATTATTAATTCAAAGATACATTAGGTAATAGGTAACCATCACAAGGTATTGAATACATTGTGTATGAAACTACATGTACTACAGGTTACTTACTGATCTTGAAAGCCCTCAAGTTCTTCAGTCTGTTCATCTAACGTTGATTCTAGATCTAAATATGTCCCATAATCCCCCTGAGTTCCATTATGATAACGATATATCTGGAGTGCACAATCTTCCAACTAAAATAATAGAGTTTCTTCGATTGAATAAAAAAACATATAAGATATAACAATTAATTAAATTAACACTATAGACCATCCTAAAAAACTGCCCTACATAACTTTTTTGGGCTTTTGGGTAATTTTTTATTATATATAATATATAAATAGCATTTTGACAGGAATTTTGTGTTCAATGTAAAAAAAGATTATAAAAAAAATTCCTACCTACCTACCCACTGAAAATTCTCTGGGTAGGGTTACCGCAAACAAACATTTTTTTAAGGATGGCCCTATAGTTAAAAAGTAGCCAGATATTATCATAACTGGTGAGTATGGGGTATTATGATCTACTTGGACATGGCAGTAGATCTTTATAGTTACTGAATAATGAAAACTACATGAACCATAAACAATATTTTATGTGTTTAAGAAGATAACATGCCAGCAGTTGTTAATCTACTTCATTTCAGTTTTACTATTTCTATTTCAAACAGCTGACAAGGAGAATGAAATAAAATATGCATTAATATACATATACAGTATTCATATCAGATAAAACTAGCTTAATCAATGATCAACATACTTTTACATAGCCTGCATGTTAAAATATGTGAATATCTTAAATACAAACATTTAACACATTAAACCAGTATAATCTGGCAGTAGATAGCTGTAGTGTATTACAATTGAAGTCTGAACCCCAACTTTTGTTTTCAAATGTCAGCTAGTTTAATAACAGTTAAAAATGTTAGGATTCAAACCTAACGAATCACAATCTAGGTTTATTGTGAGGAATAAGGGACTTTAAACCACTACCCTCGAATACTGCGTATATTTAAATTTGCTGTATTAATCTTATAAATAAATTAAATTAGATTTAGAGTGGCATTCCAACAAAATGAAATTTTAAACATTCCCACTATTCATGTCCACCATGCTTGCATATTTCTAACATCTAATTTTACACTTAGTGAATGAGGCTAATGAACCAAGTACAATCCTATATACTTATTCATGACTATTTTAGCAATATATTCTTATGTTCAAAACTTCAAATGTACATAATATATAAATTCTACAATCTGTTGTGTTCTAAGTTATGTACACTGTAAGTAATATTTTGCTATTTAGAAAGATTTGTATACAGGAATTTACAGGACTGATTTTTCTGCATCAAAAAATCTACCCATGACCCCTAAAAATGTCCAAATTGAGTCATGTGCCAGTGTGGGATGCAGACTTCCCATTTATGATTAGATAATTATACTCTCTGTATTAAAGTAAGAGATCACTGCCTTATAAAAGATTTGACAAGCTGTTTATGTATAAATTATAATAATCAATATCTGAAAACAGATTTTTGATCATTTTTTGATAAAAACAAAAAATATACATAGGAACTTCTTGCAAGAATAAGATACATATAATAAACAGTAACCGTTACATAGAATGACATATATAGGTTACACCTGAAACTTATGATAGGATTCCATTAAAACAACAACCTGAGTCCGGAGGATCCCAATACTTTAAAGTCAGTGTGAAACCCTGAGTAGGGTGCTCCATAGACTTCAAAGGTTGGGGGTCAAAATGACCCTTAGCTGATAGAAATGTAAAGAGTCAACATAATTTTCTACTAAAGTAATAGTAAATTTGACCCTTTGGTTCCTATTTTCAAGAGTCAAAAACCTTATTTTTCAAATTTCAAGAGTCAAAATGCCATTTCAAGAGTCAAAGGAGAGCCCTGTCTGAGTATAATTATCTCAATATCGGAAGGATAGAAACCAACACACTTATTGCCTGGTAAGTTGGTTAAATTGATGGATAAAATAATAAAACATTTGCCAAAATCAATTATTCTTGAAATGGATTATCTGTAGGCATTTTATTTCATATAAATAATTATGCCTTATTGACTGTGTTGATATTCTTCTGAGGCAAAGTAGTAGTTATATATGTGAGTTGTGACCCAAATAACTTGATTCATTATTTTAGTGTTTTTTTAACACAGGAAATTCATACAGATTTAGGTATTTAAATATCCTTGAATTGAAGTACATTTACAATGTACATAAACTTGTCTTTCCAACTGAGTAGATTTAACTTGAAAGTATGTATATTGGAGATTTTCCAAAACAGATAAAATCTCATTATGTATTGAGAATCATTTGTATTCTTAAACAGAAGAACAAGTACACTTGTAAAGGTGGGGCAATTAGTTTATTAGGTAGTCCTAAATCACACAGAACAACTTTCTGTTAATTATCCTTATATTTAATTTGTTAGCCAAAACAAATTTGAAATTTTGATTATATGTTCTTTATAATCATTTTGAGTTACATGCATTCTGTTCAGACTAAAACTTATCTTTTAAAGCCAGCACTAATACACTGATAACTGTGCATTTAATAATGAAATATTTAGCCAACAGTCAGATTTACTTCAATCAAAGACATCAGAAAAATTTCCTCTCTGAATTTCATGAAGAAGCAATTTCAGTAAAATAATATAATGGATTTTACACAACAAAGGTATAGGTAGATAATCGGAAGCACCAATTAAGACATATTGTGCGTATGCCAGCTTGTTTTAAACATTCAGAAGTTAAAAAAAGCAACATCAACTTCAAGACGGATGTTCAGAGTTTTCTGATAGTACAAGAACAAATTATCAAAAAAACCTTCATGAAATGCTCATATGTTTAATTAAATTACAGTATATCCTACCAAGGTATTTTCTGAGAACTACAGACAACCATGAACAATTTTAAGAACTTTTAACTTTTAAACACGCTACATGGGAAATTACTTAGAATTTCTTGAAAATTTTATTCAAAAAGTGAAAAAAATCTATTGTGTGTAATCATTGATAAGTTAAGTTAATATGCTATTGAATTATCTGCGTTTCAAGTACTTAAAACGCATTAAAATGCATAATCCAAACCAAAAATCACATCATGTATCCAAAATGGTGTATCCGAATTCACTGATATTTTAGTGTTTAAGAAATCGAGATCGCAAGCTTATCATTATCTTGACATTTAAAACGGATAACATCACGTGATATATTTGATTATTTCAACATAAGTTCCGAACACAGTAATAAGCACACATACTCCATTGAATGAATTTTGAACACTTTTTAATATCCATGTACCCCACCCACAGTTTTGTTTACACTGGCGACACAGAATTTAACGACGATTTCACTTACTTTATGCGGTGAACTTAAAAGTCTGTGAACTCCACCGATTTGGTTTACAAGTGGAACGTTTATGTGGAATGTATACGTTGGCGGCCGAGTCGGTTCCGGGAAGTTTGTGCTCGAAAAGGGATCAGTATCGTCCAAATACTGAACCCGACATGCGAAGGTCGCCATGTTTGATTATTTACTGACGAAGTTCAAAGTTGACCTTCGACCCGCGTTGAATATATTCATCCGCGCGCGTTCACATTTCCCGGTAAAAATATAAACTCCCCAAACGTTAGAATTTCAGATAATTTAATCAACAGAAGTCTGCCAGCCGACCTTATCTCTAAAGGTTTATTTTTGTACTGCTCTTAGATCGAAAGACGAACCGCTGTTTTATCTGTAGACCACTTTACCGCGTGAATCACTTCTTACGCGCTTGTGTACCTATGTTTGTGTTATTAGGCCAGACAGGTAAACTGAGGTAATCATCTTTTGATGTCATCATTGTAAATAACAAGGACTTATATACATACATGTATGTATATAAGTCCTTGTAAATAATAAATAGTGGGTGGGTGACTTAGAACATACTTAACGACACTTGAATATTTTTAAAAGAATGACTTCATGTTTGAATTGTTCATGTCACGTTTATTCTAGTGAATTATTATATTATTATAAATAATGTAATCAAGTAGGCCTACGTACATTTACGTATGACTGATATATTAAACAAATAATCATACATAATTTACAAACCGAAGGACCGATAAGCCTGTGTTCACATATTTTTGTATCATAAGATTTAAATAGTCGTAAAATCTATATGCTCCATTAAGCATTATTAAAGTAGACTTATTTTAGGGTGGCTTTATATATTATCCGTAGCATGCCGAGCTTGACTTTAACCCCGCTCAGGGATGCTATATTACAAGATATTAATTTAAATATTTTTTATGTAATATAGCCTTCCTGCCCCGCTGTATAGTAGGGGATTGAAATTAAATTTAACATAATTTTCATATAAATTATATAATATAATTATATAAATATATTATTCTATAAAGTTGTCCATGTAAATAAACTGCGTATTCAGCACGATGCAATTCATCATTTTGAAAATATTGATGTATTTTCTTACAATAATTAAATCTTTTGGAAGTCCGTTAATTAGTTTGAATGCCAACGCGTACTAACTGTAGCAAAAATCGGATTTATGATAATGATTATAAATAATTGATCGACACACCTGTTACTTTTGATTGAGACAACACATGGTCAATTATTTTTTATAATTACTGTTGCCATGTATATAAGTCCTTAATTGCTGTTGTATATGATTTTACCAGATACGTTTAATCAAATGGTAGAAAAAAATCGCTGATGACGTAAAAAGAGAAACAATTATGAAATAGCAAACTAATTTTGACATTATTCCAGAATACGACTCATCGACACTCTTTGAACACCCCAAACAACATGGAATACTTAAGATTCCGTTGTGCTAGTGTCATACAACAATAAAAGTAATTCTGACATTGTTTACTTATAAAACATCATAATGACTAACTATTTAACATTGTTGATGGAATAGCATTTTTTAAAGTAGGCCCTATACTGCGCAATAGAAACAGTCATTCTTACCACAGTTGATTCACTGGCAGTAATGAACAGGTATTTTCTACGCATGGCAATTATCATCAAAGTAATTACATGTACAACAGATTTAACGTACTTTCAAGTCTTTCACGGAACGCTTTATGAATATTTCGGAAAATTCCGGAAAGAACTCTGTCGCCGACCAGTAAGCTTGTAGGAGTTACTTCCCTTCTCTTAATATTTACCTGATCGTTTACACTGACATGGAAACAGTTTGTGTTTGTGTGTTTTATCTTTTGGAAAATTTCATAAGTGTGCATTTTGGATTTATAGCATATCCACTTCAAAAGAAAATAATTTCTTTCAGTAGACTTATTATAAGCGATATATCGTAGATTGCCGTCAGCAGTAGTGAATTTAACAATCTTGCCATCAACGTTAGCGCGTGTTCTGTAGCTTTTATTCATAACACTCAAATAAAACTAATAATACATAAATGGTTTGCTTAACCTGTTTTCTAAATTATTTGAATATTGCCGTGCAAAGTAATATCACAAAAAGAACATACAGCGATCAATTTATTCCTATACCAGCTGATGTCAAACATACCCAGCTCGTCCCATTAATTAATTTCCGCAAAAGCTTTAAATTCCGCTAGGTTGTCTGCATTTTTCTGTAGAGAGTGCAGTGCAGCATACTAGCCGTTAGCAATATCAAATCGACTAACAAAGCACCGACGACTAGGAGTCTGGACCAATCGCTGTTGTCACACGCTATACAACAACCCATATGGAATATTCGTAAGTGTGAATGTGATATCACGATAAAAAAATACATGTAGTGTGTGATATTTGTGAATGCTAGTTTACTGACCTAAATTTCGTACCCCGAGAATACTTAGTATTGCCTTATAATTAGCTCAGTCAGTAGAGTCACGGATTGTTTGCAAATTGTGGGCCCAAAGGAAGCAATTTCAGATGGGGAGGGGGGTAATTTCAGATTTCATCTGACAACAGGGGGAATATAATCGTTTATAGCCCCCAACCCCAGCCCACGGTTCCAACGACTCTGAAATGGTTGTCATAGCGAGACCTGTGTCGAGCTTATCACTTCGTCACTTTAAATATGCATACATTTGCATATAAGCTGAATCACTCACCTTAAGTGTGTCAATCTGTAGATTCTCAAGTAACTCATTAGCATTCTCATAACCTCGGAAACTTTTCTCTTCCTCATCTGTGCCAGGTACACGAATAAAACGTGGTCGTTTGGGCTTCGTACAAAGTTCGAGTATATCGCCTGAAAAATATTGTCCATATTTTTGTTTGTTACGTACATAAAACATGCTTATTGATATATACCCAGTAGATACAGTCACCTTAACATTAAACCATTCAAAGATTGTCGTATCTTTGTTTAACTCAACCTGAGCAGATTGATTGTCGCCATTACGATTCTAGGTTACGTCTCTTACAGATGATATAAAGATTTGCAGCATTGCTCATTCAACTCCGCAGACAACTTCTACTTATGTGTACGAATGTATTTTCATTTAGTGAATACGACACCATGGGTTTCTAACTGCTAAAACAGTCCATTTGTTCGACTTAGATTTCCGTAATCACCCTTAATATCATTTCCTAGTACTGAAGTCATACCGAATGATGCCGTAGCATACAAAGCAAGTATAGCACGACACTTTTAAAAATCAAAGTCAATGTAACAGTACACCATACTTTGCTCAGTTTTTATAGAGGCTCACAGGGAAGACTAGACTAGCCCAACTGTGTTGCCTCTTTAAATAAAGTCATTATTATTATTATTATTATAATCGGTTACCTAGAGTTTTGAGTATTTTATAAACATATTGCACCATTTAAATATTTAAAGCAATCAAAAACCTATACTATACAAACTGTAAAATGTCATAATATTTATAATTTTTTATAATGAGTAAAACCAAGGTTCTACTCGAGTGAAGCTTATGATAAAATAAAGTGACATTATACGCTTCATCAGTATAAAGTAAGTTATCAAATAAAGTAGAGATTGTCCTGCTCAGAAAATATTCAATGTAAACTATATTGACCGATTATAAAAGTTGGGTATACCCAGCGTACTTACTTATAACGACTTGTCCCTTCTTTGCCTTCAGTAGATCCCACATCTCCTGACCGGTCTGAGTAATTTTCTCAGATTTGGTTGACTTGGGTTTCGGAGATGAGGCTTTAGAAACGAGAGGCGAAACTTTTGGTTCATCTAAATCAATAAGCTTCTCTTCTGGAAATCAACAACAACATTTTCATAAATACTTTGGTAAAAAACTCCCTCGCGCGAAAGGATGGTGTAAACGATGGCGTAATCCCAAGAGAGACACTCATCTTCGGTTAACAACGGATGACTTGTATGATAATGATAAAAAAGTATGGAAGGAACGTGCTTGTTAATTATAAATGTGAATATAATTCTGTCAGCATTCAATAATGTTCCACTATTATTTTATGGACCAAATAATGCCATCCAAAGGCCTTCGTATAAAGACGTATCTTTAATTTTTAAACAAATTTGCTCATTCAAAATACAGTTGATGACAAAGACCCTATATCTGATACACGTGACTATATTATACCCTGAAAAAGTTTTGACAATTCGTTACTGAGACAAATGGTGAATGATTGTTTGGGACAAATGTGTACTGAATGGTATAAAATCGACTAGCTGTACCTGAATTCTGTGGCTTTATTGGCGACGGTTCTCTTGGAACTGGTGCGTCTAATATATGCGCATTTTGTTGTTTAATAACTTCCTTGAGACCCTTGCCTTGTTCAACAAACTCCTCTTCGTTTGGACTGAAGTTAAGAAGATTATCAATATCTTCCGTGCGCCCAATCATTCCAGCTTTTGTCCTGTAAGATTTTCGTTGGTTCGAAAGTTGATCACGCGATCCTTCCTCGCCCGGAACTATGTCCGGAAGTGAGTTACCGGAAGAACCCATGTGATCATCTGGAGGCTCCTCTTGGACCTCGTTTGATGTCATCGATTGCATTGATACGGAGTTTTGAATCGTACCATCGTCAGTTAATGCCGAATGCATTGATGGTATAGAACTTGCAACGCTCAGATTGGCCAGGCTTTCATTCGAAACGACCATACTGTGAGGTCTAATATGCTGGCTGTTGTGGTAATGAGCATCCTCCCGATCTAATATACCTTCTTGTGAATTATGGCGGCTGCTTCGCTTGCTTCGTGATCCTGAACGATTTGGTGACCCCTCGCGATTAAATCCAAATTGTGAACCATCACTTTGACGATGATCTGAATCCCGGTCTTTACGCAGTGGTTTGTCATCTAGCATTCCTTCCCTGGAACTTGGCCGAGAACCAAACTTCTTACGACGTCTACTCGGCGATTCTTCTCGATAATACATCTCGTGATCTTTTCTCTTCTGTCTTAAAGATTCTTCAACATCTGCAGGGTCTTCGCCCGCGTAAACTCGACGACGTCTTTCTAAGTCTTCTTTCTCTCGTCTTTCTAATTCAGCAGATCTATTCAATTCTGATTTTCTCAGTTTTTCCTTATTGACTGGATGATGTGTGAGCTCCTCATCAAATACGGCACTTTCTTGTGAAAGTTCTCTTGATAGATGCCGCCTTACCCGTCGTCGTCTGTGCCCGCCCGGTGACAGAACATCTTCTTCCATATTTGACATGTGATCTTCCTGAGTCGGGGATAATGGAGTTTGTTCAGTATATGGATGTTCATGAGATTCAAATGATCTGTTTGCATGTGAGTTATGTTCATGAGCTGAGAAATATTCACCAGAATCGCTTTTTGGAAAACCAGTTTCAGGATGTCTTTCGATCTTATTTGGTGCAAGCCGTGCTTCGGGTTGGACTGATGGGGGAAGCTTTTGTTTCCAGCTTTGTACCTTTTCAATACTGTCTCTTAATGACAATGAATCAGGCGTGAGAGCGGTACGACCACTTTGTTGTGATTGTTCTGAGTCCTCTAATAGTTCCCGACTAGATGTTCGCTGCCGACGCCGGCGATTTGGTTTATCATCAAGAATACTATCACGTGACGACGACCTTCGATAATCGGATTCGTTCTGTGAACGTCGTTTCTCACTTTCATGCGAGCGTCTCTTTTCATTTTCTGAATGTTGCGAGCGACGTTTATCTACTTCCGGTTCGTTATACGAACGACGCTCACGGTGCCCTGGTGATCTCATATCTACATCCGGTGAGTCATTACTATCGTCTTGGCATAAATTTGAGTGACTCACAGGTGTGCTTGTCATTTGCCCTCTTCTCCTTGTATCCCCCGCTACTCTGAGATCTTCTTCCGTCTGATAGTGCTTAAGGCGACTCAGTGGTGCCGGCGCCGGCGTCGGCTCACCATAAACAGCTTTGCGCCAATTTTTCTCGTCAGGAACGTCCAGACTTTCAACATAACGAGAATCCCGATTTGACTCATTACGTTGTTTTGTTGGTGGCGAGTCATCATAAACAGATTTTCGCCAACCTCTCTCCTCTGCCTGTTTTGATCTTGAAGGTGATTTGTCGTAATCAAAACCCGAACCTGCGGATTTGTAGGAGGGCGAAAGTGGATTCTGAGATGACTGAAATTGATCCTTGTATTTGTGAAAATTATCACTCACTGATTCACCATCGTCTTTTAACAACGCTAACGCCGCCATTTTAGCAATCTCGTCTCTAGAAGCGCGATTTTCTGCACCACCCTGACGACTACGTCTTGGAGGCGCTTGTTCATTTAGATTAGTTTGTGTAGCACAGTCAACTAAGCGTTTACGACGCAAATCATTTCTGTATCTACCACGAACGTCTTTTTGTTGCGGACATTTTACCCTTTTAATTTTACTAATTTGAGAAGTCTCTTTATTTCTCTTTTCTCGTTTGCCAGGCTCCGGCATAGGGGATGTACCCCTGCTCATTAAATATCGTGAACCGTGACCCTTTTCATCTTCGGGTGCACTATCGACGTCGGAATCTGAAGAATAATCCTTTGGTGGCGGTTTCACAGGTTCCGGAAGAGCATCCCTTCTGGGACCCTTTGCTCCATACACATCCTCCTCCCATTTACGACGCGGTCTCGAAGGTGAACTTTCATACGTATCTGATCTGGAAGATAATTGTCTATCAAATTTATGCTGTGTTGATGGGGACCGAATTTCGCCACTACCACGAGCGTATGTAGAATAAGGTGATGGCGTTGCACTGCTACTGTAGTCATACTGACGTGACGGGGTACGGTGGCTCACAGGTGATGTTTCTCTGCTTGCGCCACCATAACCCCGCCCCGAACGCGACGAGGTCCGGTCCCAAGAGCCATACAAAGAGGGAGTACTCCCTCCAAAGTCAGACATATATCCAGAACGATTACTATAATCACTACCACTTCGCGCGGAATATTTGTCCCAAGAATTCCCACCTCCTCCAGCACTGTAGTCACGTGCACCGGAAGCACGGCGACTACTTAGAGGTGTATAACTTCCGGCACTACGAGATTCAGGATTTAATTGTTTCACTCTTTCCATAACTGAGCCACCTCCTCCCCCTCCTCCTCCAAGGTAAGAGGAGATTCTTGGCTCGTAACTAGATTGTCTGTATGAAGAAGTCCGAGGATTTCCGTATGAACTATTTAAATATGAACTTCCGCCACTGCCACCGTAGCCACTACTTCCTCCATATTTGCTGGTTCCAGTGCCATAACCCCGGCTGGGTCCCATGTCGTATGTCTGTAAAGATAAAAAGGAAATGTTACATAACATCGATAGTGTTGTTACAAGTTTCGGAGTATCACTAATATTGTAAACGTATAAAACAAAAGTAGAATGTCCGCATGCGCTGCAGTTCACTTTGTTTACATTACTCTCTCGGGTCCGGATATACTACAAACGAACTATTTATTCGGATCTTTATATAAATAACCATATTACAGATGATGAATAGGCATAATGTTGGTCTCTTAGCGTTATATCACATTTAAAAGGATTTCATCTTTTATTTATCTTTGGGTTCTTATCTACCACATTTTCAATCCGTCTGTAACTTATATAACACGGATATATTTTTTAAGATTCACAAACAATTTCAAAACCAACTTTAAATGTTTTAAAAGTTTAATTCCTGATTACTGAATTTCAAATTCACCTAACAATGTTTTCGTTTCATGAAATTCATGAGCAATTTAGACGGCGCTCATTCTGCATACCTCTTGCAGATGGAGATATGGAAGCGGCCAATGTGTTCCAAATGAGAAGGCGTTTTTTGCTAAACTGGTGCCCGTTCCATGTTGGAGAGCACCAAATGCTTTGTACAGACGGAGTGCACGGGAACCGGTTTAGTCTTTTGCTTCCGGTGAATAGAATGAGAAAATCAGACCCGGGAAAGATATCGATTTCACATCAGATGCATTCACAGATAAAACATGAAATACCTTGATGATAATCGTAATGAATAAATGCACGCAAAGGTATGATCTACAACTTTAGATTGGCATCAGTTTTTCAGACAGATAAAAAAACATTGAGCAATGATATCAACGTCATATGTTTTATAATACGGACCGCACGGAACGGTACTTGATAGATATAGCACGCACGTAGGTGGCGCTTATTTAGATGAAAAAGTTCAAGATGTAATTTAAAATACAGATATTGCCTCAAAGCAAAGCTTTGTTACAGCATAGACCACAAGATCATAGTGATTTCTTCTGATTACTTTCTTTCTGATATATATTTATATTTTTCAATGAAAATATATATTTTTTCTTCAGAGAAACAATATTTAGTGAAAGATGTACTTGTTTCCCTAAATTTTACCTACTTTTCCACAATGAAAAAAAAAACAAGTACAATGTAATAAATTTTGTACATACACGTGTAAACCGGAACTCATTTTAAGAAATTAAACATTATTTTTGACGATTTGGAACCACAATGAAGCCAATTCGAAATTTGTTTTCTCGATAAAATTGGAGACGCAAATAAGAGTAAGAACTGTGGTTCAAGATATTTATGACAAAGTTCCGTGTTTGTTAAAAACAATATACTGACCGGATTCTTTTTACCATAATGCTGACCAGTAGATGGAAATTAACATTATTATTTTCTTAATTTTAATCCTGGCAACAAAATCTCATGAATGAGTATATATTTGATCATGTGATCACACTTTTTTACTGACCATCGAGTCGACATATGCTTTCTTCGTATTTACACAGTTAACTAAATAATTGTCTTTTTATATTTTAAGTAACTATTTCTATGACAACGTATTTTCATTTAAATATTATTTTGTTATGAATAAAACAAGTTGTTGGGCAATGGTCGCTCGGTAATTAAAACATCAACCACACCACGACTGATATAATCTTGCCGAAATGGCATGACCCTTTATTATGTTATATACCAAAATATCGTTAGAGAACCCGTGCATAGAATCCAATCATAACTTCTAGGTCATTTGCCGATATATTTATTTCTATGCCAAGAAAATTCTGATAATGACAACATCGTGCCAAATATTTGTCTTATCTATCATTCAACGAAATTTTTTTGAGCATATTAAAAAGATATAGACTCCAAAAATGATGAATGATAAATTTAATAAAAGTCATAAAAACACCATCATAAAATACATGTTGTTTGATTCGTACAACTTCATAAAACTGTATACGTTTGTATTTCCGTACATGTATTTATTTTCGCGGTAATTTAATCATTATTATATCTTTCTACGAATTATATTTATATTCTCATATTATTGTGTAGTTAAACAACTTACAATTTAATGTATTTGTAGTAAATTCACAATTTGTTGATATTACTGAGCTCTCAGAACAGAACAGTACAGTACAAAACAGAACAGAACATAGCAGTACAAAACATATGAGAACTTAACAGTACAGAACATATGAGAACTTAACAGTACATGACAGAACATATGAGAACTTAACAGTACAGAACATATGAGAACTTAACAGTACAGAACATATGAGAACTTAACAGGACAGAACACATAAGAACTTAACAGTACAGAACATATGAGACCTTAACAGTTCAAAACATATGAGACCTTAACAGTACAGAGCATATGAGACCTTAACAGTACAGAGCATATGAGACCTTAACAGTACAGAGCATATGAGAACTTAACAGAATAGAACATATGAGAACTTAACAGTACAGGACATATGATAACTTAACAGTACCGAGCATATGAGAACTTAACAGTACAGGACATATGAGAACTTAACAGTACAGGACATATGAGAACTTAACAGTACAGGACATATGAGAACTTAACAGAATAGAACATATGAGAACTTAACAGAACAGAACATAGCAGTACAAAATATATGAGAATTTAACAGAACAGAACAGAACATATGAGAACTTAACAGAACAGAACATATGAGAACAGAACATAATTATATCTGGAGACTTGCACTTAGTACATTATGAACAAACAGCCGCATCAATAAACAAACATACAAAGACACCAACACAATGAAATATTATCTAAGTTACATAATTAGAACTGTGTAATAGGAAGATGAGAGCCTTGAAGAGTTATCAATGCGTTTATCAAGACGATATCAAACAGATCCACGAACATATGTAAACAGAAATACATTTTACTATTCTTAATCTACTTTATAAACTGATGTTGATAGATGCAATATACACGTATCTACAGTAAAGGCATTTATCAACAACAACAATAAAAACACACTAATTAACTTATTAAGAAATGTATATTCAATTATTTCATATTGGTAGTAGCCCCTTGTTTGTTTACATGTAAACATATCTGACAGTCTTAGAAAACAACGTATTTTAGTTTTCGTAAATATCAAAGCAAAATGCCATGGAAACTGATAGATAAGAAATAATTGTGTACTGCAGACACTTGTAGAAATATGATTATATTAACAGCCTATACCAAAATGCCAGAATCTCAAGTTATAAGTTTTTGTAATTATTTTCTTGTGTTGTCGTTCTTACTAAAATGTTTATAAGTTTATATACGCTCGTACGTGTTGAACTGGTCATGTAAAGGACATTGAATTTTCAGCACATATTTAAGAAATACATGTACATGCATTACTGATCGCAATACGTTATTGAATATGTGTAAAAACATATAGCAATAAACGAATCAAACTTCAGGACTGAGAGAATTAAGGTCTGGTATATCTATTAGTTCAAACATGTAGCCCTAAACTTTTTACCACAAAGCCAACATCCTTGTGCCCAAACTTAACAACAAAACAAAATATCATAAATGCATAAATTTTTTTGTGGTGACTTTTTAAATATTAAACTAGTTCATTATTGTCACAATTTCTTGAAAGTAATAAGTTATCTTTTAGCAGGTAGTTCCCCACTCGACTACAAGAGTTGCATACATTTTGATACGGAAGTTTTATCCATTAACTTGTAAAAGAAAGTAATAAAACTTTTCAAGAGAAAGATGGCCTCTACGGACATGCGGCAGAAATATGTCTGTTACAAATCGTAGTGCGAATATAAAAACTATATAATGTATATTTACACGGTCGATGGTCGGAATTCAAAATCGGATGATCATCGACCATGTACCTAAGTTCAGAAATCATAATTAAGTTATTTGAACTTAAAAGAAGCGTTTTCTCCCATCAAGTCTCCCCGGGCGATGTTGTTACCTTCAAAACATTATAAACTAAACACGTACAATGTAATAAGTACCGTGGTAAGTATAGATTGTATGACTCACTGTAAAGTTTGGTTTTCAAGGCTTATTAATCAAATTTATTGCACTGATCTTAAAAAAATGATAACTTGCAAATCAAACATAAGTTTACCTTCATACCGACTGAACACCTTCCTGTCTAATTTATTATCCGAAAACAACACATATTGCGAAATAAAATAAACAGATATTATTATTTTTTATTTCGAAACAAAAACTTAAGTCCTCGATCTTTGCACGTCGTTGTCTGTCTGAGTTAAACTTGGAAACTTTTATCATAAACACGAAATTCCGAAAGTTTTCATTCAAGTTTTCAATGTGATCGAAGACTGGTTTTCTCGATTCCTTATTGATTGGCACAGCGCTTACATTCCTGGGTACCAGTCAGCCTCATTCTAAGATAAACATGACGCCACTAAAGCGGCTGTCTTATATGCGAGGCTCGTGATTTAAAAATACCCGTAGTTCCGAATGTTAAAATCATTATGAGTTATTTTTGACGGAGCATTTTTTTATAAAGAAAAATATCTGCCTAAACAACATGTCTGGTGTTTTGTTCTTTTTATCACAAGAGTTATGGAAGGTGTGAAAAAATCATAAACAATTTTTTATCAGTGCGCCTGTCGAATAAAGCACCAATCCTGTTGGTTGCGCACTTAATGGATTCATACACACGGTGTAGGATAAAAATATCATAATTATGAATCATAGAAGAAGCATTTTTCGTGCATTATATAGCCGCAATTAATTACGTAATAAATATCCATCGATGTGATGACGTTATCTAGTCCTAAAATAATCAATTCAATTAACTTAATATCAAAGCGTTTGTCTTATTTTTTAAGTGGTTGCAGATTGTTACATAGAGACGTAATAAACCGCATTTCTTCCGTCAAGTCATAATAAATTTACTCAAATTCATATTCAAATTAATCTTATTATAATTGGAGTAATAAAGACCCATCTCTCCTAAACTGGTTCCCGTTGGCTTGTGTGTACAAAGCCTTTGGTGCACTGCAACATGGAACGGGAACCAGTTAACATCTCTCCCTCTTATTACATGTATACTCAAACATTTCTGGATGACAAACAAGTCCAAATTTACATTTATAGGGTGGTATGTATCACTTTGGTATACAGAAAAGATAATAATTCGAAATTAAATAAAGCTTGTTATATAAAATTAATTCATGCTGTAGTTTCTGTTAGTAATACTTTCCAAATTGTTAGAAACTATGATTCCGACAAAATTTATAAATGTTCAAAACGAGTTAACTGTGGGTGGATAACTTTTTTATTAACTAGATGCTGGAGATATACATGTCGATTTGCAATGGTCTTCATTATAAACTCATTCATTGCAATGGGAAAAAATACATTGTAGATACTTTAGTTACACGAGACGGTCATTTTCCATTCGGAATTAGGTACGGATGAGGGTTGAAATTAGCCTTACCGCTAACCGGACCAATGGCGACTATTTTAGTAGGATTCGAATTTAAATGAGCACTTAAACTTATTTTAATGAAATATTTATCCCTATGACTAAATTGAAATGTACGAATGTGTGCATCAGTGATTATTTACACGATATGACTGCAGTTCATTCGGCACACCTCGACCGACTGCTATGAAGGAACGGGATCGACCGAGGTGCTCCGAATGGACTACGATCGTAGCTCGGCATTTTCCGGTGTCTAGACACAACAATGGTATTCATGATTGGCCTATATAGCGACACTTTGTCCTAGGAATCGCTTAGATGATTTTCTTTTAAAAGAGTGCTACCTAACTTGCTAAAGAACATCTCTTACAATTACACTGATATTAGTATATTTTTTTGGTAACTTATAATACATGTAGTATAGTATTCAGGGTGTAAAACATTATTATTTTGGTGAAACAGAACAGAACATACTGTGTTTCACTGTTCTGTAGAAAGAAATGAGATGACCGCTTTATAAAGTTGATTCATCGTTGCCTTGCCAGAATTATTTTCGGATAAAATAAAATTCTATTAATATTTCTATCTACAGATCTTGATGGTACATCCTTGCTATCATGCACCAACAGCTCCAGGTATGATACGTAGCATATCACTTAACTGTTGCTTTTAAAAACTTAGCAAGTCGATTACGAGAGGAGATAACATTTGAGTTTTAATATAGATTGAAATCTATTTTCAAAATTAAAACTTATTTAAGATTCATCTATTATGTCAATAAATTTAGATCGTGGCCTTAAAATAGCCGCAAAATGCTGTATCCTACCGAGGATAATTAAGAACTGATACTGTGGAATCATTAATTTTCGTTGGGGATTTAATTCGTGGGTTTCGTGCTTATCCACGAAATCAAATCCCCACGAATTTAAATGCAGAGATAAGGCATTCTTTTTTCAAATATTAAAAATCCACGAATCTATGTCCCCACGAAATAGCCATTTTAGTAAAAACCACGAAAATTGAGCCCAACGAAAATAAATGAAAGTACAGTACATAGGTTTACGACAGGTTGTCATAAAGTTCACGGACAAATCTTGTAATAACATAATTAAGTTATCATCAGATACAGTACATCCTCTCCAGAGCTGCCCTCTCTTGAGCAACCACCTCTCTTGAGCAACCACCTCTCTTGAGCAACAACCTGTCTGCTACAACAGCAAGCTTGTTTTCCCACTGCACGATTTAACTATAAATTAAACCTCTCTAGAGCAACAACCTCTCAACAACAACATGATTTTGCTTCTCCCAAAGGATAATGTTTTGGAGAGGTTGCACTGTATATAAAACATTTTTTCATAGTTGATTGTCTTGTTATTCATTGAGTTTTATACATTCATAACTTTTACAAAACACACCACAAAATGTGGTGCTCTTCAAAACGTCGAAATTTGACTTGCTAAAAGAGCAATAGAATTAATTTTTTTCTGCGGAGATTGACTCGAAATTATATGCAATTTTGTCAAGACATCAAATTATCAATAAGAACAATCAGTATGTTTTGACGTTTCGTTAATATTATATTACAAAATGAATATATATTAATGCATACATTCAAAGCAATATGTCGAATGAAAATGTAAAAACAGGAGACTTTTATGGTTGCCCCCTTTTACCAATTTCAAAGTAGAACTTATCCGTTATGACAAAGCAAGTCGTATAATGATATGCATAAAGTATTCTGGTATAATGATAAGGCACCAATACCAACAATGAATTATGGTATTATTGTCACACAGCATCAGTCAGTATATTGTCTGAAGTCAGGGTTATAAAATGTAGCGAACACTTTTACCAGACGTATTCTTTCATAAAAGTTTTGAAGTGTACAGTAATGTAGTGAAGTCTTATAATGAACGTATTGACGGTTATAGATAGATGATTGAAACTGTGGAATCTGGGATGGTTTGATAGGATATTAAAACGTTTCCCGACTAACCCTTTCCCTACACCCCATCATGGTGCTTCTCCTATTATCAACCCTTTGTGATCCCATCTGGAAATAACCGTTAAATGTATGATCTGAAATAACGCAGGTATAGAATAAAAAGAAAACCACAGACTGTCTGCATCAAACTACCACAACATTAACCAGGTAAGTGTTCTCAGATACCATGGCAACCGTTTCGTATTTATTTGTTTACATCTATCAGCTGTCTATTCCCCCCCACACACGAACCAATTTTCAATTTCGAAACTGTCAGTAAGCGCTGGTTTCGTTCGAATGTCAAAAATAAATAAATCGCCTACATAGTACAAAATGGTAAATACATTTGTTTATCTGTGTTCTGTTTCATGTAAAGTCTTTTTTCCATGTGTTTGTTTTCTCTAGAATCAGAATCATGATAATAAAGTTTTCTTATGTCAACGCCCTCACTTGTGTGCCCGATGTATTCATCTACATAAGAGAACTTATTTACAATATGTTGTTTAGCTAGTACCTCGACTATTTGCTAGAGGTTTTTTTTAATGGGATTATGACGACCATTATTGTTTTACTGTTGTGTTCATCTGCGGAATATTCAACTTATATACTTAAGTTAAATATGATGTAAATAATATAACCTCTCTATAACACCTTCAAAATTCCCCTAAGCTGATATTTACTATAAATGTAACCTCTGTAGAGCAACAACCTCTAAACAACGGCCAATATCTGCAGCTCCCACAGGATGTTGCTCTACAGAGGTTGAACTGTACAGTCAAAGTTATCTGTACAGACCGCATGTAATTTTGTTCTAAATAGTCGAGGAAGGTTTCTAAAATACTGGCCTTTATTCACAATGTGACCTTTATTTGAAGGTGGTCGTTTTCATGTATCTGTAATTGGTTTTCACGCGGGTCCAAAGTAATAATAACAAGAGGGCCAGGATGGCCCTATACCGCTCACATGACAATCACTGTTCACTCATTAAAACATTGTTTTGAATTTTGAACCGGTGACCGAGTTGTGACCCCAGATGACCCATGTTCGAACTTGTCCTACATAAAGATAAGACAAACATTCTGACAAGGTTTGGTGAAGATCCAATCAAAACCATGAAAACTACAGCATAGATAAAGTTCTCCTAAGATTTGACCTCGTGACCTAGTTTTTGACCCCAGATGACCTATGTTCGAATATGTCTTACACATCATTAAGACAAACATTCTGACAAGGATTGGTGCAGACACAATCAAAATTTGACATCAACAGTGTTAATAAGTTTTCCTAAGATTTGACCTTGTGCCCTAGTGTTTGACCCTAGGTGACCCATTTTTTAACTTGTCATTAATATCATTAACATCAACAATCTGACAAGCCTTGGCCAAACATGGCATTTAGAGCTTTTACAAGGTTTTTACCTAAGAGTTGACCTGTAGACCTAGTTTTTAACCCCGGCTGACCCATGTTCAACCTTGACCCACATATTATTGAGGCAAACATTCCGACAAGGTTTGGTGAAGATTCAATCAAAACTGTGACATCTACATGTTAACAAAGTTTTCCTAAGATTTGACCTGGTGACCTAGTTATTAACCCCAGATGACCCATATTTGTACTCGACTGTCATATTATAAAAACAAACAATTTGACAAAGTTTGGTGAAGATCCAATTATAACTGTGAAATCTACAGTGTTAACATGATTTTTCATAAGATTTGACCTAGCGACCTAGTTTTTACCCCAGATCACCCATGTTCAAACTCGTCCAAGATTATAAAGACAAACATTCTGACAAGGTTTCATGATGATCTAATCAAAACAGTGACTTCTTGAGTGTTCACAAGGTTTTTCAGCAATTTGCCCTAGTGTCCTAGTTTTTGACCGGAAATGACCTTTTAACAAACTTGACCTAAATATCATTCAAATAAACATTCTGAATAGTTTCATGAAGATCCAATCAAAACTGATTTCTAAAGTGTTTACAAGGTTTTCCCTTATTTGGCCCTGGTGACCTAGTTTTTGACCCCAAATGGCCCAATATCGAACTCGTCCGAGATTTTGTCGATATTTACATTCTGCCCCATTTTTGCGAAAATTGAGCTTAAAATGTGGCCCCTAGTGTGTTCACAATGTAAGGTTTGACTTATCACAAAAGCTCACCATGTCACTTTGTGACATGTGAGCTAAAACACAAATTATTGTACTCAAATAGCCCGATTGTTTTTTTGTTTTCAAATGAGCCGAAGAGGCTTAGACGAGTTTATAAGGTGCTTCACGGCCGTGTGGTTCACTTTTGTTGAGATTTTTTGTATACTTGTGAGATTATAGATAATTGTTTATATTAAGAACAAACCCCTTTGATTGAGAACTGAGTGTAATGCACTCATAGACACAACAGTTCCGATAAAAACAACAATTACGCGTTAAATTGTAATCCATCTGTAAGAAGAAATAAAATGTCTCACAAAGAATATATATCTATCATTCAAAACGCAATTATTTCAGCTCGTACAAGACTGTTGATGTGCAGATACAAAGAACGAATTTTGAATGTCAAAGTTTAGGTGCTGAGTACTTAATTTATCACTTAGGAAAAGCAAGATCTCATTACTAAATTTATCATTTAGGAAAAGCTAGACCTCATTACTAAATTACTGAATTTATCAGTTAGGAAATCTTGATCTCATTACTAAATCTACCATTTAGGAAAAACTAGATCTCATTACTGAATTTATCATTTAGGAAAATCTTGATCTCATTACTAAATTTATCATTTAGGAAAAACTTGCTCGTATTACTAATTCTATCATTTAGGAAACGCTAGATCGCATTACTAAATTTATCATTTAGGAAATCTCAACATGAGGCGATTCGATATGGAACTAATCTTTAAACAACGACGTGGGACTATAAAATTCAGGTTTTAGTTATTGTTTAAAAGGTGGTACATGTATTAAAACATGGAAGTTCAAACAAAATGCCTTCAACGTATACCATAGCTTTGTCTATAGTGTACAGGTAACATAAGACGACTACATGTATAGCGGAAGTAATGCACGTTCGTTTGAAATCTATACAACGTCTGGAAATCTCGTTCAACGGGATTTTATTCCTGCCAAGAAAATTTCTGGAAAATTGATATTTTCTTCCCCGGAAAAAGCCAGAACCGCCATCAACACGCCACGATTGCAGGTGAATTCTCGTAAGAACGTAAACAAAGTGTTAAACAATTTATAATCATCCTGTTTTATGACAGATACATGTAATTGTACTGTAAGAATTAGCCCATTACTTGTTTTATCTTGATTCACGGCCATGTAGTTAACGATAAACTGTTTCACGAGATTTGCTAATTAAAATCTGTTTTGAACTTTTACGTTTAACCGAAAATTGAAAAAGAAAGTTAATTGCTTTATATGAATAGATTGAAAAGGACGTTCATTGTTATTTATGAATACTGGTTTTGTGAAAGTTTCAAGTAAATCATCTGCACCCCTTGGTCTAAAATGATATAATGCAACATCTCGCACCATGGGAAATATTTCTGAAATGTCGAACTTAGCCTGACAATAAGACAGAAGAACCAACAGTACCGACTTTGTCACCAAGAATTTATTGAATAAAATATAATGGAATAGAATGCAATACAATAGAATAGCATGGAATAGAATAGAATCGAATGAAATAGAATCGAATGAAATGGAATAGAATATAATTTATTAGAATAGAACAGAATAGAATGGAAAAGAATAGAATAGAATGGAGTAGAATAGAATGGAATGGAATAGAATATGTTCAAAGAAGTAAAATCTGGTGAATGAACTTAATGCAAGTAGACACGTTTTTAGAACAGTATTGCCTCATATTAGCTTAACCTTTATTATATTTATCGGAATGCCCAAGGGAGATAATTATGGAGAATGCTCAAACTTTATAGCAAGCACCAGGTGGTGCGATATCCTATATGCAAGAACAGCATTCATTTGGAGCCTACCGCAGCAACCTGAGCAATAATTGAGTACCATCTATTAAGCAGATCATACAATGATAGATCATTCTTAATAAATAAACGATATTTTTTCCAGTATCTTTCCATCACCAGGCTTATCAGTCGTGCATACACAGATTTCACTCATTAGATAACATGTAATATAAACACTACTAAAACCAACATATAGCGAGGTCAATAATTATATTTATAATATGTATCTAATCAAAATAATATTAATTCATTACGTCACGTGCTATATATTCTGCTTATTGGAGGTAAGCCACGTGTCTTATTATATGTATTACATATGATTGCATTTACTTGTCTATTATTAGTCGTCCTATATAGTATCATGGTACGATATATAGAATGGTTTTAGATATTTTTTTTTATTTATGTTCACACATATCGTTATATATGAATAGCCTTATATTGTAGTAAAAGGTACAGTACAAACCTCTCCAAAGCAACACCCTTTGGGCGTAGCAAAATTATGCTGTTGTTCACAGGTTGTTGCTCTAGAGAGGTTAAACTAATAAATATAGTTAAATCGTGCCGTAATATAAATCATGCTTCTGTTGCAGGGATACTTAAGAGATGGCCGCTCTGTAGAGGTTGTACTGTATGACATAAAGTTTTAACTTAATACCGGTAATTATAAATAATAAACAGTTATCAAATATGAATATACATGTATCTATGAAATAAGCGGTAATTTTGATTGGGGTCACATGTTTGCATGTGATTTTTTTATCATTTTGTTGTTTTTGTTGTTGTTTTTTGTCACTTAAATGTTGTTGCTTTTTTGTTCACATTTATAGTGTACCCAACATTATTATAATTAAAAAATACAACCTATGTAAAAATCACTGTTGGATGTGCTTCGACAACAATGGTTACGTAACGGAGCAAATAAATATAAGTGGACTTAAAAAAATCTAAAAAAAAATCAAATATGAATAAAGAAAATTAATTGAGTACCGTACCAAATCTATTAACTGTACTCATATACACTGTAAATAATATAAACGGTAAACAAGCGAAGAGCTGATCACCAGACTACAGTATTCAGTATTATCGTGTTGTTCATACGGACGTGACTCTAAATGTTGTTGTTTTCGATGTTGGTGTTTTAAAACATGAAAGATGTTGAGATTTTCACGTAATTGTTGCTATCAGATAAATAACAATCACATACATATGTCTTTGAACCTGAACTGAATCAAGATAATAAACAGTAGACAAAGAATTGATAACACACAAAGCAGATTGCTGGTAATCTCATGCGTCTTGTGATAGACTTCGTGAGAGATTCTATGTTCTGCAATTCTCATCCAAAGTGTATAAAAGTGCAAGAAAGTGATGTGTACGAGTAAAATACACTCTATCATTGTAAAAACTCTTGAAATTTAACTTGCACAAGTTTTACAGAAATGGAGAAAAAAACTATAGCAATGTTATCAGAATGTGCAGATTTCTACAGATCGTGAATTGATGATTAATGTTTTGTTTATCCCAAGTCCGACAGACACGATGGGTGTTCATATTTCTTAATACATTTCTTTCGAAATTAAACTTGGAATATTTTAATTAATTATAAGATGTAATTGAACTTATGTTAAGACTGGAACTCGAGTGTTTACTAGTCATATACAATACTAGTGGTTTAATTGTACTGATGCATGTAATGGTATAACATATCCTTAATGATTAAATTAAATATAAAATATCCGTACGAACCAGGTATTCAGAATTAGACAATTTGTCGCCTAGGAACTGATAATATAAATCTAGTTATCAGTTTGGAGGATATTTTTCAATGTTTTTATATTTTTTTAGTCCTTTTTACGATTGGCTTTCCATAAAATATTTTCAACAACTACTACAAATATAATTATCATAATGAAAAATTCAGCCTTATGTTTTTTTCCGAAATAATTGTGCTATGCCACAGATGACATTAATCGAATTATGTGAGTGTTTAATGGGTTTTCGGATTGAAGAAAACATATTTGAAGAATTATTACAAAGTAACAATATTAGCTGCTATCGATACCTATTTTTTCATTATGTAAATGTATCAGTTTAAGATGATATAGTGCTCTTGTGATTTCAGATTTTATATGCTATCGCGAAAACGGACGATACTCAGTATTTAAATCCATATTGTTGAATTAACTGCAATAGTTGAACATAAGATAAAGCATCCGAATGAGATAATCCATACAATATCAGTAATACGTCAAATAACGTAAACTTGAAATGAAAATATCGTGCTGAACATTAAGAACAAAGATATATTACCGTCGAGACGAGACATATTGGCAATTTGTTAATAAAACGCTTTTAAGATAAACGCTTTTATTTAACGTATTTTCCATGATCGGAATTTCTTCAAAACTAGAACTGTATAAATGTATATTACTTACCATTTAGTTTTTATATAAATTAAAATCCAGTAAACAAAAAAGCAGAAAAGTAGCTCGTGAACTCCCAGGTAACGTTTTAAATACACCAGACATATACACACATTTAATGAACTATCCCAGAACACCGGTTCTTATATCACGAACCAATGTTTTCCTAAAAGCTATATTCATAATAATATCCAGATCCGTTAAGAAAGCATCGATAAACCATGGCTTGGAAATAGTAAACAATATATAGTTAAGCCACAATCACGAATGTTCAGTGCACAAACAACACATATAGAATAACAACACTAATTTATTTTCTCACACAATTTAAATGCATTGTCATAAATAAGTTATTAATTATTTATTTCGTATTTTAGCACTTCTTTACCTCAGGTAAAGACTTATAGCTACGAACATGATCAAACTAACGCTTATTATCTAATTAACAAAAAACACAAATAACCGTTTTTTTCTCCACATGATGCTAAGACTAGTCAGACGTTTCATGTAGTTAAGCCCTCAATAAAATACACGAATGTTCTCGGATGATTCCTTCCAACACTCACTCACTTCTGAGCAAAAACAATTTCCCTGAGCAATCAAGAGCCATATCTTGAAAAAAGAAAGGCGAATTTTGATGTACTTAGGAGCTGTGTTAAAATCATTGGATTTTAGTGCCTGTCCAATTTGAATTAGTAAATTGGTTGATAGGTAAATGTATCCAAAATATTAGGGAAGCTTTGTAATTACGGAATACAATTTAAAGGGGCATACCCTACATCTGACAAACTTTCTGTGAAAGTGTAAAAATGTGTTAGATGTATGTGTGAAACAATATATAATGGATAACTGCAAGAAGAACTTGGGTCATAAAATGACTTGTTTAGGTACTAGCCGCATCAAAGCTAAGAATAATAAATCACTTCCACCCAAATTCCAAAGAGTTTCCGATCTTTATGGAAACTAATTTTTTTGTTATTTTATTTTTAATTGGATGAATTTTTGGCTGAAAGTTTCTTCGTCGGCTTTTTTCTTTACAAGCTTCTGATCTATCATCATTTTGCCTTGATTCTAGATGCACCAAGTTGTAGGGTATGCCCCTTTAATGTGCTAAATTCAGAAATCTCAATAGTCCATTTTATAGCTTATCATCATACACATTCTGTGCAGTTCTTTAAAAATGTAAAATATTTATTAAAACAATCGCCCTGTATTTGTTTATGTGATTATGTTTATATAATATGCAGAGTAACCTCCATGAACGGTCACCTCCGAACAACAGCCACCTGTCTGTTACAGACAGTATATTAGCAACCCATATTGACATTTTTCTCTATTTTCACTCTCTCAACAACAGCCACCTCTCTATTACAGTCAGAATACTAGCAACCCAAATTGACGTTTTCCTATATTTTCACTCTCTCAACAACAGGCACTTCATTACAACAGCCATTTTTGTCCTTCCCAGTGGTGACTGTTGTAGGCAGGTTGCACTGTATTTATTGGAGGTAAACAAGATGATGTATATTTTTACAAGTCTGAAATAAAATTCTGTTCTGTTCTGTTGTATTTGTACTAAGTATTGAGCGTTTTGATTGGTTGGTGAGTCAATATGAAATCTTGCAAACAGTAATAAAAAATTAATTATGACACAGTTCGGTGTTTGATTCGTAGAAACATGACGAAACAGTTGAAATGAAAACCTTAAGTATGAGATGAGAATCTCTAATTAAGAACTTAAACAGGATCTTGACTTGCTTAGACAGAAGAAAGCGCCAGTTAATAACAAGGTGTTGAAATAAGCGGACGTATAGAAATGAAACATTTTATTGGCAAGGATGATAAAAAGATGGGCGTAAAGCGTTGGGTTGGGAACGTCATGACATATTTAATTAGTTCGAAAATGATTTCAATTTATGTTAAACTAGTTCGCATTGCGGGTTATTGCCGTGGTTTTCATACGCCTATTTTGTTCCCTATGTATGAAAGCCATTTTTTTACTAAATACATGAGACAATTGACTGAATATTGGTTTAAAACGTACAAATACGATAAATAGGCTTCTACAATAATTTTTATGATAATGTCATAATTCGGTTGTCCGGTTATTTAATCTCTTTGAAAAGATAGTAATAATGAAATTTAAGATTGTTCAGGTTAAGTTTTGAGTGACATATAAGTAGATTAACTTAAAATATGAATACATGTGTCACTTGTTTTAAACATCTTCAAAATATCATGTTACAGACTTAATTTTAAGTAAATTTTAGTACATGGAGTCACCAATAATATGCTAATAAGCCATATTTAGTAAGCATAACCTTTTTGCTGAAAGTTCCTTTGCGAAGACGCCAAAACTCTAGACAAAGTGTGAATAATGATGTTATACATGTACATGTTCTTGATTCGTTCGCTTTACATCATTTTGTATTTGTTTCTTGTCAGGCAGAAAGATTATTAAGTTTTCGGACATACTTTTTAGAGTGACCTTCCTTCGTTCAAGCCGGCAGTTCATGTACAAGAAAGTGAAATTTAAAAGCCAAATAATATTAATATGAACCGCAGTTATGCTACAATATACTCAAATGTATCAGTCTTAAAATAATCACCACTTTCTAACGGTTGATTCTAACCAAGGCGTGGGTGGGGTGTTCGCATCACGTATCCCTTCTAAGAGTCTGATCAACGTTGTATCAACATTGTAACATCATCCGTGACGTACACCTGAGTGGTTATGTTGTTAGTACATCATTTTCTCTCAAAGATCAAACAACTGTTCGATGAAGGGTGAAATAGAGGCTTAGTACGAGGCACTTGATACCACGGAACAAGATATATAAAACCAGAACACGAGGTGAAACACAAAAATAAGGCACCGACCATGCTACTGAGTATTTACCTCCGGGAGCAAAACATACCTCACAAGTCATGCTGTTGATTGTAAATGATCTATTGGCATTCATGGAAGGTTCAGGTGATGATTTGTGGGTATTTGTTTATATTTACATTTCTGCTGAGGCTAGATAACGATTTCTTTGCGTTTTGAATGTGTCTGCTCTTGATAACTTATGCCATTTGTACCAAAACTTTCAACAATTTCTTCTGATAACAAACCACAAAATTGTCAGCAATTTGTGCGTACGGTAGAGACCTACTAGATTAAGATTAAAATGGAGCGATTTTCCTAATTGAATTAATCGTTCTGAACGAGTTCCAAACACATCTTTAATGCAATGTAAATCGTTGTCTGATCGCTAACACGTTCTCAATTCGTACATTGATCTTTAAAACGAAAATGGAAATTATTACATTTTATATTTAAACAACCTAGATAACTATTATTTTACCACCAAGTAATAATCAACATTAAGATGTTTTTTTTTCAAATGACATATTCAGACAATGGGAGATTATGAGAAATAATGTAATTCCTTTGTTTTTATGTATAATTCACAGATATAGATACTACAATTAACCCGAGATAGACGGTTTATTTTCTATGACTTTTTGTATAAGATTTCAGATTTTGAGGGCGAGTTTACGGGTTTCATAATCTTACGAAATTATAACAATAATACCTTTCTCTTAAACTGCATTTGAATTTGTTCACAGTTGTATTGCATGTATTTTTCTGTTGTCTTATCATATTTTTGTATGATCCGAATTTGCCATTTTATTGACAATGAGCATAATTATGTAATAGTAGTTAGTGCCATAAATAATTATTTTGAATGTAAAAAACTATATAAGCCTTAAACAAGGTGTGAAATTGTTACACATTGAATAAGCATTACGACTGGTATCATGTTTTCTGGTAGCAATTAACGGAAAAAGCATGCATTGCTTATATGCCTAATGAATTGAATCGAATTGAATTGCTTGCTGTTAACATTATAATGTCTGTGGTGATTATACCTTTCTGTTTTAACAACAAGTTCACATTCGTGACCTTACTCATACCTCGTCAGAACAACCCAAGATATATTTCACCTGACAGGCTGTGTTTTAGATTATTCATTAATTATCAACTAATTAGTCTTTGAACAGTGTTGATAGATTTCACACAACAACCCACGTAATTACATCTTCTACAGATTGTCCTGTCTCCGAAAATTGATTTTACACTAACCATATCGTTTATTCAAAGATAATCGGCATATTCTCTGTAGTTTCTGTCATTTTACAGAGTCAAAAATATAGCTTGATTTAACACATAATATGTTTTTCAATATAAACAGGATGAAGACTATTCGACTAAATTGGTGCATAAAGAACAGAAATACGAGGAAGCAATCAAGATTGTTTTTCATATCTAATTTTCATGGCATAATAAATTATATTCAAACTTGAAAGATTGTGTTATTATTTCAAAAGATGAACCGCGTAATTAACGGCTAATAACTATTCACTGACGCAAGTCGACTTGTTCAATTAACAATTAACAACATATGACGTTACCTTGGGGCCCATCCAGCTATTTTTGACGCACATGTATTGGTTACATTTTTAACAGAACTTTTATAAGAAGTTTATAAAATCTGGAACCTTCGGTCTGACGTTACGATACTTATTATGAGATTATTTCGTAATGTATCAAGTGATAAGAAACAGCAACAGATAGTGGTTAATGTGAGGGGCGTGTACTAATGTGGTCATGTGTGTTGTTTAGCCAATGATAGGCGGCAAGTTACCTTATTGAGTTTTTAAACGCTTTTATACTAAATGTGTTTTTAGGGAAACCAATATGAATTGTCGGCTAATTTCTACAATCCCGTAATTCACTCATAGCGATATTGTTATTTTGGTATCATTCATGTTCGTCTCGATGAGGTTTTTACAAATAACATACTTACCTATTACTAGATCTACCTCTATTAGTAGGGTCTATCTAAATACCATAAACTGTAAATGGCTTATTTACACCAAACTCCAAAACTTAAAATGCGATTTTCTCAAAATGGGAAAAATTGCATACAGGCTTGTATACAAATAAGCCGACGAAATATAAAACGAATTACAGTGCAACCTCTCAAAAGCAACATCCATCCTTTGTGAGAAGAAAAATTATGTTGTTGTTTTGAGATTGTTGCTTTAGATACATGTATGTTAACTTACAAGCAAAATCTTGCTGTGGGAAAAATCATTTTGTTTCTGAAGGGAGGATGTTGCTATAGAGAGGGCCGCTCTGGAAAGGTTGTACTGTAAAACGAATTAATTATATTTTAATATAAAAAAATAAAGGCGGTTGCGCCGAAACGTTGACAAATGAAGAAATAATACTAGTTCGTAAATTTGTGTGTTTTGTTGTAAAATCCAAATTGATTTATATTTTAATGAAATACTTATTTAATTGATATTTTATATCTTATATTTATTGATAGAACCATCAATTATCAATCATCTGACGTAACGTAATCCTAACAACAAACAGAATAGATGAGACTACTTGTGTCTAATACGTTTTAAGTGCCTTTTATCTACCCTGTCAATATGGCTAATGAATTTCTGAAGTATTTCAATATTTCAGTTATTTTTTTTATATATTAGGTATACAGCAGATGTTCTTCAAGGAGAATTTCCTGCCTTAGGTATAGATATATTCTACAAATAGTGTTATGGAATAGATAAATATATATATAGGCCTATATTTTCTTTGTTATTTACGCAGTGTTTACGCAACTTTATTATACTAGTCATTATATATAGTAGATTCCACGTGATGTTGTTCTGTTGAAATTTAAGTTATATGAACGGCGGATTGGTGCTATCTTGTCATATATTTTTACACACGTGTGTGGCTAGAACATAATATATACATGTTGATATTAAGACAACGAAATTTTGAATATATGTCTTATTGCAGTGTAACGGAAGATCAATATTTAATGTCTAAAATAGCAAGAATCTACTTACGGAGCCATATCGTCTGCTTGAGCTGAGCCCACTTCCGGTATGACCGTAATCTCGTGTAAATGAACCAGACGGCTGCAAAAAATACATAAATATGTCAATATCTGAATCTTTATTATCATCATTGAGAAGTAATCATATATTTTTACAGGTAATTCCGTAAGAAATTTCTGTTAACAAATCGTAGAATTGCAAGTTTGATAATAATGGATTTTTTAAAACTTTTTACACACTTATGTTGATGTAAGAATGTATTATCTTATAAATATTAAACATAATTACATAGTAACGTTATAAATAATTATAATATCTTAAACCAGAACAAGAGTGCTGAAAAAATCAGATTTAAGTCTACTACATTCGTAACATACAACATTTGTAACAGACCACATAATGTAGCAGATCACATATGTAACAGATCACATTCGTAACCGAGCACATTTGTAACAGACCACATGATGTAACAGATCACATATGTAACAGAGTCCATATGTAACAGCTCACATCTGTAACAGATCACATAATTATGTAACAGAGCACATAATTATGTAACAGAGCACATAATTATGTGACAGAGGAAATATGTGACAGAGGAAATATGTAATAGAGGAAATATGTAACAAATCACATAAGTAACAGATCACATGCTTGACAGACCGCATATGTAACCGCTCACATATGTTACAGATCACATAATCTATGTAACAGACCACATTGGTAACAGATCACATTGGTAACAGGTGTTACAAGTGTAATCATACACATAGCGGAAACCAAGCACATAATTATGTAAAATATATATACAATGTATATTACTAGCATTTTGTGACGAATGTGGCGGATGAAGATTTTCTTATTTTACTTGAAACGAATTTGATCACATTCTAAACAAATTTATTACATATCTGATCTGAAACGAGTGTGGTCCTCGAATGCTTTGTTACTCCTATAAAAGCTAATTAGTCCAGTAATTAATCCTCACCCATTTGTAAATATGCTTATAAGAACTAAAAAACAAAATGAAGATATTTGATCAAGATTCTGCAATCCCTGTGTAATTTAAACGTAAATCATTAAAATGTAATAAATAATTCAATATGAATTCATCAATGAAGCCATTTCTAATATGCGATAAATTAGACGTATTTCGTCATTCGACAATGCTGAAAATGAAAAAAACAAAACGAGATAAACAATACGCCAAAAGTTGATGTAAACAGGAAACAAGGCATTCGCTATAATATGTTATTTACGGCATATTTATATACAAAACAAACAACAAACAAACATGTCTGACACGCCAACTTGCCTTCAATAATCACTGCTTTTGTAGATTTTTACATATAAAAATAGAATTATAATCCGAAACAAAAGGTATAAATTATCCGTTGTGTGGTATACAAATATACATAGAATTTATTGTATAAAATTCTGACGCTACAATATCACGAGCAAATGTGTTCCGTAATCTTGGCAGTGAAAGTAAATCTAAGGCTTATATTTGCTTGTAAGAAGTCGGATGAGACAATGTGATGTGCGAGAGTTGTCTGCCATTGTTTGTTATCTAAATTAGCAATGACATAAAGTGGTTTGATAATTGGCGTAGAAGTACAAAAAGTTTGTATTACTGAGATCTAAGTTGTGAATCATTCAGACCTTGCTCCGTATTGGGGGAGCAAGGGCGGGTTCATTGTAAACAAAGACTAGTAGACACTCATACATAAACATAATCTATACGTTACTTAGAAGTACCTAGATAATTAATATTTATAAATACTTATATACGAAGCTTAAGTATAGCTAAGCATACAGCTACTTATAGCCCCAGACAGACATACATGCATGCCTGGAGAGAAAAACAAGTCATACAGTAAAATCTCGGTGTAAAGACCCTTTGGGGACAAAGCATATTTTATGCATGTATTTTGAGATGGCCTTCCGTATATTTCAGTTAAAATTTAAAAAGAAGTATATTGAACATCTGAGAGATAATGATTAGTAAATATGAGTTGATATTATTCTTTGAAGGGTCGCATACTAAATTGACAATTTACTGTACACACAATATTACTTGTTGGTGATTATAGCACAACTTTATTAGTAACACATAGTGTTTTACATAGCGAAGTATTTAAAGTTGCAGCAAAATGTCTTGCAAATTAATAAAGGAAATCAAAGCTTAACAGTAAAATATTTTAACATAATTGCGACGAAACAACCTGTCGATTCAGATCGGCGGTGAGGCTTACTAACACATTATTGTGCGCTCGCAGACTAATTAATGAACCACTGGCCTAAACTGGTCCCTGTTGTCCGTCTGTACATAGGCCTTTGTTGTGCTGTAACATGGAACGGGAACCAGTTTTCACTGACCATCATGCTTCATGATGACCAACGAGACATTCCGATCAAATGAATGAGATAAATGCCAGTCTGAGAATGTACGGTACAGATTTTATTGATTGTGATCGTTTATCTAACAGATTTCGTATCAAGCAATACAGGTGCATCAGATACTGACATTATTATAAGTTGCAGTTACCCCCCTTCGCTGGACTCGCGCCATGAAATGATACATGGATTGAATGCTTCAGTAAGAGACGGTAATAAGTTAACGAACTTCGCATGTCTTTTATCAACAGAAAATGAATCCCAGATTGAACGGATGACAGATTGTACCCACTACCTAACTGCACGGAATCACATGTCAGTCTATATCATAACATGTTTGTAGTTGCAGAAAATTACATTTTATGAGTCCGACACAGGTGGAATGTAAATAATACACAAATAATACAAAAAAGTAAATGTTTGCAGAAAATGCTTGATTGTTAATCGTTTTGAAATGGGTTATGAATGAGTAAGATATCATAATATCTTAAGTTTAATCTTTGTAGAAAAAAGTTTAGAGCCCTAAAGGTTCGAACCAACAACCTCTAGATAACTTCCCATGCTCTATCAGCTTAACTCACAAGATCTACCATGCAGCTTAGGTATACATGCAAAACTAGGATGGATTGCAATCTGATTTGAAAATGGTAGATCTTAATTGCGTTTCTCATTCTTACGCCCGCCCACCCACGTCATGAGATGGATTACATTTTGTATATTGATTAGTACTTATAATGCGCATCATAAAATAATCCTATTTATTACTGATTTGTTACATGTAGTTGAAATCTAATTAATGTTTTATTTCTAATTTAATAAACTAATTTGCGCGGCGGAATGCTATGAATCATTTAGGTACTTACGGCTGAAGTTATCCGAAACAATTGAATATTTCCAAAAACACTTGACTTGCAGAGTTAAATAAAACAATAATATCGATAGACAAATATTTCTTCAATCACCTGAGAGGTTTATACCATCATTAAGTCTGGAGATTATAAATGAATACACAATTACCGGCACCAAATGCTTATTAATGTTCCAGAATAAGTACAAAACATCAAGATTTTCTTTGAAACAGACGTAGTTAACCGAAAGCTTCGAATCAACCACCCGCCATTACTTTCTTTAAAGTTTCACCCTATTATCCAAAGTTTTGGTATATGCCAAGTCAAAATTCTGTATCTAGAAATTTCTCTAGAAATAACAAGGTTTTTATGTATAAAGGTGATATAAACAGAAAAACCGTGTATTTGTATAGATTTACTTTGATGAGCAAGTTGTTAGTATGTTGTAGGTTTGGAATCCAACAAGTTGTTTTCCAGTAAAAACATTTTTCTTGAAGGGCAAATATTTTGGAGATGATGCGAAGTACTTATTCTATATACACTAAGCATTTATGACATCATGAAAGACAATTGGTTCTTGCAGTAAATGACATACTTGAACAACGAATCAATACGGCAGACAATATACTCTAGGCATATATACCATACCTCGCCAAATCCACGTACACAATATAAGTACTTAAGTGACGCTATCATCGAAATAGATTTTCCAGTTTTATCGCCATGGTGAATTATAATGCAATGATATCTTTTTATTAATTATAAATATTTCCGAAGAAGCTATAATTGCTTTCTATTGTTATAATTAGTAAGTTAAGTCTTAATACTTGACAATATTGAATAAAGGCAAAAATAATAACATCTGAAAAACAATGCTGTACATATACATGTACACCATGTATTAATATGTATGTACATCATCTATGAAAAAAGTCAATATATATTCAATATCATAAAACAAATCACTATCACCAGCATACAACATAACGTCAACTTTGGCCAGGCAAGATACATGACGTCATAGCCAGAACAAATACATAGCGTCATACCAGGCAACATACATGACGTCATACAGTATAACATACAGAGTTCATACAAGAAAACATACATGGCGTCATAGCCAGAGAACAAAATTAGCGTCATAATCAGACAATATACATCATGACGTAATACAAGACAACATACATGACGTCATAGCCAGACAACATACATGGCGTCATAGCCAAACAACATACTTGACGTCATAACCAGACAACATACGCGACGTCATAGCCAGACAACATACATGACGTCATAGCCAGACAGCATACATGACGTCATACAAGACAACACACATACGTCATACAAGACATCATACATGACGTCATACTAACCTCTCAACCACAGTCATCTTCGGTTAACAGAACAACAATTACAATAATTTACTAACTTATTTAATAAATAAAGGCCGTAATTTCCGAATTTTATTCAATTTCGAAATCACAGTCGTATTTATAAAATGCAATGTAGATATAATATCAATGTAAACATTTAATACGTATTGCACGTTTTAAAAGCGCGTCTTGCTCTTGTTCTCTGGAAGATGACTATTTTTTCGTAAAAGATTAAATACATTTTTAAGATTAAATATGTACGAAATAATTGTGCATTATCAAAAAACGTCTTTCCGTGAAGTCGCTAGAAAAAAACTCACTAAAATTTAACTAAATCTATCAATATGTACATACATACATGTATATATATATATATATATATATATATATATATATTAACTATGCAGCTAAATATAGTCATATCAATTATCTACCAATGATATCACAACATTCATAAATTACCATTGTGGTGTTGTTTAATAATTCTGTCGATCAAAAGCAATTCTGAAACGAAATCATGACAAAGAAGGGTTACTATAGAATTACAACAGAGAGGTAGGCCTACTTGTATCAAGAAAGGGTATGTTGGGATTTGATATTAAATATTAGAGGGATTTGAAAGAATCGGGAATTCATTCTGTGTAAATAAGGGGCGGGGGGTTGGGGGGTTGGCATGGATACCATGTTGTTGTTATTTGCATATAATTATACTAGGGTATCCGTATTATTGGCACGCTTTATAAAATGTATACCATCACAAACTGAAAAGGGAGTCTATGAAAATAATAGATAACTCAGAAAAAAATCACAAGAAATATTTGCATTATGCTCATATTGAAAATTTTTTTGTTAAGGATCGCACGTTGTTTCAATTTATTTTGACAGCAGAAATTAACGGGCAGATTCATACCGATCTCGTCATATCGCTTTGACTGCATGGAATACCCACCTGTAATCAGTGGGGAAAAATCGAATGAAATAAAATGTATGTATCTCGTGTCAGGTCATAAAACGCCTACATTTTGCGAATGATTAGTTACATATGTTGATATTGTATGAGTTTACCATAGTCATATAGTAGCAGTCTAGTTGATGTAAGAGTATGTACAGAGATGGGGGACGAGATGAATGTTTTAATGATGGCTGAAAATACACTGAAGAATTGATGGTGAAGATGATATCATTGATGGTAGATGAGATACAAGATAAAATAGAACATATCAGTAAAACGAGAAGAATAAGAACAGGGAGACCTTTTCAAGATAAGGCCAATCAATACACTAACTGATCAGAGGACTGTGAGGTGAAACAACACTTTTATTCAGAAGAGCCCGTACTTTGGTGAACGGTCATCGGTAACCGCACTTTATACAGTAGAATCCGCACTACCCGTACAGACGGAAAGGGACAGCACTTTCTAAATTGAGTCCGCAACTCAGACAGGAGTGACCGAAAACCATACAGTAGAGCCCATATTACTGGCCGCACTTAACAGTAGAGCCGGTATTACCGACTGGAGTGGATAGTGAGCGAACATTATCCAGTTGAACCCGTACTTCTGACATTAGTGACCGTACTTTATATAATAGAGTCCGCGCTGCAGACAAAAGAGACCGCACTTCATACGGTGAAGCCCGCACATGACACAGTAAAGCCTGTACTCCATCAAAGAAGCACTGTATCCAATATACAAACAGTATATCATAACATGCTTCGTTGTACAGTTTGATAAGAAATAAGAGAAAGTGACATTTGCGTGAACAAAATTATCCATACTTCTTTATATAACTTTTTATTTACAGACAGATCTGTAGGAATTATGCATGCTTGAACAAAAAGCTGGCATAAAGTTATAATCTTCACTGAAACTTGGGACCAATATAATATTATATTACACTAAGATTAACAAAGAAACACCGACATAAAAGCATCATGAGAAATGTATACAGATTGTTTCTTGCGATCAAATGTGGTACAAGCGGATATTTCGTACTTCTATTGTCCAAGAATTTGATGGATTTGTTTGGTGATTTTCCGTATTCTGTTTCGCTAAGGAGTTGCGCTTTGTGCATGAGCTCTTGCCATATACTACGCTATCTTCTGGTGGCGTAGAACGATATGATAAAGATGATAATTACAGATGTGTCAATGGTCCAAGGAAGTAATGATGATGATGAAATGCAGAAGACGAATGAAGGTGGAAAAGGAACGTTTGATGTTCAATTTGATGGTTAGGTTAATGTTAAAATAATGATCTAAGTTTGGAACACAAACCTCTACGTGTAACGATGCTAACACTAATGTTTACGATCAAAGGTATTTATTACCCTGTAAGATTAAATGTATTATTTATAGTGCTTACATTGTATTACAAACGATTACTGTAAAGTGAATAGGAATTTATTTCATGTAACATGTTCAAACATCAGTCCGACGAAACAATTTCCGGCACAAATAGACAAAATCATATACAATGTATGCATTGCAGCGTTACTTTTTATTTTCAACATAGATGCGTTGTATTTTGAAATTGTTTTGATTTTTGTTTTTCATAGTATGAATATTATTCCACCGTTATATATACATAGTCTAGAGCATTGCATAGTCGGACTATGCCTATGCCTAACAGTATCGTAAGTATTACATACACAATACAGAAATTGATTATAATAGTCCTGCAAATGTCAATGTCAAAAACAATGTCAGAGAAATTTCAGAAAAAAATAAGTAGGACTTCTGAAGACAAACAGAAATGATAAACTACCCTAGGTCCGCGATGCTAAGCAGTCAGATGGATTTTCTTATACTTGCAGAAACAAAATACGGGCAAATTTGGCATCAAAATGTGTAAAAATGTATAACCTACACTTCATTGTGCGAAGGTCCTTGTCTTCACTCATGATGATAAAACTGTATTACATTTGTACAAAAAGGTTATGCTCAATATAAAACTGCACACTTACTTTTTCGTGCAAGTATATACTTGTATGTACGCTGTATATATGCGTCGAGTTAGCAATACCTGACAAACTGAACGACAAGATATGCTTAGTTTATTATTGAACGTCAATCATCATAGATAATCTCTAATCATAAGACATATACAACGAAAATTAGGTACATGTGGATGATTGGGAAAGTGTAAAAGTTCGAAAGTATTTGGAAACCTGTTCGTTGAACAGTTCAAAGTTTACTGGCCGTTCAGATCGATTGGGTGCAACTTATATCGTTAGCTGCCTCAGTCTCTTATACCTGTATCTGACCATCGTAATTTGTTCTAAACTTTTGCCTCTATTGCTAACACATAAGTTAAACTATTGAGATCAGACACCTGTCTTAAAATGAAGGCTTCCTGTTGGTCGAACATGACACATTGCCCAGATTCAGCCGATCAAACGATATTTCTACTATGAGACTAAACATTATTGAGTCAAGAATACATGTATTTAAAATCTAAAATTAACAAGAAAAACTATAACAAAACGTTATAGGTAGACGAATTACAAGAAGCATATTGGTTTAGGTTTTTTTTATATTAAGTTGCTTTTTTCATTAAGGATATTGACTGTATATTTTATTAAATCCTCCATTATGGAGAGTATAACATATTTACATGATATGAGTAATACTACGGAATCCTGTTAGTGCCATGTCGAATGTCGTCCGTCGCCCCACAAACGCGACGCACGACAACGCGATACGACAATGTGACAACGCGATACGACAATGCGACAACGTGATACGACATTACGACAACGCGATACGACGCTCGACAACGCGATACGACAATGTGACAACGCGATACGACAATGCGACAACGCGATACGACATTACGACAACGCGATACGACGCTCGACAACGCGATACGACATTGTAATATATCGTGCCAAAATTGGCCACTCAACATCACGACATTTTGACAAATGTCATATCGCATTGTCGTCCGTCGTATCGCATTGTCGTCCGTCGTATTGCGTTGTCGCATTGTCGTATCACGTTGTCGTGCGTCGCGTTTGTGGGGCGACGGACGACATTCGACATGGCACTAACAGGATTCCGTATAATACACATATATTGACAATCATTTGTTTGACAAATGAATATTTTCATGTATATAGTTCACAAGTACATGGTAATATATTTATCATACCCTACAACAAGCAAATAAAATAAACCCTAAATGTTAACAAATTCACCATAATCTTCTATGATACAACCACATTGAATTTCAAATAGCATTTCAGATATTATGCCACACAACAACTTATCTAGCAATGCCTGCATGATTTACTTACCTATGAACTATTAATAGATTCAGTAATCACCATTAGCCAATCAAATGGCCAGGATTTACCAAACTAGTAATAGACACTATACTATATACCCACTATATAACAACTAGAATAAACTTCTACCCATGACTAAAATTCTTCTAGAAAAAATATTAGAGACATATAAAAATTATATCTATGTGGGGTGTTGTCCTGCTTTGGACAGAATTATTAATCTTTCTTCAGCTAACCGAGCCAGTGTACTTGGATTTTGACACCGTAACTCTGTCCTCCGTATGCCAGTAGATTCCACCTTAATGAACGATTTGCCTCAACAAAATGCACGAAGTATAACATAGAACATGTGCCGTGCCCAGGATCAAAACTATCAAATAGATCACCTAAGACCTAATGCTGTGACACTCAGCTAATCAAGTAAAGGAATGGGAAAATGACAGGGTCTCGTTTATCTTGGATTCATGTAATTCAATATTTTAAAATTAGTATACAAATGTATTTATATAAATATATCACAGCATTACCTGTTCATAAGGTATACACAGATACTTGTACATGTAAAGCATTGCTTGTTATTTAAGCCAGAAATCCAATCATTCAACACTGCAAAAATAGTTTCAAATACAACAAATCACACGACAGAGGAGAAAAAACGACGAAGACGAGAACTTCAATAATTATGACCAGCTCACAATATTGCTTACATGATGCATTTTTACAAAAAGCGACAGAGGCAAACATTTTACCTCAAATTTATAATAATTTCTGAACATGTTGGCGATGTAAAATGCTGTGATTGTGAAAATCGCCTGTAGTTTTTCACTGATAAATTTCCGTAGGGTCTGCAACATCTAATTAAACTGAAAAGAAACAATAGATATGTACACAAACCATACAAAATGAGGATTTTACCACGAATAATATGTAACAACCATTGCAACATGATTGTATTGGCCATATTGATCACGTGAGTCATGTTGATCACGTGGACCATGTTGATTCGTAAACTCGGCCATGTTGTTGAAGAGGACATGTGACGTACGTATCATAGACAACGTAAGTTCTTGAAACAATCAAATAAACGAGCTGTGTATTAAACAAAATATCAGAAAAATTGAAAAGTTTACAGATAATAATTAAATTCATTACAAAAGTGGAACATGGATGGTTATGTACAGTAAATTTATTCATACATACATGTACGAGTATACGTTCTATATCAATAGAACATTGGTTTGAAGTACAGATTGATTCTAAAGATATGATTGGCAAAGATTTGTTTTTTCTACGACAATTAGCGACATTCCACCTTATTTCACTACCCACGTATTTTTTATTCTATGATACTATTCAACATAATGATTCATGGTAAAAATAACATGTTCTGTCAAATGCATTGGTAACTTTTTGTCATACTGTGCGTAAAAGAACCACGGAAGACATTGGCATGACTGTTCTCATATTGTCTACAAATATAACAAATAGACTACTAATTTACGTAGAATAAATTCCACGGAAAGATGATTGACAAAACTAGTTGACGGATTCATTAATAATGTAAAACATGGAGAAATGCGTCAGATTTGTATTTCTGACTAATTATAAAATTCGTGCCACTAGTCATAGTAAACTATACGATAAACATCAATTAATATCCAAACCTAAGTCACTGTAATCCATCAAAAACAACATTCTGGCGTCATGTTATGTAATATCAACAGTTGGCTTAGTAATTTCACTGGCACATTTATAAGTATGTAAAACTGTATCAGAATTGTCATTAAGTACCAACGAAGTATCAGTACAATCCGATGTATTAGAATTTGATTTCCTGCCAAGATTGCATTACAAATTAATGGTCTGAAAAGAATACAAAGGGATGTGCGGGATAACCAGCCACAAACTGAAGACATAAGTCATGACTATTCCATCAGGGCGAGAACAAAAAGGGGATTTTAACTTAATATGTAAAATTAAAGGAACGAGTGGTGCTTTATGATAGTGTATAAATTAAACAGCTGTATGTGTGCAACACATGTGTCACTTTATCAGACTGCAATATTTATACAGTTAAGCCTGTGCGACCACCTCTGAGTAAATTCTACCCTATGGATGAAGGTCAATCTTCTTAAAACCTTCATTGACTATTTGAACAAAAGGATCTCCGAATAAAGACCATCTGTCAATAAAGACCACGTTGTGTCTTTCCCAATTTCCTTTGTTCGCAGTTTTCATTGTACATACGAGGTACAATCAAAAAATCCCCGGACTAGGTCAGTATCTCAAAAAGTTAATGTTTTTTTACCATGAATGTTTTAATATTTCCGATGATGCGTATTTTCACTGTCCCCGAGCCAAGAAACGGATGAAGCGTGCATCAGCGCTTTACACTGGGCTCGATAAAGAACTACGAACACTATATAAATGTTTGGTTCTCCTATAACTGATCTCCCCTTTCTCTGGGTCGACCCTGAAATAACCATATCCGTAGAATGGACCGTCAAACTACATACAACAGATAAAAAACATCATATAAATTTAATTTACAGCCTGCAGATCTTTTCCTTCTATTATTAGTTACCCAAGTCCTGCTAATTCTTCATACTTGATCATTATTTTATGTTTGTCAAAATTTGATGTATACAGCAATAGTTTATTACACAGCTTATTCTTAAATAACTGCACTTGATTAACATTTCGCTTTTTTCGATTTTGATTACTGATACTTTAAACTAACATGTGATTTTTCATACATTTATTTATAATTATAGTTATTTTACAAAACGGTGAGATCTCATCCAAGGTAAGACTGCAAAACTATGCGTCTAACTGGTTAAAAATTTAGCAGTATGTAACCATCTCACCTGTAGATTCAGTCAAGTACGATAACCCTGATATAAGAGTAGAACCCGGCTGTAGTTCTACTTATGAAACAAATTGCGATACAGTCTGCCAAAATACTGAACAGTCAGAACGGTGAGTCAGGACTTGCAAAATAATATAGAAAAACGGAAAAAATAACAAAATAGAACGTTGAAGCTTGCCAAACAGATGTCGACACCTTGTTTATCTTTTGAGATAAGAGAAGAGTAAACCTGAAATGTATCCTCTATATTCTGTATAATTGGTCACCTGTTTAAGTTGAATTCAAACTGCACCTTCAAGTACAGTACAACCTCTATAGAGCAACAACCTGGGGGAGCTGCAAATATTGACCGTTGTTTAGAGGTTGTTGCTCTACAGATGTTAAATTTACAGTAAATATTAACTTAGGGAAATGGTGTAGTTATAGAGAAGTTGTTGCTGTACAGAGGTTAAATTTACAGTAAATATTAACTTAGGGAAATTTTTAAGGTGTTGTTATAGAGAAGTTGTTGCTGTACAGAGGGCCGCTCTGGAGAGGTTGTACTGTATAGACTATTCAAATTGGTTTTGATTTAATTCACCAACTTAAATTATATCTGCAGTCATTTGCATAGACAATGGTTAAATACGTAATCCATGGTTAAATTCAACCATGAGTTAAACTGTTCGTACAAATGGCTGCTGGTTAAGATGGTTCCTCTTTAGAACAGTGCATGAATAAATCAGCAGGATATTATATAGCAGGTTCGCCTTTTCACTTTTTGTACAATGCATTTGAACTTTGACCATGACTGTACTATGTCATTATAATTATCTTAGCAAAATACATGTACTTCGAGGTATTTATTATATCGATATATCAGAGTGCGACAGCGATCTCTATTTTTCTTTTAGATTTTTCTTTCTATAACTGATTTCAATATGTTATGTAATAACGTTACTGGCGATTCTGACGTATGTTTGTTATCGGTAAATAAAAGATCATATTGTTAAACCATTTTTTTTCAATAAACCATATGGTTTTATAGATTAAACTGGTGGACAAACTTGAAAAATACTGCGATGCCAATGGTCAAAATATGCTTAACTTTCTGGAATAAAGGGAGACAACTACATATATACAATTATATATCATTCACTACACAATTACCTCCCTTAGTACAAATACTTGTTTCAGTCACAAAATATTATTACGCACACAACCTAGTAAACAAGATAAATTATTTACTAATTGGTATTGAAATAAGTTACATTTCTAAATAACTAATTTGATTTAACTCTCAGTATGCAGCATATAATTTTAGCTAATCTTAGAAAGATCTTATAACATTTTCTACATGACTGACAAACACAAGACGCTGGTTCGTTCGGTGCAATTAAAAACGTCATAAATCACATAAATGCTAAAAATAAGACCAGTTTGCCATCGGTTATCAAACACAAATCATAGCTCTAAGATTTAAAGTAAAAGACTCCCGCGAAATCAAACACTCAGCATGCGCTTATCGTACCACCATTAATTACTCTGACAACATAATGAAAAATACACGGTTACTCGTGCCAAAAAAAGAATGCCATGTAGTCTGATAGAAAAAGAAATGTTTTCAAAACATAAATTGGATTTTTTGTGTTTGATCTGAGCGGCAGCATCCGGTTGTTATTGTAGCTAAATATAGAACAGAACAGATGTTATTATTATCAGGTGATCATTAAATGACGCTTACGTACTCAGTCTAGAAAAAATATCGAAGAAATGTTTTACAAAAAATTCGAAGACTGCCAAAGGCTATGCGGCGTTTTTATCTATCCATAGAATCTCGTAAATAATTTTGACAGTCCACGTAGACCTGTATTTGACAGTAGTCAGTTACCACACTATGCCGGATTTAAGAGGAATTTATTTATTTCAGTTGTCCCTAATTGTACCTAAATTACATAAAACGAACCATTCCCGATTTTAGAGTCAAAGTCAGCACTCAAAAAAAGTATAACTAGCCCTGGTTGAGATAATTCAGTAGTGTTTACGATATAGGGAACTAATTGTTAGATCGCAAGGATACATATAAAACATATATAGTACTTAAATAAACTTTGATGTCCGATTAGAGGGCTAATTGAAGAATTTGAAGGCAGATAATGAACAAATTACCCATTCAGTAATCTTGGATTCTACTCAATATGGCTGACTTATCAGTCATCAGTCTGTCTATGTCGTTAGCAGGAACACGAAGTTTGTGTTTTACTAATCAAAGCACAATAAGTATTACAAGATAAAAACAATTTTGATACAGGGAGTGGTTAATGTTTTCTATAGCTGGATATCTCATAGACATGACTAATTAGGTGGATATTTCGTACAGGACCAGTATCTGCATAACATCATCTAGACTCAACAAATTGGTACAAAACCAACAGTGTTTTTTTGCCAGAAAACTTCAAAGTATTTTATACATCTTGGTCTTAGATGTTCTATAAATTTATTTCCATCTATATGACACAAGGGCGTTGGTTACTAATATCAAGCATTTCAATAATATCAAACTTTGATAATTATTGAAGTTCTTGATTATATTAAAGTCCCATTAGCATTTTGAATGTTAAAATTGAAGTTGATCTTATTTTACCTAGAAAGATATCTTATCAGTGAAATTGACTTTTACTTGCAATTAAAACATTCCGAAATTTTCTTTTTTAATAACAAAATACATTAAGAATTATAGAAATATAGCACAATATTTTTTTTCAATGATATTGTAAAAAATAAGAAAAGGCGTCTGACGACATTTCTACGAGATGTGGCTAAAGAAAGGCATCGTGTAACATTGTTTTAGAGCAAATAAGATATATTTCTTATATTTTACTATCATTACATATATTGTTCTGTACTGCTAAATTTAAAAAGCTAATGGAGCTTTAAGAAGCATTAACCATGTATTCATATTAAATGAGTATAAATCAGTATTTGTATTTTGATATCAAGTGTACAGCTGTTATGTACCAAAGACTTCTTTCCACGGACCTCATATAAAGACACCTACATTATAACAGGCATATCAGCAGTGATTTATATGTGACCACACAAGGACAAGTCAAGAGCGGCCTGGGTGATTGAGTGATTGTGATCTCTGACTAGTAATCGCTAGCCGATCACCCGGGAGAAGACAATTCGCAAGTGAGGAAGCTAAGGTACGGTCAGTGGCTCCACTGAGGTTTATGGCTACTCTCAATGGTTACACAGCTGTGCGGGTAAGTCTTAAATTGACCAATCAAGGTCTCTTTGTTTCTAACTTATTGCCTTCATTTATCAGTTTAACTGCTTATCAGTCAACACTCTTTTATTAGTTAATTATCAATCGTTGAAAGTTGTATGATAAATTCAAACTACAAACGTACATAAATCAACAATAAATGACGCAATGATTTTCAGAAATGGTACAGTGATTTTCGGCGTGTTGTAATATACCTTACGTCAATTATCATATAAGTTACGAAGTTAAACCAACTAATGGTGCGAAAACCGCCATTTCGGAAGTTGTAACCATTTTACATGTATACATATGATAAATGTGTTTTGGTGGGTTCTGTTCTGCAATTTTAGGCCTTAATAACCATTGTACACGATCCCTTCAATATGTACTAACCCTACGGTAACACACATAAATGTACCAATCAAGAGTAGAAGGTGAAAACCTTCATTCGGATAGTGCAAGCAGTAGGCGAACTTATTTTATATATAAGTTCATAAGTCTGAGAGATATAGTATACGTTCTTGGAATGGAAGTAGGGGTCACTGACTACGCCTAGCATGATAGATACATGTATGAATAACTAGATCACCTACTGAGGACTCCGTTAAAACACATAGCATCAGGTAATAAATTCTGATGGAACTCCTTCATTAGTTTCTGGTGTCTTTTAGTAGTTTATATATAAATACCCGCTGGGAATATACAAGAAATGGAGTATATAACCGTTATATAGGGCTTCGAATATATTCAGTAAGCTCCAATACTTGCCGAAAAGTTGGCAAGTTGTCATATTCATTATCTAACTAACCAGACTTACAAGAGCTTCCAGTATAAATATAAACAGTCAAACCTGTGATCAAAGGCCACCCTCGGGAAAAGACAAAATGTGGCCTTTATAGACAGGTTTCCTTTATTTGGAGGTCAATTTGCTATAAATTATCAATGACAATTTCTAAAAGAATGGTCTTTATTCATAGGGTGACCTTTATGCAGAGGGTGACCTTTATTCATAGGGTGACCTTTATTCAGAGGGTGGTCTCTATTCATAGGGTGACATTTTTTCATAAGATGTTTTTTATTAAAAGATGACCTTTATTTGAAGGTGGTCGCTAACACAGGCTTGACTGTATACAGTTAGATGTGATGGTGATCGTATATTTTAATGAAGTGGAAACAAAGCGTCCTTTATACCTCTGAATAAAACTTACACGCAGCGATCGGTGAATTTACTAAAGAAGTCGAGATTCCAACCTAGACATTATAATAACGTTGTCTGGATATTTAATACTCTATAGTTATACTTACAGTCATAAGCTAAACATAACAATTTAGCCCATACTTAAAAAGTGTGGTTACGCGACCCAAACCTTTAACAGCGGTTCAAGGACTATTAAATGAGTCGGACGGATAATCGCAAGCCAACATTTTTGGAGGACTTTCTAATTATCATACTGGACGTGATTGATTGACTGATTATTCATTGATATGATGTTAAACGGTCTATTCGACTGCTATGGTCATATCAGGGCAGCACCGGAGAGAGTGGAGATCAGTTATACCCGTTCTTTTCAAATAGTTCTTCCTGGTTCTTTAACATGCCCGGTTTTCACTTATAGTTGGTCGTGGGTACCGACCATGTCTCTTTATGTGAGAAGGTAGAGAGTTGCTTACGAAGGATGGGGGTACAGTACTGGTTCTTCCCAGGAGCGATGTTATAGGTGAACTGTCCGCCTCATATGACTCTGACTTTTGTTGAAAAGAGGCATACAACCCAACAAACAAACATGCCCAATGTATAGCACCGATACACGCCTCCTTCCTTTTTCCTGTCATTTCCTAGACACAGTACTTGTGGATGGGGCCACTGAAAAAGCATCCCTGAGAACTGAGAAAGGCGGAGTGGAGCATCGAGAAAACGAAAAATACAAAACAATCTGAGATAAGTCTCTTAATACGACTTGAAGTTTAATTGTTATTAAAATAAAAGTCACACCAAAACAAAGTTAAAATACCTCTATATATAAAATAGGCCTACCATAACTATACTCCGAATGCGTTTTAACACTTAAAGCAATACAAAACAGAAACACCACCCGTCATACGTAGATATAACAGACATTTTATTTCACCAACCGGCACTTGCATATCGACTGCATATTTTTGGCAATTCGGGCTGACGAGTAACATAAACCCACAATATCTGCAGTGTACAGATGTAGAATAATGAGCACATTGTTTTTTTTCACTAAGCAGGTGTAAGTGTAAGATTTACTCAAGTAGATGGTAAGTGTGTAAGTTGTGTATGCCAACGAATTTAGATACGTACGGTTAGACCTACTCTGTACTGCCGTTGGACACTTCTACTATCTGAGCGAGGGAGCTTTACCATTTCATTGGTTGATATAAGCGCATAGGAATCAATTTTTTGTCTGTTATCAGGGGGAGGGGGATCTGTTATAAGTCCTTTAATTACCATTTTAGCCAAAATTATTGAGGGGGGTGCTTAGTTCCCCCAAGCCCCACCCCCTATTCCTACGACCCTGTGATAAAATTGTATACTTAAATAACAATAAATGCATTCAACGATTGCTAACCCCTGAAAATGTGTTCTCATCTGTTTTAATATCATAATTTTATTCAACTTTTAATTGGTTTTCGAAAATCGGATAGGTAAATCTAATTATAAATAAAACGAATGTACTAAAATATTATAAAGCTCAACTTGCAATCGTCTGATTGGTTGTTATCATACCCAGTCTTTAGACTGACCAATGACAAGACGTTACTGGGAAAGGTCACAGAAATCTGTCTTGTAAGTCCATCTGGTAATCAACCAAGTGTCTAATGATTTTCTTCAAGTGCGATAAAATAATAGATGGAAATTCGGCTTACTGTATTGAAAGTATAACGAGCATCGCTCACCTTGAAATAGTGTATAAATCGAGGACAAACTTGATCATATGTACCCTGGCACACATGGGCACGAGATATCTCGTGCAAACAGGTAAACATAAATATAAACACATCATAATTTGACAGTAACTTATGAGCGATCTATACGTGAATGCGATTTACAGTGTTTCAACAGAAATAAACACGGTGAAGCAATCAACAGCAGGTGATTGTTCATGCAATATAACCACAGGGACGCATTGTATTCTAAATCTTTCTGAGATGTTTTCCAAAAACTCTCGGCACATTAATATATAACATTGCAAAATACGAATTCATTTTATAGCTAGTACGTAACATACTACTTTACAGAATACACATATCTACTGTACAGTACACACATCTCTACTGTACAGTACACGCATCTCTACTGTACAGTACACACATCTCTACTGTACAGTACACACATCTCTATTGTACAGTACACTCATCTCTATTGTACAGTACATACATCTCTACTGTACAGTACACACATCTCTATTTTACAGTACACACATCTCTACTGTACAGTACACACATATTTAATGTACAATACACACATCTCTATTGTACAATACACATATCTCTACTGTACAGTACACACATATTTAATGTACAATACACACATATCTATTGTACAGTACACACATGTCTACTATACAGTACACACATCTCTACTGTACAGTACACACATATTTAATGTACAATACACACATATCTATTGTACAGTACACACATCTCTTCTATACAGTACACATATCTGAACTGTACAGTACACACATATTTAATGTGCAATACACAAATCTCTACTGTACACTACACACATCTGTACCTACCATGCAGTACATCCATCTTTACCTACCTTACAGTACACACATCTCTACTTACCTTACAGTACACACATCTCTACCTACTATATAGTACACATATATCTACCTTCTATACAGTACACTCATTTCTACTGTACAGTACACACATTTGTACCATACAGTACACACATCTCTACGTACCATACAGTACACAAATCTCTATTACACAGTACATACATATCGTCCTTCCATACAGTACCCACATATCTACTGAACAGTACACAGATCTCTACTGAACAGTACACACATCTCTTCTGTTTAGTACACTCTTCTCTACTGTACAGTACGTTCAGTACACACATCTCTACTGTACAGTACACACATCTCTTCAGTTTAATACACTCATCTCTACTGTACAGTACGTTCAGTACACATATCTCTACTGTACAGTACACACATCTCTACTGTACAGTACACACATCTCTACTGTACAGTACACATCTCTACCAAACAATGGACATATCTCTATCATACAGAGCACACATGCATCACTCTCATATTTACAAAAAAATGCAAAAAAAAATTATATGAGCTACTAAGTGTATCAACAAAGGATGTTGTGACAATCTGTTTGTATCAATTCACGTACAAAATGTTCAAAATATATAACTTAAACTCAGTGCCTCGGAAACAAATAAGAGTACGGTTCGGACAAGCAAATACGGAAACAGCCAGAAAACCTCCAGCTATGAGCCTATAAAAGTGGGTTCTCCATTGATCATTTTTAATATTGCGATCTGAATTAACCTATCGTATGAACAGTCAAACACGTGTTAGCAGACACCTCAGAATAAAGGTCACCTGTAAATTAAAGTCACATTATGTCGTCCTCAATTGTGGCCTTTGTTTACAGATTTGACTGCATTAAATCGCCCAAAGGTAAAATACGCTAACTTGCAGTTGACTATAAAAGTTTGCAAGAAGACCAGACTCGAGTCTGTGATTCTATTTTATAATTCCCAGGTAGTTCTGTTCTACAGTTTTAGTGGGATTTGTATGTATTCTAAGTAACTAACACAATATCATGCATGTACATAAGAAGACTAGATCAACATCCTCATAGGTTACGTACAGACTGAGGTAAATCATGATTTACTAGACACAATGAACAGAGGCTACCAAATATTCATCTCGTAAAAGCATTATTTATGATATACCTTACAATCTTACAGACTTTCAAAAGCATAAAACACTAAACATCTTCATGTGTCGATTCGTACATTAACCATCAAGAAAGTCATGGACAAATACTGAATGGCTGGTTGTTCAACTATCATATGGTACTTTGAACCATCAAACAAAAAAAAACCATAAAATCTTAAGAGCCTCGAAGATAGGGAGATTCGCCACTTAGACTTATTATTAACTTACGTATATGCGATTGCATACAGTCAATCTGGAACTAGCGGCCAGCTCCGAATAAAGGCGACCCTGTGGATAAAGACCATTCTTTTCAGTCAATAAAGGTCACATTTTGTCTTTCCCAAGGTTGGCCTTTAATTAACTGTATAATACAACTTGTAAGAATCGGGCTTGAAGTGGTATATTTAAAATGATGCCGATATTAAATTCAAACTTACTTATAATGGATTTCTAAAATGCTGAGTCTTGTCACTCTTTTAGTATACTGGGTCTTATCACGTATTTTAGTGTACTGAGTCTTGTCACGTATTTTAGTGTACTGAGTCTTGTCACGTATTTTAGTGTACTGAGTCTTAATAATCATCACGTATTTTAGTGTACTGAGTCTTGTCACGTATTTTAGTGTACTGAGTCTTATCACGTATTTTAGTGTACTGAGTCTTAATAATCATCACGTATTTTAGTGTACTGAGTCTTGTCACGTATTTTAGTGTACTGGGTCTTTCCACGTATTTTAGTGTACTGAGTCTTGTCACGTATTTTAGTGTACTGAGTCTTATCGCGTATTTTAGTGTACTGAGTCTTATCGCGTATTTTAGTGTACTGGGTCTTATCACGTATTTTAGTGTACTGAGTCTTGTCACGTATTTTAGTGTACTGAGTCTTGTCACGTATTTTAGTGTACTGAGTCTTATCGCGTATTTTAGTGTACTGAGTCTTAATAATCATCACGTATTTTATTGTACTGAGTCTTGTCACGTATTTTAGTGTACTGAGTCTTAATAATCATCACGTATTTTATTGTACTGAGTCTTATCACGTATTTTAGTGTACTGAGTCTTAATAATTATCGCGTATTTTAGTGTACTGAGTCTTATCACGTATTTTAGTGTACTGAGTCTTAATAATCATCACGTATTTTATTGTACTGAGTCTTATCACGTATTTTAGTGTACTGAGTCTTAATAATCATCACGTATTTTAGTGTACTGAGTCTTGTCACGTATTTTAGTGTGCTGAGTCTTATCACGTATTTTAGTGTACTGAGTCTTAATAATCATCACGTATTTTATTGTACTGAGTCTTATCACGTATTTTAGTGTACTGAGTCTTAATAATTATCGCGTATTTTATTGTACTGAGTCTTATCACTTATTTTAGTGTACTGAGTCTTATCACGTATTTTAGTGCACTGAGTCCTATCGCGTATTTAGTGTACTGAGACTTGTCACGTATTTAGTGTACTGAGTCTTGTCACGTATTTAGTGTACTGAGTCTTGTCACGTATTTATTGTACTAAGCTAGTCTTGTCACGCTTTTTAATCTTCTGAGTATTGTCCCACCTTATAGTCTATTGAGTGTTGTCACGCTTTTTAGCCTACTGGGTCTAATCACGCTTTTTAGCCTACTGTGTCTAATCACGCTTTTTAGCCTACTGGGTCTAATCACGCTTTTTAGCCTACTGGGTCTAATCACGCTTTTTAGCCTACTGAGTCTAATCACGCTTTTTAGCCTACTGTGTCTAATCACGCTTTTTAGCCTACTGGGTCTAATCACGCTTTTTAGCCTACTGAGTCTAATCACGCTTTTTAGCCTACTGAGTCTAATCACGCTTTTTAGCCTTGTGTTGAAAGAGGTGAAATAATCACTCACCTAGTATCTATTAAAGTAAGGGCTGCAGGTAATAATCTAACAATCGGTGAATGCAACAACGCGTCAGTGAATAATCACCTAATCATACTTAAAACCTAACTGGATTACCTCCGTGAACTAATAGACGGTCCATTATAATAGTTACGATGCATAAACTCAAAGTCTTAATCTAGCTCTCATCTTGAGCCTATTTGTTAGGTATATAGATAACAGCTGTCTACTAATGAACAACAATACCTCTCGTGAGCTCATCATAATATTCATGTACAATTAGTGTTGCTTTTCTACAAGTTGGTTTGGTCTAAAACGAAGACGTGTCCGCTCATGAAGTAAGCCACGAATATACAAATACAAGCAAGCGTCTTGAAAGCCGGACTCCCCTAAATCCGGAATTCCCAGAAAAGCGAAATATTTGTCAAATCACATATATTTTTTTCGGATTTTATAAAAAGTTCTCTGAAAACTGAAATTCTAGGGAAACCGGACTTTTGGCCCAGTCCGGAAGGGGTCCAATTTTAAGGAGTTTAACTGTATGTATCGATCTTTCTGGCCAAGAAAATAATCCGAATTTCTTAAGGTATTAGATGTATAATATGAAATGTAGCGAATTGCATTTTGAATATTGTCATTCTTTTGTATATCCATTAGTACACCCACAGGTGAATTTTTAAAAACTTTCACCATCAGTTAAGGGAGTTACGACCATTTTTGTTCCTCTACCCCCAACGTAAAATAGTACCTTAAAATCTAGCGAAGAAATGTATGAAAAATGATCTACCTCTATACCAGACGAAACAATAAATGCAAAAGTGTGTATAAGTCTAAGGGAAACCAATATTTAGTCAATTAAAGTATAAATATGATGTTTGGAACTATTATGTTGCAGAAAACAAAAAGAAAAATGTTACCTCGCCCCATTAATATTTAGTCAAGATTTTTGCCTATTACCAAAAAGTAACAAATTGATAAATATCACTAAGATAAAAACTAAAGCGGGGCAACGTCTGAAACGTTCTCAAAATTAACTACTATGTGTATATAATGTCTATAAGAATAGAGAAAAAATATGGTCCCAGTGGGGTTTGAACCCATGACCCTCAAGGAATTTGTCAATTGTATGTAAAATTCATGAAATGGAGATAATTGCATTATACATGGTAACGCTACGAAAATATAAATTAAATCACGACTGACTTCAAATTATACTATTTATATTCATCCATCTTCAAGAAAACCGACATTTATTTGTAAACAATGAATAATTAGATGCCACATCTGCAGCCTCCTTGTGTGCGTAAATTTCGTAACCTTTTTTAGAGACTCTTAACATGTAATCTTCCTTTCCATGATCGAAAGTGTGTTCGTAAAATCATGTTCATACCGTCAAAGCGACACGATTCTGAGCATTCAAATTCGTTATCGTAAAATATTGATAATTGCACAGAATATTGATAAAACGATCCCTATAACTCCGGGATAAGTAAAATTATACGTAACATTTAACTTATCTGTTGTTTGGACATTTATGGCTATAGTACATAATTCAGCTTTGGTGTGTAGCATGAGACATAGAGGAGCCTGTGTTCTAATATGTCAATATTTCATCAGTTACAGTTAGACTGTACTGAGGTACCTCGGCGGATCTTCAAAATCAAATTTTCCAGCTATTTTTAGCATAATCGAGTCAATTTAATGTCACCATAAATAATACTAATACGTATATCCCAGCCTTTCCAATCTGGCCATATGTTGTATTTAAGCTAAAGTGACGTACATTTACTTCTGTGCAAAACATTGTAAGTTTTATTTTGCCAAATATCTCCGCCAGAGTTCCAGAATACCGATATGACAACAACCAGGAAGTTAGTATTACATCGAAGTACATAAATATCACACGGTACAGTCAAACGTCAATTTTATAATCACACTGGGATCCGATCGAAGATCATAATCGTGAGATTGTCATTCTATCAAATTGAATATAAGAGAAAGTATAAAACCTCGGGCCGTAAATAAGTAAGATATAGAAATTAGTGTGGTTGCTTAGTTTTACAATATTTGCAACCTCCGAAAATATCTCTGCCACTCTAACACTACCGAACAACCGACAAGTATTTATGAAATGAAATACTGCATTATACTGGAGTATCTATCATTTAGGTGTGTATCTGTCATTTAGAATTGTATGTGTCATCTAGGAATATTTCTGTCATCTAGGAACGATTCTGTCATCAAGGAATACATCTGTCAACCAGGAGTATATCAGGCATTTAGGAGTGTACTGTCATTTAGGACTGTATTTATCATTTAGGAGTACTGCCATTTAGGAATGTATTTGTCACTTAGGAATGTATCTCTCATTTAGGAGGGAAATGCCATTTAGGAATGTATCTGTCATTCAGGAGTGCATCTGTCATTTAGGAATATATCTTTCATTTAGGATTGTGTGTTATATAAGAATGTATCTGTCATTTAGGAGTGTATCTGTCATTTATGAATATATCTGTCATTTAGGAGTGTAACTGTTATGTAGGAATGTATCAGTCATTTAGGAGTATATATATATGTCATTTGGGAAAGTATATATCATTTAGGAACTTGTATCTGTTATATAGGAGTGTATTTGTCATTTAGGAGTGTATCTGTCATTTAGGAATGTATCTGTCATACGAGAGAGTATCTGTCATTCAGGAGTGTATCTGTCATTTAGAAATATATCTTTCATTTAGGATTCTGTGTTACATAGGAATGTATCTGTCATTTAGGAATGTACTAGTATATATCATTCATGAGTGTATTTGTCATTTAGGAATGTACTAGTATATATCATTCATGAGTGTATCTGTCATTTAGGAATATATCTGTCATTTAGGAGTGAATCTGTTATATAGAAATATACCAGTCAAATAGGAGTATATATTTCATTTAAGAAAATATATATCATTTAGGAACTTGTACCAGTTATATAGGAGTGTATTTGTCACTTTGGAGTGTATTAGTCATTTGGAATGTATTTGTTATATAGGAGTGTATCTGAGAAGTTTATTTATATCTGAAGCTGAAATAAAACGGAATTCGGTACGATGGTGATGATGGTGATGAAGATACATAGATGAAGAACTAACCAGTAATACATTACATATACAATATGCATTAATTTGTGATAGTGTGGCTTGATGAAATAAAACAATACTTTGCCTTACTACTCAAGCTAAGTAAGTGTGGATACCGTCAACACATATTCACCAAGTGAAAACGGTATAATCACCTCAGGCTTGTGATGATACTCGGGATTTAATATTATCACAGAAGGTTTAATAAAAAATAAATTATTTTTCGAAATACAAGGAGAGTGAGTCTTACTACGAGAAACATGTATATTTTTTTTCAAAAAGGGTTAGTTTGTACCACATGTACAAAGTATTAAAAAAATAAGCATAGCCAATTTATTTTGTGGCGATAGGAATATTGTTGGTTTATAAGGGGTGTTAAGTTTAATGACTTCATGAAGAAAACCTTACTAATTTATTATTATCTTATTTACTTAATATCTAAAACTAGCCTCGAGGTTATGAATCTTTAGATCGGTCTCCGAGCTTAAATATCATATCTTGTTTTGTTAAATTTTCTAAGTTTATCTTGATAAGACAATAATGATATTATTGAAACATTAATTAGTCTGACAGTATAATTGATCTGAATAATGTATCTAAACATTATTCAGCTCTATCCTTCATACTGAGAATGGAACAGAGATCTGAGTTCTGAGACTGTGTTCAAGTTTGATAACATCTGGACCTGGACTGATATCACAGCAGTAACCGTAAACTCGTTAGCTGACGATGCAAATAACTAAACGTAATCTTGGAAGATTTCTAACGGGTTGTGAACTAAGAAGAGGAATATATGAAGAGGGTAATAAACATATCTGCTACTGTAGAAAATATACTGGGAGTGGGAATACAGAAATCAAACAAGGGTCTTAGATAGCGATTTACCGTTGGTCCTACTCCTGCACTCAAATCAACTGAAGATCGTCGGCTGGTTGGACTTCTTAATTCGTCTGGTGAATTAGGGTTTATATTGGCAGGAAGCCCAATACCAAGATTATCTACCGAAGGCCTACGAATATAATTGTCTACACCGGCGCTATAATCCACGGAAGCTCGTCTTGCGGGAACAGCCCCCGGAGATGGTTCAAAAGAAAGCCGTCGGGTATACATTATAATACGACCATATAATACATTCCCATAACTGACTTAGAAGAACGAGAATATGTGAGTTCTCGTTATCACACGATAAAAAAATCCCAAAGTTTTTATCACAAACACAAGATAGAATCCAATTTGCACAGATATTCCTATTTTTTACTACATGGGTAGCGCAGGTAACGAAAATGGTAAATAATTCAACAGTAATGACTTAGAAACGATAGAAACATCAGAAATTATTACCAGACGATACGACATAACACATCATGAGGCGCAGACGAGATTTCGACAATGAATGACACGTGCTAACAATTACGTTACTTTGCGACTGCGCGATAATCAGATCACCGGTAATACAGAATTGTATCGTGATTAAATCCCAAATCCTCATGCGAATGGAATGGTAACAGAAAATAAATTGTAAAGTTCAATGTATATGATGTACGTTTATCCTAACATTAGAAATTTGAATGCCCATTCCCCGTAGTTGTAAAAATTAAAACAATTATCCCTAGGTTTCTATAACAACCGGTGTTAACAAAACAATAGATAAGATATTATTCCACAAAAATTAATCGTTTACACAGACTCTTATATCTACGTGCACCGCAAGACTTAAATGATTTCGTATGCTAGCTACCCTGAGTTTTTTATCAGACGATATTTAGGTGTATGGAATATAATGATAACAACCAATAAACGACTCAGTCTTATAATGATGTTGAGAGATAAGATGTATCAATTCTGGTAGCAAGGCTTAACATGAGAACAAGGAATACATAACTACAGGTAATACACAGGATAATGACTTCGCTGTGCTACTTGACTGTTAAACTGGTTCCCGTTCCCTGTTGCAGTACACCAAAGGGCTTTGTATACACAAGTAAACGGGAACCAGTTTACTTGACTGTAATAACCAAGTTATCGTTCTTGACATTGTACGAAAAACAGCTAGTGTTCTTCATTCCATATTCTTTTAGCTGGTACCACGCTTACTAATATAAAGCACCAAACCAAATCGAAAAGTCAACTGATGCAAAAGAGAACCATGTAAGATATAACGACCATTATTTACCCTTTTCTGTATCGGTAAGTTCCAAACAATGTCATGCAGAATGTTATAACATGTTATATAAAGAATATAAATGAGTGTTAACTGACCCGATATAATAATATAGTGTAATTATACATGTTTGTACATTGTTGCAACCGAACTTGTAATAACAATAAAACATTTCAAGTTGAAGTAAGATTTTCCTTTTTAACTTGAAATAATTATTACAAGTTTGGTTGGAACACAGCCTTCGAATATCTACTTAGCCTCCAGATATCTTAGGGACACGATTTTTAGTGCCTCCATCTCAGCTACTGAGCCATGTACCGTGTTTTAGAAAATCACCGGGAAATGATGAGGCATATATGCGTGCTTTACACAGGGCATGATCAAGATCCAGGAATGACTACTCGAAATAAGATAAGGGATATAAATGCCTGGTTCTCCTGTATCTTGTCTCTTTTCCGAAATAATCATAGATGTCGATGGGACCGTTAAACAACAGATAAACTTACAGCACTTTGATTTTAACAGAATCACTATTGGGTTGCTTCCCTTTGGCCAAATCATAATTAATGCTATTATAGTGTATGCTAGCCTTGCTTACATTTGGTTGCTTTACACCTTATATATTATATTGGAAGAGTTACTTCCCTCTTGTTTTTTTTTGCTCGATTATATTGATATGGCAGTATTCAGTATGCCATCCAGCTATTCTTTATTTCTGGCGATTATAAGATGCACAAAACATGCTCTCGAACATTAACAAACCGTTATAGTGTATATTCAATAAATCAAAGTTTTGCTATACCATTAAGGATGACAAGTAGTATAGTTACGTGCCTGTGATGGTAAAACTGTAATAAATCATAGTCTATATACGACATCTTTATTTAACGTACTAGATTCGTCGGCTTCCTGTTTAGCATCCCCTAGCGGTACACCACTGTATGGGAAAACACGATGGCTGTGTATGTGGGTCATGTTAAAAGTAACGAGAAATAATTAAATTTTATCGTCTTCAGCACATTATAACTTACAAAAACATCCACGAATTGAACAGTCATTTCTAAAATGTGTCTCCCGCTGCTGTACATCATCCAAAATCCGCTAACTTGGATGAAAAAGATATTTCTTTGCTAATTTGTTCCGAATCTCGCCTTTCTTTTGAATATCTAGATCTGTTAAGGCAAAGAACGTGCTACACAATTTTCTGTACACATTGATACCCATATTGTCTACTAAGAATCTCTGTTATAAAAGTTACATTGGACAAGAAAATCCAGTCGAGAGAAAAAACCCATTTTGTATTGATCGATCTTTTTGTCCACAAAAAATTGACTTGTTCGCACATCGACGCACATGTCTATTTGAGTGACCCTGTTGAAATGCACTCAATGCTTTATTTGAAAACAACACGATTATCTTATAGCTAAAATTTTACACGAATTTTTGCCGCATTAAAAAAACATGTTTGTAATACAATTACCAAATTTACGTTTCAAATTGTTCAACAATAGGATAATTTTGTAGTTTAGATTTGGACATGGGTTCTATGGCACTTAAAAACCATCTGTTGTGTAAAACGAGGGACATTATATTTCATGTAATATGTACAGTGTCCCCGGTTAAACTATTGGTTTAGAATAATATGCTTATCAACTTGGCAGCAACTTTCATGCTGTTGTTGAAGGGAGGATGTTGCTGAAGAGAGGGCCGCTCTGGAGACTTTGTACTGTAGTTTTTGTGTCAGAGAGCTAAAAATCATTTAAAAAAACGTTCTTAAATTTGGTTACATTTCAGAAAAAAATGTTGATTATGGTCAGTATGTAGTAAACAGACTCGTTATCGTGATATGCTAAAGTTAATGTTGTCAGAGTTATAATAAACCACAGGGGACTAACGCCTTACACGGACCGAAACACGTTTATCATATATGTACATAATTATACAAGGGTTACAACTTCCAAAATGACGGTATCCGCATCAAGTTGGTTTAACTCTACGTAACTTTAAAAAAAAAAACTCACATTTCTAACAATTGGTGTCTACAGATAGCTAACATATCGTACTATACAAAACCAATATTAAGTATGTTGTCAAATTAAAAACAGCTTGTATCTTTTCACATCGAAAAATCGTGAATTTTGTTTAGTCCAATGCCACCTCGCAACACAATATCGGCCTGAATTACCATACTAAATACGTATTTAAACACCAGAGACAGTGGAACGCGCTAGCCCCCCCCCCACACGTAATAAACCATATCCAATATTATGTGCACACATTGTATCAAGTGGCTTTCGGATCAGTTATCAATTTTATGGCGTCTTACAAGTTAATTAGTATTTGCTGTCACCATCTGGTGCTAACACTTACTATAACAATGCGTTTCATAGTTTTGCATTTCTGAAGCAGGGTTCATTTGCATAAAATGACAGACGTGTACCTTTTGTTGACAGAAAGTATAATTACAGTAAAACCTCGATTATCCGAAATCGACGGGACCGAAATATTATTTCGGATAATCTATGGTTTCGGATAACTCGATTCGGATAATCGAGTTTCTACATTTAAATATGAGGGGGAAATCGGGTAGATTTATTTCGGATAACACCATGTTTTTGGATAATCCGAGTTTGGATAATCGAGGTGTTACTGTATATTGTTTCATACTTAGTCGGACACCATGAGGGGGTCTGATAACATCTTGATGTATATCTAGATATCGCCCAGCACAATGAGAAATACTATTTATTACTCTGTCATTTCTAATTACCTCTCGTTTTTACGTATTGTTGTCTTAAATCATTAAAAGGTTTACACTCAGTAACATGTCTATCTCATTACAGACCATGTATTTTCGATCATTATATGAAATTCTATCTGTTCCATGTCATCTTCCACTTTTAAAAATAAGATGGTGAGATGACATACGAAGTCTACTTGGAGAAGTTCTATATAATTGATTTTTAATGATAGTTTGATACTAGTATTCTTTTAAGTCGAAATTACCAATAATTTCTTAAATATGGAATTAAAATTGCGTAAGATTATCGTGTAGTCTTTGATACAATCCTCGGTCAATAACCAATTTGTAAATGAAATCGTGTAATGAACTTTGTTCTAATTCGCAGAACAACGATATATTACGAGATGCTTGCATAGCCCTTGGTCATTTATCAATTAAGATGCTAATAGCAACTTTACAGGCTCAAAATTAAATGAGGTATAGATATTAGTACGCGTTTGGGTGTACATGTAGTTTATGTTTTCTATATATTCTTTTCAGTTCTGCTTTCCATCCTGGGGAACAAACTTGTGAAAAAGCTGGGAAACAAAAAAATGAATACTCTAAACCAACCCTGGCCTAATTAATACATGTAGGTAATTTTATTGAATTTGATACTCCGTCTGAATTTCTACTCACATATTCTTTTAGTATTATAAGCCGCAGTATTAATACAAAAATACATAAATATTAATTCATTTTTATTTTTATTCTAGAAAATAAGTCAACAAGTCATAAACCAATATATATACACAGAGACGGACATTATATTCGGAAGGAACGTACATTAACCCGTAACCAGCCATAAACAGTACTCTCAGTGCTTTGATATAAACTAATACCTGCATTGGAGTTCGTAATTTTTGCAACTGCAGATGTTGTCGTTTGAGTTATGCTTATAAAAAGGTTTGTTGTTATCTTCTCATCAGATGGTAGTTTACAAGTCCCCGAAGTACGTTCATTCAGGTAACATTTCTGTCTTATTCGTATACAATAATGATATGTACTCACAAACATAATTATGTGGTCGCATTTCCAAAAAACACTTTAAGAGCTAGATCAATTTGACAACTTATTTCTTCCATTGTCAAATACATCTTTAGAAATATTTCATGTTAGTGTTTTCCTAGCTCACCTATGCAAGAACTATTAATAGCGATCTAGACTGATCGCCCCTTACGTCGTTGTGTGTCGTTTATTTGGTGTCCAGTACTGCGTGAGGCCAATTATTTTTTCAAATAACGTCTCCTATAAACCACAGGGCCAATTTCAATCAAACCTCACAGAAAGGATTCAAATATGATTCTCTACAATGATTACTCCAATTAAGCCCCTGTGGTCATGATCGGCTTCGCTCGTCCTAGTGGTCACTTGTTATATACTCAGTTGGGTTTGCTAAAATATTCAGAATGAGCATTGTCTAATAATTCTCCACCAAGTACACTTAAATTATGCCATGGGTTATTCATTTTTCGTAGATTTATAAAAGTGAAGCCTTTAAAATCTTCTTAGCCAAAATCGTACGGTATAGAAGTTATATACTGTATTTTTATTTATTTTCGTTGGGCTCAATTTTCGTGTTTTTTTACTAAAATGGCTATTTTGTGGGGACAAAAATTCGTGAATTTTAATTTTTGATAAGAAATGCCTTACCTCTGCAATTAAATTCATTGGGATTTGATTTCGTGAATGAGCCGACCCACGAAATTAAATCCCCATCGAAAATTAGTGATTCCACAGTATTTGGTTTCGAGCGGTACATACATGTACATGCAACTAGTGCCTTTTTACCAAGATTATTCAAAATGCGATGGAATTGGTTATCCCCATGGAATCGAGTTTTACGATATACCGGCTCACTAAGGTGAGTAATACAGGGCCACCATTTTCCTCTTGTTATGTAACCGACGCTAAAACAAGCAGATAGTGTTGCACTGTACGATCTGAATGTTATTTAAACAGGTAAGTCCTTTGATATGATTACTTTTACTTTCATCTACTCTTTATCATTAAATCAATTACGACATTTTATAAACTATTTGTTTAATATTCATACTTATATAATAAATGTCAGATTCAAATTCGAATTACAATTCTGAAAACAAGAGGTCGAAAAATATAAATATATGATTTTATATAATCGATTCTCTACCAAGTCTGAAACATAACAATTTATCGTTTCTCTTTATCATTTTTGCTTTACTAACCCAACTTAACTCAATTTTATAAAATGATAATCATATACATTGTATAGCTATGTGTTATATGGTTTATGGGTAGACATATTAGATAGAAAAGAAGACGAATACTGATAAAGACAGTCAAGGTATGATGACTGCGTAACTTAAATTACTGATTATTTTAGTTCTTCATTTTTGAAAGGTGATTTTATCAAAATCATCTTCCTTTGTAATCATATAGCTATCTATCCTCCTTGGACTCCATAACAGCTTGTTTAAAAGAACAGCCGCACAAGAAAATAGTGCTCAACTAAATAGTGTGATTATATAGATGTATCTGGTATATTTTCCAATTAAGTGTGTTGGATGTAAATATATTTCAAATAATTTTATCGTAACCTCATGGAAAGAGTCATGTATCAAAATAAGTTATGTCGGTAAAATATTGACATAACCAAACGCGTAGAATTAAACTCGCGTATCCACGTATAATTCGGGTCGTTAAATATGAACGTAAAATATTGGTTGTGGGCTTAAAATGATAGAGTTCTTTTTGCACGATTGTGTAGAATTACATTATCAAGTCTGAATCTCGTACAAAATCGGGTTAACTATAGGCCCTACTTTTTTAATAATTATTATATCATTGCATCATGTTCTTTTTTATTTGAGTGACCCAGAAAAAATCACGTTCCGACAGTACTTTCTGTACTTTGAGTGTAATATTTGTATGGGAGGAAACTGCTAAACTCCCAGTGGTATATTAAATGCGTAGAAAAGAAAGTATTTTTAAAATTGAACATATACGTAACCATTATTTCTTATTGAAAGTCTTTTAGATAGTGTTACTAGCAAATGGAATTGAAAGTACTGTCCTTTTCTTATGTGTCTCCTCAATACTACACAAAAATGTTAAAATTACAAAAATAGCATTGCCTGATCATCATTATTTCTTTGATTGTTATCCTGGATGCATCAATTTATTTTACGGCACATTTTTTAACTGTTGAAAGAAAAAAAGAACATTAATTTTTGCGATTTTTGTTTTACAAATTAGATCGATTCTGTGTTATTGTACCTTTTACCATGAGTTTTGTTGAAATGCATGTTCTATTTTCTTTAATCTTCACAAAATAGGTAACTCGCATCAATTTCAATTCTTTAAAGGGAACATAAATCGAAGGAATGCCATTATTTTTTTTTAATCTCATTGTAAATCATTCTCTATGATTGAATCCTATGAACATCGTAAACATTTCAAAAACGTGTACGCCTCATTTTGAGATAATAATCGTTTTGAGAAAAAAAACCCGTAAAAGTCACACGACGTTTTACTTTTAACGTATCAGGAAACTTAAACCCAAAATTATTATCTCAAAATGGGGCAGACGTAGAAAACTATTTCGTAAATGCGAACAACACAACCGATGGTTGATAACTTCTTATTTTTAATTGTACATTGCTTTTAAACAATGAAGAATCTTTGTTTCGATTTTTAGCTTTGGAAACACAGGAAGTAGAAGCAAAATAAACAATTATGATTAAATCAATCAGCTTGACCTACAGACAGTGTCTGATAGTGATATCTACATGTCTTCTGCTTGGACTCATTTATAAGGTTACCATAGAACCAAAATGGAATGACAGAATGAATGATCTCGCATCAATTGAATTTGCTAAAGAAATTGATCAAGTCACGAATCTGGAGAAAAATGGTACAAGTATTGAGTATTATGACGGATGGAAAATCATAAATGACGAAAGGAAGCTTCGCGATGAAGTTGAAAACATCCATTCCTCCAATTATAAAGTCCAAGATGGCGACCAGTGCATAAAGAGCATTCCAGATTTCATTCTCGTTGGTGTAGGTAAATGTGGAACAAGAGAGCTGATAGATTTTATGTCAATTCACCCGAATGTTATTACCAAAAGTTTTCCACACAAGTTATCTCCTTCAGATACCAAAACGGTTATAGATAAAATGCCTTGCAAATACTACGATCAACTCAGTGGTTTTAAAATGGACAGTGGGCTTGGAAGCGTTTCAGCGCCAGATAAAATATACACATTGAATTCAAATATGAAAATAATCGCGATTGTTCGAGAGCCTTTAGCAAAATTGATATCAGGTTTAACGTTCGTACCGAGTGGGAATTCGCAGAAAAACGTTGTATCACAGCAAAGCGCTATGAAATCGTACATACAGGCAATGATCAAGGAAACTGTACAGAATAATAATCCACCGAGCATTGTCAAACAGGCGTCATACGATGTCGGATTAGGAAGGTATTTGAAAGTGTTCAATCGAGATCAAATTTTAGTGCTTGAAACGAACGAGTTTAAGGAAGACCCAGTCAGTGTTTTAAGATCCGTTGAAAGATTCTTAGGAATTCCAAGTTTCTTTTCCTATCAATATTTTGCACTAAATACGAGGAAAAACTTCTACTGCATTAGGAAAATAAACTCTACTATGAAAACCATGGTTTGTTATCAAAGTAACAGAGGAAGAGAGCAGAAAATTGAAATTGAACCTGAAGAGAAAGAAGTACTTCGTAATTATTTCAGACCCCATAACGAAAACCTTTATCGTTTACTTGGAAGAAAATTTAATTGGTGAAACACTTTTTAGTTAAGATATTTTAATTGCATTCAATATTGTCCTTATTACTGCACAACCCATGGTAGATAAAAACAAAACAACTACAAAAATAAAAATAGATCAAAATAATGTTTTTATTGAAAACTCAGAATGATAGTTCAGCTTTTCATAGCCGTCAACCGACCAGCTCGCATGAATTTCGATGCGGGCCAAATTCCAAAAAAATTTTCTGCATCCGCTATGCAATTAATAACCACTTTCCGTTCCAAGTCTAGATGTATGTTTAGTTTCCATGACTACTTTCAGTAATAGTACTTTGATGTTTATCGTGTTATTGAAATCTTTTTGAACATAAATCTACAAATACGTGTATTGCGCATACTCTCTCTTATCATTCTATAAGTAGCTTCTGTGTCATTAAGCTAACACTAAACTCAACCCTAAGAGGCATCGCTACCAAGTTAAGCTTTCTATTCATAGGCAGCTGTGAAACTTTGGGAAAGACTATGACGTATGGTTTTATCTATTCTGAGTCCAAGCAATGATGGATAAATGAATGATAATTACAAACTGTATAATACAGTACTATATGCGTTTGTTAGTGCATTTCTAATTACTATTTTCTACATGGAAAAAAATTAAATGACGTTACGTCATGCTATCTCTACAGTTCCGGTGTGAACGTAGTTTCTTCCTGCATTCAAAGCGAGATGTTATGTACACAGGTTGATGATTTACAGTTTGATCTGTATCAAAACCAGATGGTTATAGATCCATGCGCCCCCCCCCCCCCCGAAATAAAAAATACTCCTTTACCCCCAGGTTTGTAAATATCTCTACTATTTCCAACTTAATATCATTGATTAAAATCAGTATTAGGAGAAATCCTGCCCCTTTTTCTATAAATCATTATTCTGATTTATTTGTATTTACACTAATTTCTATCTGTTACAATAATCGAAAAGTAGCTAAGCTTGACTGAAGTTCTTCTTTAATGTTAACAAAAATAGCAATATCGTCAGCATATAACATTACAAACATCTTAAATGAATAATTAAAACATGAATGCCAGTAAGACCTCTGCTATTAAAATAGCCCCAATGTCATACAAAGGCATCGCGAATACAAGAGGTGAATAACACTCCCACTGTCTTACAATCAACGTACATTAAATTCCTTCACTTTAACTGATTTTGTTATATAATTTTCGACTTAACTTTTGAATACATTGACATTATAATATTCAAAATATTGCCCCTGATTCCAAGTTTAATTAATATATACCATAGGTTATTGTTAGTAACATAATTAAAAGCTTTGGTGAAGTCTATAAATGCACAGAACGATTGCTTTCCAGAATTTTAAAATATTTTCTACGAAACCTAATTTACATCTCAAACCTGTTTGTGCTTCTATGTAAGCACTATATTCACCAGCACAGTTAATTTACCTATTCAAAACTCATAATTTACCAAATGTGTTTAGTAAAGCAATACCCCTAAATGTATTCATTTCATGAAACTAACTTCTTATGTAATGACACAACAAAACCCTCTGACCATACAGGTCGGAAAATAATCAATACCAAATATCTTATTAAAGAATGATCACAAATAGACATGTCAGGTATAAGTCTGGACTACCAGATTTATTTGTATTCAGCTGTTTATAGTAATTATTATCTCATGATGTTAAAACGGAAAATTCAATTCTTCAAACATAATTTAAAATTCGTCCTTTTCATATCTTTCAATAAAATACAAGATCTCCCCATCAAGTGTAAAATGCGGGCCACCAGGGTTGTTAACATATACAAAATATTGATCAAATTCACTCATTGGTTTGTTTAACAGAAGCACTTTTTTAACATATTTCGACACATCTTGACGTAAAAGTTCGCAGTTCGGAGTTTATTTATATATCTGTAATTTATCATATATACATATGTTTTTAAGTCCTTGATGTTTAAAATTGCGCAACAAGATATATATTGAGAACGAACATTGACCAAATTCATCCAATTAAAGTCACTTTTTACCAATTCTATAAACATTGAGTCCGGCAAAAATAACAGTCATTGTAGGACATTCTTTATTAAAACCATGGCAGACTTTTGCACTCTAGTTTGTTCCATGCGCGCATATGTTTTGGATCCTGACCGTAACATGTTAAGTAAAAGCTTATGTAAGCTAACCTAATCATGTGCCTCCCCTCTCTGTAATTACACGATAACTGAGTAGATAATTCAAACAAAGCAACAAAGAAACCACTATTAACTTTTTAAACAATTGAACAAATAAGTAAGTGAACAAAGAAACCGAAATGGAAAGCTTTTTCTAACTCAAATCATAGAAGTCCGTTTACATTGAATACTTCAGTGGTTGTATTCCGTTCCGTTCCAGACGATTCAAAATTTTCTTTGTTCAGAAAAAATAGTACGAATTCAATACAAGTATGCTCTGCAATGCGTTGTATTCTTTCTAGTAGGCAAATTTCAACAAAGGCTATAACGCTTTGTTCATTTTATTTTAATAAGATATGTAACCAATGATAAGCACTAGTATTGAGTATTCTCTTTTCATGAGTATTGCAGTTAAACAAAAAACCGGTCGACGGTGAACCAGATAAGTGCTCCAATATTCCAATAGCTACCTTGTTCTCCGTAAGTAATTTCTAAAGCAATTTTGCTTTTCATACCCGCCGGTACGAAATTCTACAAAAAGAATATTTCGTGTGTTCGTGTCTTCGCCCTTGAAAGTCGAAGGCGAAGTCACCATAAGTGTCAGAGCAGGGAGCAAAGACATGTAAACATGAAATAGCAGAAATCAGCCTCCTAAATACGACAGGTTGCATTTAGTATACATTTAATGATCAAGTACTGAGTGTCAATTCAATGGATTTTGTTCCATGTCTTAATATGGTGATTTCTGCCGGGGAAGCTTGATTATAGGTCTAATCAGGACAATACATAAATTACATTTAACAAGTTGAGCACTGATGTGTCGAAAGAAATTGATTCAACCTAATTTTCGCGTGCTTGCCGGTTGTACATGTATTGCAAATATTATAATCGTTGAAGAATACTAATTATCCTAACTGCATGTTATGACATACCAGATTTATAGGGCCAAGTTATTTTCATTTTGAATCTAGAAAATAAGCCAAAAAGCCATACACTAACATATATATACATGGAGACGGACGCTACATTCGGAAGGAATGTACATTAAACCGTATGGAGTGTAACGTTCCTGAATTTCAGAAGTTTTGAAATTTTTGCAACTCCAGATGTTGTCGTTTGAGTTATGGTTGTACCATCAGATAATAGTTTACAAGTCCCCGAACTGCAATCACTCAAGAACGTTTATTCAGTAAAATAATTATATGAACTCTCAAACATATGTCGCAGCATTTCAAAATCACATTTTAAGAGCTAGATCAATACGAAAACTTATTACTTCCATAATCAAATATATTATGTAGATATATTTCATGATAATGTTTTTCTAGCTCACCTAAGCACAAGTACTAATAGTGAGATACCATTTGACTGATACGTAGTCGTGTGTCGTTTATTTGGTGTCGAGTATCTATTTTTCAAATAATGTCTCCTATATCCACAGGACCAATTCCAATAAAACCAAACAGAAAGGAATCAAATATGATCATCTAAACTATTTGCTTCAGTTGAGCCCCTGCAGACAAGATACATAAAAGCCAAAACTCAGTTAGGTTTGCTAAGATAATCAGACTGAGCATTGTCTAATAATCATCAACCATGTACGCTCAAAGTATGCCCTAATGTCATTCTTTTTACGTAGATTTGTATAAGGTTAGCCTTTAAAATCTTCTTCGCCAAGTAAAACGATATAGAAATAATATATTTAGTTTCGAGCCGTACATGTACATGTAGTTGCATTTTTACCAAGATTATTCAAAATATGTCCATTGCGTTGAAATTGGTTATTCCCATGGAATCGATTGTCACGATATACCGGCTCACTCAGGTGAGTAACTCAGTGCCACTATCCTCTTGTTTTATAACCGACGCTATAACAAGAACATATCAGAAACAGATAGCGTTGCACTGTACGATTTGAATGTTGTCTAAACAGGTGAGTTCGTTCTTTTTATTATGTTTTTAAATCTATCTATTTTTTGTATCATTAAATTAATTACGTATTTTTTAAAAAAATGATCTGTTATTCATACTAATAAATATCAGATTTGAAATTCGAATTATACCTCTTTAAATATTTATTTTTATTATCATAGCAACACAAGAGATCCAATAACGTACAAATGTATGATTGATTCACCATTAAATAAGATCGTTTCTGTTTATCATATTTGTTTATTGATTAGTTAAAAATTTGTATTTGCATGACCAACTCAACTTAACTTTACTAAACCTTAACTACATAAATGTGATACAATGCTATACAAATAAATTGTTTATCATAGAAATAGTGTACAGGGCGAGAATAGGTGAATAGTGAATATGTTCAGTTACTTTGGGAATGTATAAAAATCGTTCGAAATATTTTTGATGCCGTGGTTGAAAATATAGAAGAAAAACATTCTGCGGATGTTTCTTTATAAATTAAAGTAGATTGTTTCTGTGTTATTGCACCTTTTGCCGTGAGTTTTTATTGAAATGCATGTTCTTTTTGTCTTAAAATATTGGGTAACGAACATCGGTTACAATGTCATTATAGGGGAAAATAACTCAAGGGAATATCATTGTTTGTATGAGAATATCACAGTAAATCATTTTCTATCATGGAATCCTATGTAAATTTAAAATGTAAACATTTCCCGAATGTGTCCGCCCCATTTTGAGACAATAACCAATAACATCGAATACATATTCTCTGAAATTTGAGAAAAAATATGTCCGTTATGTTGTCAGCCCAGCAGCCTAGCAGCCCAGCAGCGTGAAGTTGGCAGTCCTGCAGCTTAGCAGCCTAATATATTTTTGCAGTTATACTGCACAACAAATCATGCAAAAACTTAAAAACGCATGAAGTTGCTGCAGAATGCTTGAAATAATGTCAGTCTGTTGTTTAAAGATTATTTAACTGAAAATATTTGATTTTCAATTTTTTTAAATGTGAAATTAGCTGCTGCTAGCAGCGTGAAATTGGCAGCCCAGCAGCGTTACAGCGTAATATATATTTCTACAGATAAACTTTACAACAAATCAAGAAAAATACTTAAGAATGCATGAAATAATGTCAGTCTGTTGTTTAAAGATTAATTAACTGAAAATATTTGATTTTCATTTTTTTTTCAATGTGAAGTTAGCCGCTGCTAGCTGCCAACTTCACGCTGCTAGCGGCGGCTAATTTCACATTGAAAAAAAAACATGAACATCAAATATTTTCATTTAATTAATCTTTAAACAACAGACTGACATTATTTCATGCATTCTGATGTATTTTTCTTGATTTGTTGTGATGTTCTTATGTAGAAATATATATTACGCTGTTACGCTGCTGGGCTGCTAACTTCACACTGCCAACTTCACGCTGATAGCAGCGGCTAATTTCACATTGAAAAAAAATTGAAAATCGAATATTTTCTGTTAATAAATGTTTAAACAACAGCCGGACATTATTTCATGCATTCTCAAGTATTTAGCCCGATTTGTTGTGAAGTTTATCTCTAGAAATAAATACTACGCTGTTACGCTGCTGGGCTACTAACTTCACGCTGCTAGCAGCGTCTAATTTCACGCACAATCTTATTTGGAAAAATCATATATTTTCATTTAATTAACGTTCAAACAACAGACTGACATTATTTTATGCATTCTTAAGTCTTGATTTGTTTGGAAGTTTATCTGTAGAAATATATATTACGCTGTTACGCTGCTGGGTTGCCAACTTCACGCTGCTAGCAGCGGCTAATTTCACATTGAAAAAAAATGTGAAAATATATATTTTCAGTTAAATAATGTCCAAACAACAGACTGACATTATTTCATGCATTCTTAACTATTTAGCTCGATTTGTTGTTAAGTTTATCTGTAGAAATAGATATTCCGCTGTTACGCTGCTGGGCTGCCAACTTCACAAAAAGAAACAAAAAATGAAAAATGTGTTAGTTCTCATCTAATAAACGTTGAAGGAATAAAATCAAATTATATCATCGATTCGTAAGTGTTTAGCCGGATTTCTTGTGCATTTTATATGTTTGACTATAATAGTCCGTTATGCGGCCGCTACACTGCCAGATTCACAAAATCGATAAAAATCGTATTTTTTCTAATAAACATGACAGCAACATAATGTTATTACTTCATGCGTTTTTAAGTTTTTGCATGATTTGTGGTGCAGTTTAACTGTAGAAATATATTAGGCTGCTAAGCTGCTGGGCTGCTAACTTCACGCTGCTGGGCTGCTAGGCTAATGGGCTGCCAACTTCACACTGCTAGGCTGCTGGGCTGCCAACTTCACACTGCTGGGCTGCTGGGCTGCTAGGCTGCTGGGCTGCCAACTTCACGCTGCTGGGCTGCTGGGCTGCCAACTTCACGGACATGAAAAAAATTAAAAGCCACACGATATTTTATTTTTAACGTATTAGAAATTTAACTCCCAAAATTATTATCTCAAAACGGGACAGACACAGAAAACTATTTCGTAAATGCGAACAACACAACAGATGGAAGATAATTCCTTAATTACAAATGTTTATTGCTTTTAAACAATGAAGAATCTTTGTTTCGATTTTCAGTATCAAATCCTAGGATAAACAATAATGATTAAATCAATCAGCTTGACGTACAGACAGTGTCTGATAGTGATATCTACATGTCTTCTGCTTGGACTCATTTATAATGTTATCATAGAACCAAAATGGAATGACAGAATGAATGATCTCGCACCAATTGAATTTGCTAAGGAAAATTATCAAGTCACGAATCTGGAGAAAAATGGTACAAGTATTGAGTATTATGACGGATGGAAAATCATAAATGACGAAAGGAAACTTCGCGATGAAGTTGAAAACATCCATTCCTCGAATTATAAAGTCCAAGATGGCGACCAGTGCATAAAGAGCATTCCAGATTTCATTCTCGTTGGTGTGGCTAAATGTGGCACAAGAGAGCTGATAGATATAATGTCCATTCACCCGAATATCATTACCAAAAGTTTTCCACACAAGTTATCTCCTTCAGATACCAAAACGGTTATAGATAAAATGCCTTGTAAATACCACGATCAACTCAGTGGTTTTAAAATGGACAGTGGGCTTGGAAGCGTTTCAGTGCCAGATAAAATATACACATTGAATCCAAACATGAAAATAATTGCAATTGTTCGAGAGCCGCTAGCAAAATTGATATCAGGTATAACGTTTGTACCGAGTGGGAACATGCAGAAAAACGTTATAACAGAATCAAGCGCTATGAAATCGTACATACAGGCACTGATCAAGGAAACTGTACAGAATAATAATCCACCGGGAATGGTCAAACAAGCGTCATACGATGTCGGGTTAGAAAGGTATTTGAAAGTGTTCAAACGTGATCAAATTTTAGTACTTGAAACGAACGAGTTTAAGGAAGTCCCAGTCAGTGTTTTAAGATCCGTTGAAAGATTCTTGGGAATTGGAAGTTTCTTTTCCTATCAATATTTTGCACTAAATACGAGGAAAAACTTCTACTGCATTCGGAAAATAAACTCTGCGTTGAAAACCATGGTTTGTTATCAAAGTAACAGAGGAAGACAACAGAAGATTGAAATTGAACCTGAAGAGAAAGAAGTACTTCGTAATTATTTCAGACCCCATAACGAAAACCTTTATCGTTTAATCGGAAGAAAGTTTGACTGGTAAAACACTTTTTAGTCACATGGTATGTTATAGAAATGATAATGCAAACAGACATTTTAAATGCATTCAATATTGTCGTTATTGCTGCAAAACTCATGGTAGATAAAAACAAAACTAGTGGCTTTTATACTTGGGTTACAAAATTAATATGAAAATAGATCAAATAATCGTTGTTGTTTTTATTGAAAGCTCATAATGGTACTAGTAGTCAGCTTTTCATAGCCGTCAACCGATCAGCTCGCATGATGTGACCAAATTCCGACGTTTTTCTGCATCCTCCATGTAATAATTAAACTACTTCCTGTTCCATGTTGCAGAGCAAGTCTAGATGTATGTTCAGTTTCCATGACTTTTTTCAGTACTTTGATGTCCATTGTGTTAATGATATCTATTTGAACATAAATATACAACTACATGTATTGCGAAAACTCTATCTATTCTGTAAATAGCTTTTGCCTCATTAAGCTAATACTAACATCAACCCAAAGAGGCATCGCTATTCGGTACCAAGTTATGCTTTCTATTCATAGGCAGCTGTGAAACGTTTGAAAAGACTATGACGTATGGTTTTATTTATTCTGAGTCCAAGAAAAAATGGATAAATGAATAAATGCGTTTGATAGTACACTTTAATTACAATTAGAAGTCCACATGGAAACTAAATTTTATCACGTCACCTCATGTTGTCACTTCAGTACCGTTCCGAGTTTAAGTAAGTATCCAGCATTCAATGCGCGATGTACACATGTTGGTGATTTACTGTTGAATTTGTATAAAAAGGAAGGTTATAGACCCATGCGGCCCCCATTCTAAGCTACGCCTATACCCCCTGGTTTGTAAATGTCTCCACTATTTCCAACTCATTATCATTGTAATAAAAATCAGAAGTAGTGAAATCCTGTCCCCTTTTACTAGAAAGCATAATTTCTGTTTTACTTGTTTTTACCACTAATTTCTATCTGTTACAATAATCGAAAATAATATCTAAGTTTGGTTGTAGTTCTTCTTTATTAATGACAAAACAATAGCAACATCGTCAGCATATCAAATAACAAAACGCCTTAAATGTATCAACATGAATGCCAGTAAAACCTTTGCTAATAAAAACAGCCCCCATAGGCATTGCGAATATAAAAGCTGAATTACACTCCCCTTTTTTATACTCAAAATACATACAAATCCTTCACTTTAACTGATTTGGTAATTTAACTTTCGACTTAACTGTTGAATACATTGACATTATAATATTCAAAATATTGCCTCTGATTCCAAGTTTAATAAATTACTCCCATATGTTATTGTTAGTAACATATTAATTAAAAGCTTTGGTGAAGTCTATTAATGCACAAAATAATATATAAATTGCTTTCCAGAATTTAAAGATTTTCTACGGAACCTAATTTACATCTCGAACCTGTTTGTGCTTCTATGTAAACTTTATATTCACCAGCACAGCTAGTTAACCCATTATTCAAAACACTAGTGAATAATTTACCAAATGTGTTTAGTAAAGCAAATTTATTCACTTCATTTAAACTACCCTTCTTATGTAATGACACTACAAAACCCACTGATCAACAGGCCGGAAAATAATCAATATCAAATATCTAATTAAAGAATGCTCATAAATAGACATGTCAGGTATAAGTCTGGATTACAGATTTATTTCTACTCAGCTGTTTTATAGCAATTATTATCTCATGATGTTTAAACGGAAAATTCTATTCTTCAACGGAATTTAAAGTTCGTCCGTTTCATATCTTTCAATAAAATACAAGATCTCCTCATCAAGTGTCAAAATATTGATCAAATTCACTCATTGATTTGTTTAACAGAAACACCTTTTTAACATAGTTCAATGCATCTTGACGTTTTTAAAAGTTCGCAGTTCGGAGTTTATTTATATAAATTATCCGTAATTTAATCACATATACATATGTATATAAGTCCGTGATGTTTACAATTGCGCAACAAGATATATATTGAGAACGAACATTGACCAAATTCACCCAATTAAAGTAATTTTTTAGCAAATCTATAAATATTGAGTCCGGCCAAAATAATTGTCTTTGTAGTACATTCTTTATTAAAACCATGGCAGACTTTTGCTCTCTATTTTGTTCCATGCGCGCATATGTTTTGGATCCTGACCGTAACATGTTAAGTAAAAGCTTATGTCAGCTAACCTAATCATGTGCCTCCCCTTTCAGTAATTACACGACAACTGAGTACATATTTCAAACAAAGCAACAAAGAAACCACTATTAACTTTTTAAACAATTTAACAAATAAGCAAGTTAACAAATAAACCGAAAGGAAAAGCTTTTTCTAACTCAAATCATAGAAGTCCATTTACATTAAATACTTCAGTGGTTGTATTCCTTTGCGTTCCAGACGATTCACAATGTCCTTTGTTCAGAAAAAAATAGTACGAATTCAATACAAGTATGCTCTGCAATGCGTTGTATTCTTTCTAGTAGGCAAATTTCAACAATGGCTATAACGCTTTGTTCACTTAATTGTAAACAGATATCTAACCAATGATAAGCAATAGTATTAAGTAGTCTCTTTTTATGAGTATTGCAGTTAAATAAAACCGGTCGACGGTGAACCAGATAAGTGCTCCAAGATTCCAATATCTACCTTGTTCTCCGTAAGTAATTTCTGAAGCAATTTTGCTTTTCATACCCGCCGGTACGAAATTCTACAAAAAGAAGAGTTCGTGTGTTCGTGTCTTCGCCCTTGAAAGTCGAAGGCGAAGTCACCATAAGTGTCAGAGCAGGGAGCAAAGACATGTAAACATGAAATAGCAGAAATCAGCCACCTAAATACGACAGGTTGCATTTAGTATAAATTTAATGACCAAGTACTGAGTGTCAATTCAATGGATTTTGTTCCATGTCTTAATATGGTGATTTCTGCCGGGGAAGCTTGATTATAGGTCTAATCAGGACAATACAATACGGAAATATTTAATTAGCCTGATGTGTCGAAAGAAATTGATTCAACCTAATTTTTGCTTGTGCTTGCCGGTCGTATTGCAAATATTATAATCGTTGAATAATACTTATTATCCTAACTGCATGATATGACATGCCAGATTTATGGGGCTAAGTTATTTTCATTTTGAAAATAGAAAATAACCCAATAAGCCATACACTAACATATATACGTGGAAACGGACACTACATTCGGAAGGAACGTACATTAAACCGTATGGAGTGTAACGTTCCTGAACTTCAGAAGTTTTGTAATTTTTGCAACTCCAGATGTTGTCATTTGAGTTATGGTTGTACCATCAGATAATAGTTTACAAGTCCCCGAATTACAATCACTCAATAACGTTTATTCAGTAAAATAATTATATGAACTCTCAAACATATGTCGTAGCATTTCGAAATCACATTTTAAGAGCTAGATCAATACGAAAACTTATTACTTCCATAATCAAATATATATATGTAGATATATTTCATGATAATGTTTTTCTAGCTCACCTAAGCACAAGTACTAATGGTGAGATACCATTTGACTGATAGCCCCGTACGTAGTCGTGTGTCGTTTATTTGGTGTCGAGTATCTATTTTTCAAATAATGTCTCCTATATCCACAAGACCAATTCCAATAAAACCAAACAGAAAGGAATCAAATATGATCATCTAAACTATTTGCTTCAGTTGAGCCCCTGCAGACAAGATACATAAAAGCCAAAACTCAATTAGGTTGGCTAAGATAATCAGACTGAGCATTGTCTAATAATCATCAACCATGTACGCTCAAAGTATGCCCTAATGTCATTCTTTTTACGTAGATCTGTATAAGGTTAGCCTTTAAAATCTTCTTCGCCAAGTAAAACGGTATAGAAATAATATATTTAGTTTCGAGCCGTACATGTACATGTAGTTGCATTTTTACCAAGATTATTCAAAATATGTCCATTGCGTTGAAATTGGTTATTCCCATGGAATCGATTGTCACGATTTACCGGCTCACTCAGGTGAGTAACTCAGTGCCACTATCCTCTTGTTTTATTACCGACGCTATAACAAGAACATGTCAGAAACAGATAGCGTTGCACTGTACGATTTGAATGTTGTCTAAACAGGTGAGTTCGTTCTTTTTATTATGTTTTTAAATCTATCTATTTTTTGTATCATTAAATTAATTACGTATTTTTTTAAAAAATGATCTGTTATTCATACTAATAAATATCAGATTTGAAATTCGAATTATACCTCTTTAAATATTTATTTTTATTATCATAGCAACACAAGAGATCCAATAACGTACAAATGTATGATTGATTCACCATTAAATAAGATCGTTTCTGTTTATCATATTTGTTTATTGATTAGTTAAAAATTTGTATTTGCATGACCAACTCAACTTAACTTTACTAAACCTTAACTACATAAATGTGATACAATGCTATACAAATAAATTGTTTATCATAGAAATAGTGTACAGGGCGAGAATAGGTGAATAGTGAATATGTTCAGTTACTTTGGGAATGTATAAAAATCGTTCGAATATTTTTGATGCCGTGGTTGAAAATATAGAAGAAAAACATTCTGCGGATGTTTCTTTATAAATTAAAGTAGATTGTTTCTGTGTTATTGCACCTTTTGCCATGAGTTTTTATTGAAATGCATGTTCTTTTTGTCTTAAAATATTGGGTAACGCACATCGGTTACAATGTCATTATAGGGGAAAATAACTCAAGGGAATATCATTGTTTGTATGAGAATATCACAGTAAATCATTTTCTATCATGGAATCCTATGTAAAATGTAAACATTTCCCGAATGTGTCCGCCCCATTTTGAGACAATAACCAATAACATCGAATACATATTCTCTGAAATTTGAGAAAAAATATGTCCGTTATGTTGTCAGCCCAGCAGCCTAGCAGCCCAGCAGCGTGAAGTTGGCAGTCCTGCAGCTTAGCAGCCTAATATATTTTTGCAGTTATACTGCACAACAAATCATGCAAAAACTTAAAAACGCATGAAGTTGCTGCAGAATGCTTGAAATAATGTCAGTCTGTTGTTTAAAGATTATTTAACTGAAAATATTTGATTTTCAATTTTTTTAAATGTGAAATTAGCTGCTGCTAGCAGCGTGAAATTGGCAGCCCAGCAGCGTTACAGCGTAATATATATTTCTACAGATAAACTTTACAACAAATCAAGAAAAATACTTAAGAATGCATGAAATAATGTCAGTCTGTTGTTTAAAGATTAATTAACTGAAAATATTTGATTTTCATTTTTTTTTCAATGTGAAGTTAGCCGCTGCTAGCTGCCAACTTCACGCTGCTAGCGGCGGCTAATTTCACATTGAAAAAAAAACATGAACATCAAATATTTTCATTTAATTAATCTTTAAACAACAGACTGACATTATTTCATGCATTCTGATGTATTTTTCTTGATTTGTTGTGATGTTCTTATGTAGAAATTTTATTACGCTGTTACGCTGCTGGGCTGCTAACTTCACACTGCCAACTTCACGCTGATAGCAGCGGCTAATTTCACATTGAAAAAAAATTGAAAATCGAATATTTTCTGTTAATAAATGTTTAAACAACAGCCTGACATTATTTCATGCATTCTCAAGTATTTAGCCCGATTTGTTGTGAAGTTTATCTCTAGAAATAAATACTACGCTGTTACGCTGCTGGGCTACTAACTTCACGCTGCTAGCAGCGTCTAATTTCACGCACAATCTTATTTGGAAAAATCATATATTTTCATTTAATTAACGTTCAAACAACAGACTGACATTATTTTATGCATTCTTAAGTCTTGATTTGTTTGGAAGTTTATCTGTAGAAATATATATTACGCTGTTACGCTGCTGGGTTGCCAACTTCACGCTGCTAGCAGCGGCTAATTTCACATTGAAAAAAAATGTGAAAATATATATTTTCAGTTAAATAATGTCCAAACAACAGACTGACATTATTTCATGCATTCTTAACTATTTAGCTCGATTTGTTGTTAAGTTTATCTGTAGAAATAGATATTCCGCTGTTACGCTGCTGGGCTGCCAACTTCACAAAAAGAAACAAAACATGAAAAATGTGTTAGTTCTCATCTAATAAACGTTGAAGGAATAAAATCAAATTATATCATCGATTCGTAAGTGTTTAGCCGGATTTCTTGTGCATTTTATATGTTTGACTATAATAGTCCGTTATGCGGCCGCTACACTGCCAGATTCACAAAATCGATAAAAATCGTATTTTTTCTAATAAACATGACAGCAACATAATGTTATTACTTCATGCGTTTTTAAGTTTTTGCATGATTTGTGGTGCAGTTTAACTGTAGAAATATATTAGGCTGCTAAGCTGCTGGGCTGCTAACTTCACGCTGCTGGGCTGCTAGGCTAATGGGCTGCCAACTTCACACTGCTAGGCTGCTGGGCTGCCAACTTCACACTGCTGGGCTGCTAGGTTGCTGGGCTGCCAACTTCACGCTGCTGGGCTGCTAGGCTGCTGGGCTGCCAACTTCACGGACATGAAAAAAATTAAAAGCCACACGATATTTTATTTTTAACGTATTAGAAATTTAACTCCCAAAATTATTATCTCAAAACGGGACAGACACAGAAAACTATTTCGTAAATGCGAACAACACAACAGATGGAAGATAATTCCTTAATTACAAATGTATATTGCTTTTAAACAATGAAGAATCTTTGTTTCGATTTTCAGTATTAAATCCTAGGAAGTAGAAGCAAAATAAACAATTATGATTAAATCAATCAGCTTGACCTACAGACAGTGTCTGATAGTGATATTTACATGTCTTCTGCTTGGACTCATTTATAAGGTTACCATAGAACCAAAATGGAATGACAGAATGAATGATCTCGCACCAATTGGATTTGCTAAGGAAAAGTATCAAGTCACGAATCTGGAGAAAAATGGTACAAGTATTGAGTATTATGACGGATGGAAAATCATAAATGACGAAAGGAAGCTTCGCGATGAAGTTGAAAACATCCATTCCTCGAATTATAAAGTCCAAGATGGCGACCAGTGCATAAAGAGCATTCCAGATTTCATTCTCGTTGGTGTAGGTAAATGTGGAACAAGAGAGCTGATAGATTTAATGTCAATTCATCCGAATATCATTACCAAAAGTTTTCCCCACAAGTTATCTCCTTCAGATACCAAAACGGTTATGGATAAAATGCCTTGCAAATACCACGATCAACTCAGTGGTTTTAAAATGGACAGTGGGCTTGGAAGCGTTTCAGTGCCAGATAAAATATACACATTGAATTCAAATATGAAAATAATTGGGATTGTTCGAGAGCCTCTAGCAAAATTGATATCAGGTTTAACGTTCGTACCGAGTGGGAATTCGCAGAAAAACGTTATTACAGAATCAAGCGCTATGAAATCGTACATACAGGCAATGATCAAGGAAACTGTACAGAATAATAATCCACCGAGCATTGTCAAACAGGCGTCATACGATGTCGGATTAGGAAGGTATTTGAAAGTGTTCAATCGAGATCAAATTTTAGTGCTTGAAACGAACGAGTTTAAGGAAGACCCAGTCAGTGTTTTAAGATCCGTTGAAAGATTCTTAGGAATTCCAAGTTTCTTTTCCTATCAATATTTTGCACTAAATACGAAGAAAAACTTCTATTGCATTAGGAAAATAAACTCTGCTATGAAAACCATGGTTTGTTATCAAAGTAACAGAGGAAGAGAGCAGAAGATTGAAATTGAACCTGAAGAGAAAGAAGTACTTCGTAATTACTTCAGACCCCACAACGAAAACCTTTATCGTTTACTTGGAAGAAAATTTGATTGGTGAAGCACTTTTTAGTCACATTGAATGTAAAAGAAAAAAATTGTAAACAGACATTGTAAATGCATTAAATATCGTCCTTATTGCTGCAGAAATCATGGCAGATAAAAACAAAACTAGTGGCGTTAGTACTTGGGTTACAACTATAAAAAATAGATCAAATAATCATGGTTGTTTTTATTGAAAGCTCATAATGATACTAGTATCAATAATTTTGATGTGACCAATTCCGACGTGTTCCTGCATCCTCCATGTAATAATTAATTTACTTCCTGTTCCATATTGCAGAGCAAGTCTAGATGTATGTTCAGTTACCAAGACTACTTTCAGTCCTTTGATGTCCATTGTGTTATTGATATCTATTTGAACATAAATATACAACTACATGTATTGCGAAAACTCTATCTATTCTGTAAATAGCTTTTGCGTAATCAAGCTTACACTAAACTCAACCCTAAGAGGCCTCGCTATTTGATACCAAGTCATGCTTTCTACTCATAGTACGCAGCTGTGAAACGTTGGGAAAGACTATGACGTAATGGTCTTATTTTTTCTGAGTCGAAGCATAGATGGACAAATGAATAATAAATACAAACTTAAAACAAGTTAAATGTTTGTACGTCGCAAAATCGCATCCGGCAGTTCAATACTAGAATGTGGCCTATGTAACATTTTTGAAGTTTCAGATCAAACGAACTTGTTATTTTGACTTAACCGATCCCGAATAAAGTGATCATCTACTCCATCAAAAATACAAGCCGTTGATGTTTCATGAATCTCATGAATCTGGTCATATGGTTCTACAGTTCACGATGCACGAGGTACTCTATATGTAGTCCTTGTTTCCACCTTAAAATTAAAATCAGGGGAAACTATCACCTCGATGTATCAGACGTTGCAATATCTGCTGGGATGCATTTAAAATATTTAAATAAAGTCTCCAAAAATAATATACTCCGTTGTCTGAGGGTACGTTGTCGTAAAAACCTGGTATAACGGTCCCAAACATAGATTTTCAACTGTAAAGTGACCATCTATATCAAACCATAAAGTGACCGTCTATGTCGAACCAATTAATTAAGTCATCATTTCTCACCTGATCGGACATTTTTTGTATTGAGCTCCGAAATCGATATTTAATGACAATTGCGTAAACAAGTCAGTGTCCACGCTCGCGATTATAAAATTAGTCTGTATGAATATGTTTATAATGTTTTGTTTATTTGCGACATGTTGCTAAAATAAATACATCGAAACGTATTTATACCGTGTTCCGTATCTTATAACACGATTAAATGATTATTACAACACACCAACGATCGCTCCAAAATGTAATAAACACAGCGAATTTCTCTAATAATTTATACATCGAAGTTCATTTAGATCGAACAATTTTTCCTAAGTCCTTTGATATAAAGAGTAGTAATTTATAGGTGATTGACATTGACGAGACGACAACGATATGAAACAGCTACTAGTATTCGGTGAATGTCACGTGATCATTAAGACTATTAGCGAGTCCGATTAACAACTTGAATACACAGTCTGTATGTACACATGAACACCACTTAAAAAGTAGTTTTGCTTCATCCTCAGTAATATAACACAATGCTTGATAAATTCAACGCCATCATTTTGTTTACTATAGTAGGATTGGATTCGGTTCGTTTATTATCAGATGGACAGATTCTTTCCCGTCGATGTTTATCGAGCTCGCTCCATTCTTAGACTATAAATAGCGACTGCGTCATCAAGCTTACACTAAGTCTAGTTGGGGTGAGTAACACGTGACCTCACTCTATTTCTGTTTTGTTTATATCAGGTGATGACCATTGCGGATATTTCGGAATATTTCGGGCACTGTCACTAATCTGCTTCGCGCAAGAAGTTGCGATTTTGCATTGCCACTTAATTTCGGAATATTTCGGGCACTGTCACTAATCTGCTTCGCGCAAGAAGTTGCGATTTTGCATTGCCATTTAAAAAAAAGCATACCAGAGTGTACGTCGACTTCCGTCGACGTACAATAAATACAAAGGACAATAAGGAAAACATTTTAGCAGAAATTTATCTCTGTCATTGGGAGAGTTAAGCACTGATGTGTCGAAAGAAAATGACTGAAACTAATTTTGTATATGCTTGTAAAAGTTTACAAATCCCTGAAGTACAATCAATTATGCACGTTTACGCTGGTAACATTTGTCTTTTACAATTCTACAATAATGATATGATCTGTACTCTCAAACATCTGCCGTACTAGACGACGTAGCTTTTCAAAATCACATTTTAACAGCTAAATCAATATGACAACTTACTTCTTCCAATAACATATGTATTTCTATATGCATTTATATAATGTTTTTTTCTAGCACACCTGTATAAAGTAAACTATTCTGGTCGGAAATTAAGAAGTTAACTGGTATTTAAATGCAAAACTCAACCAAATATTACAAAGGGCCATGGTATGACTATTTCAGTAAGTATTTTATACTGATAATATGTATGAAGAAAACAGGTCATCTGATGACACAATAAATCAATTGAATAATGATAATTATGATAAAGTCAGTGATCTCATTTTTAACTCCCCTATTAGTGACACTGAAATTATAGATGGTGTGAAACAATTAAATGGTAACAAAGCTAACAACTATCGTGGTATTTCACTCTCAGACGCCTTTGGTAAAGCTTATTCATCAGTCTTGACAAAGAGAATAACTTTCTATACAAATGTATACCAAACAATATCAGAATCACAGGCTGGCTTCTGAGAAGGATGTAGCACTATTGACAACGCTTTTGTATTGTAAATACTAATGTGTAGTAAATTAAGTATTTTTGTATTTTTACTTTTTGCATCGCTTTTAAATATTGGCTTTCAAAATGCCTTTGATTCTATAAATAGATCAGTGTTATATCATTTTCTTTGTAAAAATGGCGTAACCGGCAAACCTATGACAGCAAAAAAGCTGTATATATAACTTCTGATGGTTTAAAGCTTTATTAGCATTTTGGATGTTAAAAATAAAGTAGGTCTTATTTTACCTAGAAAGATATCTTATCAGTGAAATTGACTTTTACTTGCAATAAAACATTCCGAGTTTTTTTTTAATCACGAAGTACATATAGAAATACAGCACAGTATTTTTTCAATGATATTGCAAAAAATAAGAAAAAGCGTCTGACAACATTTCTACGAGATGTGGCTAATGAAAGGCATTGTGTAAATATGTTTTACATCTATTGTTCTGTATTTTTAAATTTAAAAAGCTAATGGGGCTTTAACTGACAATTTATATACCCTATTGGTCTGCGTCACAGATATAAGATGAGCCCAATATTGTTGTTTTATTCATCAATTGTTGTTCGGTACGAACAAAAAGTTACCATTTTTCAACAGTCGGTCGGTTTTAATTTTCCTGCATACCGAAGAGCTTCCATTAACCTTCCGCCTACGAACATAGTTCCAATTTTCAATTCAATGGCATTAACACAAATTCAAATATTACGTGCATTCAAGTCAAAATCAGATGGCTACACAAAATCGTAAACGAGCAATACAAAACAGTCGTGAACAATTCTAAACAATCCTTCACCTCAGATTACTACAATATTTACTATCAGTACCCACATATCATATATGCTAATTTAGTCTGGTTCCTAGCAACTTGGCTCCCTGTGATGGCCCTAATCGACGAACGTATTGTATTATTCCTGCATAGATTATGCACGCTAAAACAAATGTGTTAACCAAGAAAGTGTTTGACTACTAGTACATGTTGTATATATTGCAACTATTCAGCATTCAGCAATGACATTTGAATACCTGACATATTAGTTGTTACTCGATAGTACAATCTTAAGCACTACATACACACATACCTAGAAAGCAATTCACTACCATCTTAATCACCCTGGACGAAAATCTCACATCCGCTATCTCCCAGTATCACACCGACCAGTGGCGTAGCAATTTCAACAGATTCCGGGACGCTCATCCACGTAAACGTTCGTCCGTACCTCACCCGTGACTGTCTGAACGCTGCGGAATCCTTTCTGCAGACATGCGTGTACATGATATTACTAACTGTGAATATTTCGACTCCACAAGACTGACAAAATCATCGGCATTTCAAGACCAGTACAAAATTCACAAACGATGAGCTTTCTCTCTCGTCTCTTTTTGAAGATTGGAGAACAAGAGAGCAATGATACGTTCATTAAAGTCATGTCATTTACGGCAATTTCGTTCAAAAACCTTCTAGCCATGATATTAGTTTAAACATATTTATTCCAAGTCATCCAACATTCACAAGTACATGATAAAACAAAACATATATATATATTATACATGTATAAAGAAAGGATTAGAACGAAAGACAAAGTCTTATAGAATTCTTCTCATTGGGTGGATAGTAACAAATTTACATTGAGCTTGCTCTAATGTGATGAAGACATTAGCATAGGAATAAATAGGCAAACATACAAACAAACAATATGATGAGTGTGAGTTTAACAATGTATATGAGTATGTGCAAAAGGGAAATATGGAAGCATATAAGGGGAGGGAGAGACGCATGTTGTTAATAAATCTGAGTGGTAATCAGACGGTCCGTCTTCAGTTGTACGCTCTGTTAACGGTGACAATGCGCTTTTGATTTTTTCTTTGTATTGGTAAATGTGTTCTTGTGTACATTAAATTTCATTCAGGCTATAGACGTACCGGGATGTTTGACTTCTTTATATTTAGATTAAATACAATAGGTAGATGGTCAGAGGTCAGGATCTCACTGTCTTTTAATATTTCGATTGAATTTAAAATTGAATTTAATGATTCGTTAACGAAAACATAGTCAAGGGTTGCATTAGTAGGGATAGATGTATAATTTAGATTTATTTACGGTATAGGATTAACTGACACTAAATTATCCATGCATACAATTGATGATAGTAAGGTTGATTTGTTAACTCTGTTTATACTTGCATTGTCCAATATCAAAGATTCGTTGAAATCGCCTGCCAATACAACATTGTCTAATTTCCAGTAAAAATTGATTAGTGATTCTAAGTTACATATCGTTTCTTTGTATACTTCTAAGTCAGTATTTGCGGGCATATATACGCAAAATGTAAACTAGGGTAGAGAAGAATTATTTCTAAATCCTATTCCAATGATTCTGTCTGTATGAATATTGTTTATTCTCCCAACTTGCGGAGAGTTTCTTTTTAAACAGAATCTCAACACCAGTCTTGCCACGCCATACATTGGTATAATCATCACAGGTTTCGTCCACACTGACAAAAGCGTTGTAATTAGTATGTATGCTTTCACAAAATGAGTGTGGTAGTAGTTTATGCTCAATTAAAAGCGCTAACTCGATGTTTTTGTACCATCTAGCATTTCAGATAGAGCGTAGGCCGAAGAACGTTGTAGTATTCCATCTCAGGATTGTCTTGTAGTCTATACGTGTTCACTGTTTTCTCGCCAGTGTCTGTTATATCTGTTAGTGCGATACATATTTGTTCTATCGCGTTTGGGTCGTATCAATTCGTGTTTGTTAATCCACTTTCTGCAAGTTACTAGATCTGGCCAAAACGAATTGCTTTCAATCTAAGGCCTACTTTCATCTTCGTGGAAAAAATTTATCCTTGCGGAAGCTCCATATTACCCAGAAAATATCGTTATTTTCGTCGGTTTCATGTCGCGTTTTATCATATTAGTGTATACATCATAATTATGTTCTATGTTATGATGTTATTTGTGTTGAAGGTACGATTGATGTTACTTTTGGTAGGCCTTATCAACTAATCGTTTGTTTACGATCGCAATAGAACTTTCAAATTTTGACATATCACCTTGTATTTTCGTCAACTTCATGGTATGCGTTTCATCTGGCATTTTCGTTAAGATACAATTTAAAGTTCTGTTTAGTTTACGAATTGATATGGCCATTTTAGAAACGTCTTCTTGAATCAGTTTGAGTGTTTCTGCATCATTAGTCTGTTTTCTGGATATTTCTGTCACTTCCGTTTGCAAGCGTATTATCATGCCAAAGAAGTCAGGCTTATTAAATGTCATGTCTAGGCCAATGTTATCACTAGTCTCCTCGTCAGCCATTATAACAGTTTCATTCTGAGCGCAGTTTGAAAGTGAGAATACATCGTTAATTTCTTTACTACGAACACCCTAAAGGTGCGCATTGATGACGTAACAATCGTTTGTACATTTCTTTTTACGGCTAACTTGACTTGAGTTTCTTCAGTTCACTGATCATCCTCTTGAAGTTGAACACACTAGAAACCCTTTTGCTATGTATGCTAATCGTTCCCTGTAGTAATTGATGCTACTATAATCATTTCATGTTAACTCAATAATCTTTTGTACATATACTGTATTTTCATTTATTTTCGTTGGGCTCAGTTTTCGTGGTTTTTACTAAAACCGCTATTTCGTGGGGACATAAATTCGTGGATTTTGATTTTTGAAAGGAAATGCCTTATCTCTGCATTTAAATTCCTGGGAATTTGATTTCGTGGATGAACCGACCTACGAAATCCAGGAAATTAAATCCCCAACGAAAATTAATGATCCTACAGTATATCGCGACTTTTTCCTTGGAGTTTTGAGTCCAAATTGGAATAGAATTGAGGCCTGATAGGCTGAGACACTTGATCGTCATATTTGGGGTCTTATTCATCAGTCATATTTTGCCTTATTCTAATGAGACTTGCATTCACCAGTTGTTTGGGGTCTGTTTCATCAGGGTCAATATTGTTTGCCATATTATATACCAGTGTTACATAGTCCACTAGGAATTGTCTCCATTGCCTTTCCAACGATCAATTTACTGTTAAAATCCAATTGGTATGCATCGATATTCAGTTATGTGTGACTAATTCCAAAACATAGCTTGTGGTCCGGGGGGGGGGGGGTGGGCTTGCGTTATATTTTTCCTATATATACCCCATCTGGTATTGCAGTGCAGTAATACTAACAAAGCGAATTGTTCTGCTTCTTCACGTATATTTCAAAATTTCAGTTCAGTATCAAATAGGTACCATTTCGAATGTTCTGTTTTCACGCTGAATATATTAATAAAGTCCACATCAGTGTTCAATACTATATTTACTTAACACGATCAAAATGTTTTGTCTAGTTATACTTTTATTGCTCTTAGATGAAGCATACTATTTCTTTTTGAAATGTTTATTTTATATTCGTATTATATGTTTCATTGAGTTTATTCACTTTATTCTATTGATGTTAGTTCATGGATAATAATTTAAGTTAATAATATTATTATTATTATGTATATTATTATTATATTATATATTATTATATATAATAATAAGTTAGACTAGACGTGTGATGCCTTCTGTGGTGCATTGAATTGTATATTTGCACAGCTGTCTATATAAGCAACAAACCTTCACTGCTGTCAGAACAATATACAATAAAATAAAATCAATTTTAATTTGATGACCTGATAATTATGATTTCTAATTGACAACACTGTTCTGGTATGTATTACTTTTTTCATCGGTTTTAATTTCAAGTAAGGATTTTTATTAATACATCATTTTTTCCATTCACAAGCTTAATAATAGATTGAATGACAATTGATCCGTCAATCAAAACCGTTATTGTTGACGGCGCCGAGCACGGCGCCGTCAGTATTGAATACTGTTAAAAAATCGCACTGGTGTTGCGTAATCGATTTGGGAGAAGCTGGTATTATTAATGTTTTTTTACTTTCTTTTTTAATCTTTTTTAAACAATCTGATATGTATTGTGTGCATCCATTAAGTGATAAAAAATGTCAAAATATTTAAAATGAAAGTTTTTTACCGTTACTACGAAGCTTTGAAAATGTTTTCTGTATATATAATAGCTTCTCACAAAACGGTTAGGCTACGCTCTTTTTATACGTTCGTTTCTAAACCTTACTACCCCAACTTCGCAAAAGTACCGAAAACGTTTTCGAAGCTTGTTTATGCCTATCTGAAAATCAGTTGTTAAAAGAACAATAGGGTAAATTAAAAAATCAACGACAATTGATCTTATTTACTTCGTACAAGCCTATATAATGGAAAAACTGTAGTTACAATGACCAAACTATGCAAATAAGTCTTGCCTTATGAAAACCATATTTTGTATTACGTTTATATACAACGCATTGGTGTTTTAACGGATTGCAAATAAAAACGCAATGGAGATAAAACATACTGACGGTTTAAATCGTAATTGATATAATTCTTTGAGCAGTTATTATTGAATTTTGTTTCGAAAATTCAGTTTCTTTCTAGCTGCGTAAAACAGTAGAAATGTTTGTTGTTTTTTATCTCCTTTTTCGTTTTTTTTTATTTTGTCTCCGTTTCGCGAAAAACTCGCTCCGCCAGCATTTTCCAGCCAGACACTATCAATCGACCAATGAAAATGTTACAATTAATCACGTGTTAAAGCGCGTCACTTTCCGCCATATTGGTTGACTGAACACGAAAGACAACAACGATAACTGTCAACAAACATGGTAAGAAGTATTTAACAGTAGGTAGTTTCCATCAAGGTTGTCTAAATTTGCACCGTATAATGGAATGCAGTGTACTGCAATGTCACTAGTCGCTCTTTCGGCATTTTTTCAATGCCAGCCTTGCAGTATTTTTAATTTCATAAGTCTTGATATTGAGGGAGCTGGTCAACTGGTACCCAATGTCAAGTGGTACCCACTATATTTTGGTCAAATGGTACCCAATATGAAGTCAAGTGGTACCCTTTATGAAGTCAAATGGTACCCACTTAATGGTGTTAGAATTAGGACTTTAACAAAGAAAAAGTACCATACATTGATAGAAAATAACATATTTTCAATACGAGTAAGAAAGTTATGTTTTATGTCATTGAAAATGTAAGTTACCCACTCACCTAATATGATATTATTGTACATATACAATATAATATTTATCATAAATCCAAAACATAATTTTATATAAATATATCCTGATACACCACTAAAATTAAACCAAATTAATGTACCACAAAACTTTAATTCGATAAAACATAAATAACAGTTTGTTTGGTAAATTAGCAATTAGGAGTGATAGTTAAATGATACAACAAACTTTTTTAATTTGTGTGTATAATTGGTTGAAATTTAAAAATGTTTGTTAAATTGCTTAGCAAACACTTCTAATTGTCAGCCAATTCAATCAATTATAAATAACAGTTTGTTGATAAATTAGCAATCACTGTTTTAATTACAACCAATTATCAATTAAATATAAAATTTGCATAGTGGGTACCACTTGACTATACATAGTGGGTACCACTTGACTGATATTGACTGTATGTTGAATGAAGGAAATCGCTTGTATGGAAGTATAGTTCAGTCCATCGGTGAACTTAGATACCTTGGACATAATGATTTGCCGAATGTTGCTACATTTAGGGGTCAGTTATATGATGTACAGTACACCTCAACAGGGTTCTCAATAACTGCAGGCCAATTTAGCCGCTTAGAAACCTACCTCACGTTAGATTTTATCAGGAAAAATGAACACCCAGGCATATTGTCATGTAGGAAGTTTTTATCTAGATGTCAATAAAACGTCAGTGACTTATTGCCTCATCAATAATTGGAGATTTAAGTTAGAAATGTGTTTGGGCCGGTTAGGAATCTCAAAAGTGTATAAAATATTGATAGAAAATGCCCGGACCCCTAAGCAGGTCTGTTAGTCTAGCTTTTGGGCCTGTTGGCTCCAAACTTATTGAGAACTGTGCTTCAGATATGTATTACGGCTATATAATATCAACAGACCTGTCGAGTTATGTAGGGCCAATTGCCATTTTTCGACGCAATTTCTCAAGCATGCCTACTCTCGCCTTACCAAATCTTGACTGTTGATGGTTTGACAATCGCTTTGTATATCGATCCTCAAACTAATCATTTCCTTTTATTTAATTCCCACGAAAGAAATAGACATGGGTTACGCAGTGATGATGGTACTGCTGTGCTGATATCTTATGACACATTAGATGAGTTATTTGATTTTCTTTTTGTTCATTATACAGATCATTCTTATGAATTGACTCCAGGTTATTGGTCAAATATTTTCGAGCAGGGTAATACTCAAAGAACTGCCTTTTCTTATTCATAGTCATTGTTTTATGATGTACATGAAGTACATAGCCAATTATTGAATGATTTTGAGTATGTTGCACGTCCGCTTCAGTCAAGTGAACGATTCTCTTTTGAAATTTGAATTGGCAGTTCCTAATAACATACAGTCCTATGATCAGGTTAATATGCAAACTGCAACACCTGCATTTTTTTGCCCAATCTTTGTTTCCAAACACAGAAATTACTGTCTAATTTGAGCTTAACACTTGCAACAATATTAAGATGTCAGCAGTTGATCAGCATTTCAGTAATCAGTTAATATTAAAAAAGTATGTGTTAATATGAAAAGGTAGATGAAAAAAATCATACTCATTTAAATTGAATATATATATACAGTTACAACTCACCTTAAGACCTCTCAATAATGTGACTCACTCAAAATTACAGTCTGCAAAATAAGCACTTGACTAGTTGTCCCAGACAAGTAATTATTGATTTGGACTATTAACTTTAATCAATAATTATGTTTATAGTATAAAGGAAAACTATTCACTTTTGGTGATTTGGACAAGTAATTCCAACTGTAAGTTACTTGAGAACTATTTAATTTTCTTTCCTTTAAACTTCATAGACTATATCTTACAGAGCTTAAATTTTCTGGGACAAACTTCTTTAATATTGTGAAAAAATAAATCAATAAATATATACTCTTCAGAACATGCAAATTTACCATGCAGATATTTTTCTAATTTAACATATTTACATTTTAGATGTTTGTTGCTTTAAAGTTATATTTTAGACAATAGTATGACTAAAGAATATATATATTTTTCTGTGTTCACAGTACAATTTTTGCCTGTTAGAAAACATTGTTTTTGACAGTGCATGCAATTTTTAGTTATTTTTGAGTAAAAAAATACTCATGATTGTTTTTTAAAATGAAAATTAATTTTACCAAGGAATCAGGTAATACAACATGATGGATTTTTTTATATATGTTTGTTATGCAAGTGATCAGTAAACTTAATAAGAAACATAGAAAAATTAAGGATTATTGCTTTAATAGTCAATTTCTTCAATTCATATTTATGAAACTTCTTACAAACAAATGATTATAGGAACACTGATCATGGCTATTTATTTCTAACCAAATGCCATTGTGCTACAATATTTATTGTATGGTAAAAAACAACACTTTGGTTTATTATACTGTAGGACTTTCATTGCTCTAGTTCATCTATAACAAAATGAAATATAAACTTTTCTGATATTTTTTCCTTCTGTATATTAACAGTCTTTCTGTCATTAAATTATGTTAAAGTTAGGTACTGGGCCATCTGGGGTAAAGATTCATTTGGAAAGTAATAGAAAACTTACCAGAGATCAGACTTTGAGCTTTATCTTGTCCATTGTTGTTGTTTACATATCTTAGTAAATATGTCTATGTATATATATATTGCTTGCTGTGTTTTGTGTAGACCAGGCTACAGGACTTTCTTGGTAGAGATGTTGTTAATCATATTTGCATTACGACTTGTATGATCTCATAAAAAAATCAATTTTTCAACTTTGACATGTTTCTTTTTATTCCCATTTAAACTCATAAAAATCATTTTTAATAATCCATGTGCCATTGATTATTTCTTCAAATGTATATCTGTATAAAGCTTTAAGGAAAGTGCAAAAAAGTTCTCTTATATTTTAGTTCTCCTGTCACTATTGTTATCATTACATTTTTTTGTAAATATGTATATATTTATTGCTTGTTATTTTTTGCGTGTGCTTGTTATTTTTTTGTGGGTACCAAACTACAGGACTGTCTTGGTATAAATGTTGCTAATTTATTTTTTGTAACTCTTACAATATCATAAGCAATTCAATCTTTCCTATTGCATTTTTCCATTTAAACTGTAAAAACTTATTTTTTATTAAATCATTGACCATTGATTATTTTCCCAAGTAGAGCTTGCAATCTTCACCGGGTATTAGTGGCTGAATAGGTCAGTATTTAATGTGGTCACCTGATAAAACATAGAAACTTAGTATAGGCAATTGAGATTTTTCCATTTGGATTGTTAGAGTAAATACTCATGACAGTGATATAGGGCCATCTTAAATCCCCCATTTTAGCTTGCTATGTACTTTGTGATAACCAATCTAAGAACATTATTATTATTATTAACACTATATTTTCATTACACATACTTCATAATAATGTTTTGTTTTAATTGTCAAAACTAATTTTTAGTATTTTAATTGTGCCAGTTGTAAGTGTCGAAGGAATGCTGAACTAATGGTATAAATTAGATATAACATATTTTTTGCAAATTCTAATATGTTTCTATTTCAATGTATTAGAAAATATTCATAGCAACTTCTTCTCTTGTGAACATCAATATTGTAAAATAAAACATTATATTAAGTATTGTGATGTATAAGTTTGTATTTTCACTATCATAAAAAGCAACATTCAGGTATGCTATTTGGTCAAGCTTAAGTGCACATTTGCTCAACTGTGTTTAATATGAATTTATAGTATTGTTGTGACTGTACTGTTTCATGTACATGTTTCCTTTTTAAATCTTAGTTAATGCACATTTCGTCTTAAAACTTTCAACTTTCGTGAATGTGCTGTTATACTTCCACAAAGTGCAATTAGTAACTATTTTTGTATCAGTTTAACTAATCTCTTTAATAAACTTAACATTTGTTGTTGCATAAGAATGCATTTTTGATAATAAATTTATTTTAACTGGTTATACATACTTTTCGTTTTTTCTTATATATGCCCAGGTCGAACATGTGGGAATATATTGCTTTGTACAAGTCAGTTGTTGTTGGGTAGGTTGAACAAATGGTTTTCCTTCAGACAACAAAACAGTCTCCTTACAATAAGTAACTTGTGCACGGTTGGGCATAAGATCTTCAAACTTTACATGAAAATTGGTTATCATCTGTGTATGACCTGTATTGATTGAGACCTTTAACATGAATGACTACTTGGCTGGCGTTTTAGAAACATCTCTTTCATGAGAGGTTTTGCTTTTGCTCATTTGTCACATAGTAACATGATGCATGTTTGAAACAACTTTCGTCATACTTGGGTAATCTAGTTACAAATATGACAAAATTTTGTAGAAAATTTGTCATGATGCTCATCAATAAAATCTAGGTCAGATTTTATAATGGGTCAAAAAAGGCTAGAAGGCCAAATCAAAGTAAAAGCTTGTTCACATTACACAAAATTTATTATTTATTCTTACGTAAAATACCTTGTACTTGAAACAACATGTGCGCCGTCTTTGATGCTTTGCATCAAAATTAGTCTTGTGTCTTATTCGTATACTATAATGACATGTACTCACAAACATATGTGGTCGCATTTCCAAATCACACTTTAAGAGCTAGACCAATTTGACAACTTATTTCTTCCTCTTTAGAAACATTTCATGTTAATGTTTTCCTAGCTCACCTAAGCAAGAACTAATAACAGCGATCTAGACTGATCGCCCCTTACGTCGTTGTGTGTCGTTTATTTGGTGTCGAGTACCGCGTGAGGCCAATTATTTTTCAAATAACGTCTCCTATAAACCACAGGGCCAATTTCAATCAAACCTCACAGAAAGGATTCAAATATGATTCTCTACAATGATTACTCCAATTAAGCCCCTGTGGTCATGATCGGCTTCGCTCGTCCTAGTGGCCACTTGTTATATACTCAGTTGGGTTTGCTAAAATATTCAGAATGAGCATTCTCCACCAAGTACACTTAAATTATGCCTTGGGTTATTCATTTTTCGTAGATTTATAAAAGGGAAGCCTTTAAAATCTTCTTAGCCAAAATCGTACGGTATAGAAGTTATATACTGTATTTTTAATTATTTTCGTTGGGCTCAAGTTTCGTGTTTTTGACTAAAATGGCTATTTTATGGAGACATAAATTCGTGAATTTTATTTTTTGAAAAGAAATGCCTTACCTCTGCAATTTAATTCATTGGGATTTGATTTCGTGAATGAGCCGACCCACGAAATCCACGAAATTAAATCCCCAACGAAAATTAATGATTCCATAGTATTTGGTTTCGAGCGGTACATACATGTACATGTACATGCAACTAGTGCCTTTTTACCAAGATTATTCAAAATGCGATGGAATTGGTTATCCCCATGGAATCGAATTTTACGATATACCGGCTCACTAAGGTGAGTAATACAGGGCCACCATTAACCTCTTGTTATATAACCGACGCTTAATCAAGCAGATAGTGTTGCACAGTACGATCTGGATGTTATTTAAACAGGTAAGTTCTTTCATATGATTACTTTTACTTTCATCTAGTCTTTATCGACTTTTTATAAATTATCTGTTTAATATTCACACTTGCATAATAAATGTCAGATTCAAATTCGAATTACAATTCTTGAAAACAAGAGGTCGAAATATATAAATACATGATTTTATAATCGATTTTCTACCAAATCTGAAACATAATAAAATGTCGTTTCTCTTTATCATATTTGCTTTACCAGCCCAACTTAACTCAACTTTATAAAATGGTAATCATATACATTGTATAGCTTTGTGTTATATGGTTTATGGGTAGACATATTAAATATAAAAGAAGACGAATGCCGATAATGACAGTCAAGGTACGATGACTGCGTAACTTAAATTACTGATTATATTAGTTCTTCATTTTTGAAAGGTGATTTTGCTCAACTAAATAGTGTGATTATACAGATGTATCTGGTATATTTTCCAATTAAGTGTGTTGGATGTAAATATATTTCAAATAATTTTATCGTAACCACATGGAAAGAGTCATGTATCAAAATAAGTGCATGTCGGTAAAATATTGACATAACCAAACGCGTAGAATTAAACTCGCGTATCCACGTATAATTCGGGTCGTTAAATATAAACATAAAATATTGGTTGTGGGCTAAAAATGATAGAGTTCTTTTTTGCAAGATTATGTAGAATTACATTATCACGTCTGAATCTCGTACAAAATCGGGTTAACTATCGGCCCTACTTTTTTAATCATTATTATATCATTGCATCATGGTCTTTTTGTATTTGAGTGACCCAGAAAAAATCGTACAGTGCAACACTATCTGCTTGATTAAGCGTCGGTTATATAACAAGAGGTTAATGGTGGCCCTGTATTACTTTCTGTACTTTTAGTGTAATATTTTTAAGAGAGGAAACTGCTAAACTCCCAGTGATATATTAAATGCGTAGAAAAGAAAGTATTTTTAAAATTGAACATATACGTAACCATTATTTCTTATTGAAAGTCTTTTAGATAGTGTTACTAGCAAATGGAATTGAAAGTACTCTCCTTTTCTTATGTGTCTCCTCAATACTACACAAAAAAGTTAAAATTACAAAAATAGCATTGCCTGATCATCATTATTTCTTTGATTGTTATCCTGGATGCATCAATTTATTTTACGGCACATTTTTTAACTGTTGAAAGAAAAAAAGCATTAATTTTTGCGATTTTTGTTTTACAAATTAGATCGATTCTGTGTTATTGTACCTTTTTACCGTGAGTTTTCGTTGAAATGCATGTTCTATTTTCTTTAATCTTCACAAAATAGGCAACTCGCATCAATTTCAATTCTTTAAAGGGAACATAATTCGAAGGAATGCCATTATTTTTTTTGAATCTCATTGTAAATCATTCTCTATGATTGAATCCTTCAATTGAATTCAAAAACGTGTTCGCCTCATTTTGAGATAATAATCGTTTTGAGAGAAAAAAACCCGTAAAAGTCACACGACGTTTTACTTTCAACGTATCAGGAAACTTACACCCAAAATTATTATCTAAAAATGGGACAGACACAGAAAACTATTTCGTAAATGCGAACAACACAACGAATGGTTGATAACTTCTTATTTTTAATTGTACATTGATTTTAAACAATGAAGAATCTTTGTTTCGATTTTCAGCTTTGAAAACACTGGAAGTAGAAGCAAAATAAACAGTTATGATTAAATCAATCAGCTTGACGTACAGACAGTGTCTGATAGTGATATCTACATGTCTTCTGCTTGGACTCATTTATAAGGTTACCATTGAACCAAAATGGAATGACAGAATGAATGATCTCGCACCAATTGAATTTGCTAAGGAAATTGATCAAGTCACGAATCTGGAGAAAAATGGTACAAGTATTGAGTATTTTGACGGATGGAAAATTATAAATGACGAGAAGAAGCTTCGTGATGAAGTCGAAACTATCCATTCCTCCAATTATAAAGTCCAAGATGGCGACCAGTGCATAAAGAGCATTCCAGATTTCATTCTCGTTGGTGTAGGTAAATGTGGAACAAGAGAGCTGATAGATTTAATGTCAATTCATCCGAATATCATTACCAAAAGTTTTCCCCACAAGTTATCTCCTTCAGATACCAAAACGGTTATGGATAAAATGCCTTGCAAATACCACGATCAACTCAGTGGTTTTAAAATGGACAGTGGGCTTGGAAGCGTTTCAGTGCCAGATCAAATATACACATTGAATTCAAATATGAAAATAATTGCGATTGTTCGAGAGCCTCTAGCAAAATTGATATCAGGTTTAACGTTCGTACCGAGTGGGAATATGCATAAAAACGTTATAACAGAATCAAGCGCTATGAAATCGTACATACAGGCAATGATCAAGGAAACTGTACAGAATAATAATCCACCGAGCATTGTCAAACAGGCGTCATACGATGTCGGATTAGGAAGGTATTTGAAAGTGTTCAATCGAGATCAAATTTTAGTGCTTGAAACGAACGAGTTTAAGGAAGACCCAGTCAGTGTTTTAAGATCCGTTGACAGATTCTTAGGAATTCCAAGTTTCTTTTCCTATCAATATTTTGCACTAAATACGAAGAAAAACTTCTATTGCATTAGGAAAATAAACTCTGCTATGAAAACCATGGTTTGTTATCAAAGTAACAGAGGAAGAGAGCAGAAGATTGAAATTGAACCTGAAGAGAAAGAAGTACTTCGTAATTACTTCAGACCCCACAACGAAAACCTTTATCGTTTACTTGGAAGAAACTTTAATTGGTGAAGCACTATTTAGTCACATTGAATGTAAAAGAAAAAAATTGTAAACAGACATTGTAAATGCATTAAATATCGTCCATACTGCTGCAGAAATCATGGCAGATAAAAACAAAACTAGTGGCTTTTGTACTTGGGTTACAACTATAAAAAATAGATCAAATAATCATGGTTGTTTTTATTGAAAGCTCATAATGATACTAGTATCAATAATTTTGATGTGACCAATTCCGACGTGTTCCTGCATCCTCCATGTAATAATTAAACTACTTCCAGTTCCATATTGCAGAGCAAGTCTAGATGTATGTTCAGTTACCAAGACTACTTTCAGTCCTTTGATGTCCATTGTGTTATTGATATCTATTTGAACATAAATATACAACTACATGTATTGCGAAAACTCTATCTATTCTGTAAATAGCTTTTGCGTCATCAAGCTAACACTAACTTTAACCCTAAGAGGCATCGCTATTCGGTACCAAGTCATGCTTTCTACTCATAGTACGCAGCTGTGAAACGTTGGGAAAGACTATGACGTATGGTTTTATTTTTTCTGAGTCGAAGCATAGATGGACAAATGAATAATAAATACAAACTTAAAACAAGTTAAATGTTTGTACGTCGCAAAATCGCATCCGGCAGTTCAATACTAGAATGTGGCCTATGTAACATTTTTGAAGTTTCAGATCAAACGAACTTGTTATTTTGACTTAACTGATCCCGAATAAAGTGATCATCTACTCCATCAAAAATACAAGCCGTTGATGTTTCATGAATCTCATGAATCTGGTCATATGGTTCTACAGTTCACGATGCACGAGGTACTCTATATGTAGTCCTTGTTTCCACCCTAAAATTAAAATCAGGGGAAACTATCACCTCGATGTATCAGACGTTGCAATATCTGCTGGGATGCATTTAAAATATTTAAATAAAGTCTCCAAAAATAATATACTCCGTTGTCTGAGGGTACGTTGTCGTAAAAACCTGGTATAACGGTCCCAAACATAGATTTTCAACTGTAAAGTGACCATCTATATCAAACCATAAAGTGACCGTCTATGTCGAACCAATTAATTAAGTCATCATTTCTCACCTGATCGGACATTTTTTGTATTGAGCTCCGAAATCGATATTTAATGACAATTGCGTAAACAAGTCAGTGTCCACGCTCGCGATTATAAAATTAGTCTGTGTGAATATGTTTATAATGTTTTGTTTATTTGCGACATGTTGCTAAAATAAATACATCGAAACGTATAAATACCGTGTTCCGTATCTTATAACACGATTAAATGATTATTACAACACACCAACGATCGCTCCAAAATGTAATAAACACAGCGAATTTCTCTAATAATTTATACATCGAAGTTCATTTAGATCGAACAATTTTTCCTAAGTCCTTTGATATAAAGAGTAGTAATTTATAGGTGATTGACATTGACGAGACGACAACGATATGAAACAGCTACTAGTATTCGGTGTATGTCACGTGATCATTGAGACTATTAGCGAGTCCGATTAACAACTTGAATACACAGTCTGTATGTACACATGAACACCACTTAAAAAGTAGTTTTGCTTCATCCTCAGTAATATAACACAATGCTTGATAAATTCAACGCCATGTTTGTTTACTATAGTAGGATTGGATTCGGTTCGTTTATTATCAGATGGGCAGATTCATTCCCGTCGATGTTTATCGAGCTCGCTCCATTCTTAGACTATAAATAGCGACTGCGTCATCAAGCTAACACTTAGTCTAGTTGGTGTGAGTAACACGTGACCTCACTCTATTTCTGTTTTGTTTATATCACGTGATGACCATTGCGGATATTTCGGAATATTTCGGGCACTGTCACTAATCTGCTTCGCGCAAGAAGTTGCGATTTTGCATTGCCACTTAATTTCGGAATATTTCGGGCACTGTCACTAATCTGCTTCGCGCAAGAAGTTGCGATTTTGCATTGCCATTTAAAAATAAGCATACCAGAGTGTACGTCGACTTCCGTCGACGTACAATAAATACAAAGGACAATAAGGAAAACATTTTAGCAGAAATTTATCTCTGTCATTGGGAGAGTTAAGCACTGATGTGTCGAAAGAAAATGACTGAAACTAATTTTGTATATGCTTGCCGGTTCTATTCGTTGAACAATTCTAAATATTCTAACCGCGTGATATGACATGCCCGATTTAACGGGTTACATTATTTTAAATTTGATGCATGAAAACAAGTCATGGACTAACATTTATACATGGAGACAGACATTACATTCGGAATGTACGTACATAAATCGGATGGAATGTAACTTTCCTGAACTTCAGAAAGAATTTGAAATACTGCAAAGCCAGTCAACAACAGTCCTCTCAGTGCTTTGAGAAAACTGATAACTGCAGGTGTTGTTGCTTTTGGTTTCGTCAGATAAAAGTTTACAAATCCCTGAAGTACAATCAATTATGCACGTTTACGCTGGTAACATTTGTCTTTTACAATTCTACAATAATGATATGATCTGTACTCTCAAACATCTGCCGTACTAGACAACGTAGCTTTTCAAAATCATATTTTTAACAGCTAAATCAATATGACAACTTACTTCTTCCAATAACGTTTTTTTCTAGCACACATGAGTATAAAGTAAACTATTCTGGTCGGAAATTTAGAAGTTAACTGGTATTTAAAAGCAAAACTCAATCAAATATTACAAAGGGTCATGGTATGACTATTTCAGTAAGTATTTTATACTGATAATATGTATGAAGAAAACAGGTCATCTGATGACACAATAAATCAATTGAATAATGATAATTATGATAAAATCAGTGATCTCATTTTTAACTCCCCTATTAGTGATACTGGAATTATAGATGGTGTGAAACAATTAAATGGTAACAAAGCTAATAACTATCGTGTTATTTCACTCTCAGACGCATTTTGTAAAGTTTATCATCAGTCTTGACAAAGAGAATAACTTTCTATACAAATGTATACCAGACAGAATCACAGGCTGGCTTCTGAGCAGGATGTAGCACTATTAACAACGCCTTTGTATTGTAAATACTAATTGTAGTAAATAAGTATTTTTGTATTTTTACTCTTTGCATAGCTTTTAAATATTGACTTTCAAAATGCCTTTGATTCTATAAATAGACCAGTGTTATATAATTTTCTTTGTAAAAATGGCGTAACTGGCAAACCTTTGACAGCAAAAAAGCTGTATATATAATATATGTTGGTTTAAAGCCCCATTAGCATTTTGGATGTTAAAAATAATGTAGGTCTTATTTTACCTCGAAAGATATCTTTTCAGTGAAATTGACTTTTACTTGCAATGAAACATTCCGTAATTTTCTTTTTTAATCACGAAGTACATATTCTAAACAATCCTTCACCTCAGATTACTACAATATTTACTATCAGTACACACATATCATATATGCTAATTTAGTCTGGTTCCTAGCAACTTGGCTCCCTTGATGGCCCTAATCGACGAACGTATTCTATTGTTCCTGCATAGATTATGCACGCTAAAACAAATGTGTTAACCAAGAAAGTGTTTGACTACTAGTACATGTGGTATATATTGCGACTATTCAGCATTCAGCAATGACATTTGAATACCTGACATATTAGTTGTTACTCGATAGTACAATCTTAAGTACTACATACATACATACATACCTAGAAATCAATTCACTATCATCTTAATCACCCTGGACGAAAATCTCACATCCGCTATCTCCCAGTATCACACCGACCAGTGGCGTAGTCATTTCAACAGATTCCGGGACGCTCATCCACGTAAACGTCCGTCCGTACTGTGGTTGCTTTGCGAACTCGATAATCCGGTTACTAACGGACAATCGCCAACCACACCCGTGACTGTGTGAACGCTGCGGAATCCTTTCTGCAAACATGCGTGTACATGATATTACTGACTGTGAATATTTAGACTCCACAAGACTGACACAATCATCGGAATTTCAAGACCAGTACAAAATTCACACACGATGAGCTTTCTCTCTCGTCTCTTTTTGAAGATTGGAGAACAAGAGGGCAATGATACGTTCATTAAATTTAAAGTCATGTCATTTACGGCAATTTCGTTCAAAAACCTTCTAGCCATGATATTAGTTTAAACATATTTATTCCAAGTCATCCAACATTCACAAGTACATGATAAAACAAAACATATATATATATTATACATGTATAAAGAAAGGATTAGAACGAAAGACAAAGTCTTATAGAATTCTTCTCATTGGGTGGATAGTAACAAATTTACATTGAGCTTGCTCTAATGTGATGAAGACATCAACATAGGAAAAAAACAAGGCAAACATACAAACAAACAATATGATGAGTGTGAGTTTAAAAATGTATATGAGCATGTGCAAAGGGGAAATATGCACGTATATAAGGGGAGGAAGAGACGCATGTTGTTAATAAATCTGAGTGGTAATCAGGCGGTCCGTCTTCAGTAACTGTTGTACGCTCTGTTAACGGTGTCAATGCGCTTTTGAATGTTTCTTTGTATTGGTAAATGTGTCCTTGGTACATTTAATTTCATTCAGGCTATAGACGTACCGGGATGTTTGACTTCTTTATATCTAGATTAAATACAATAGGTAAATGGTCAGAGGTCAGGATCTTACTCTCTTTTAATATTTCGATTGAATTTAAAATTGAATTTAATGATTCATTAACGAAAACATAGTCATGGGTTGCATTAGTAGGGATAGATGTATAATTTAGATTTATTTACGGTATAGGATTAACTGACACTAAATTATCCATGCATACAATTGATGATAGTAAGGTTGATTTGTTAACTCTGTTTATACTTGCATTGTCCAATATCAAAGATGCGTTGAAATCGCCTGCCAATACAACATTGCCTAATTTCCAGTAAAAATTGATTAGTGATTCTAAGTTACATATCGTTTCTTTGTATATTTCTAAGTCAGTATTTGCGGGCATATATACGCAAAATTTAAACTAGGGTAGAGAAGAATAATTTCTAACTCCTATTCCAATGATTCTGTCTGTATGAATATTGTTTATTCTCCCAACTTGCGGAGAGTTTCTTTTTAAACAGAATCGCAACACCAGTCTTGCCACACCTTACACTGGTATAATCATCACAGATTTCGTCCACACTGACAAAAGCGTTGTAATTAGTATGTATGCTTTCACAAAATGAGTATGAAAGTAGTTTATGCTCAGATAAAAGCGCTAAGTGTATGTTTTTGTAGCATCTAGCATTTCAGATAGAGCGTAGGCCGAAGAACGTTGTAGTTTTCCATCTCACGATTGTCTTGTAGTCTATACGAGTTATCTTCGTAGTCCCGATCGTGATCACTGTTTTCTCGCCTGTACCTGTAATATATGTTAGTGCGATACATATTTGTTCTATCGCGTTTGGATCGTATCAATTCGTGTTTGTTAATCCACCTTCTGCAAGTTACTAGATCCGGCCAAAACGAATTGCTTTCAACCTTAAGCCTACTTTCATCTTCGTGGAATAAATTTATCCTAGCTTCCATATTTCCCAGAAAATATCGTTATTTTCGTCAGTTTCATGTCACGTTTTATCATATAAGTGTATACATCATAATTATGTTCTATGTTATGATGCTATTTGTGTTGAAGGTACGATTGATGTTACTTTTGGTAGGCCTTATCAACTAATCGTTTGTTTACGGTCGCAATAGAACTTTCAAATTTTGACATATCACCTTGTATTTTCGTCAACTTCATGGTATGCGTTTCATCTGGCATTTTCGTTAAGATACAATTTAAAGTTCTGTTTAGTTTACGAATTGATATGGCCATGTTAGAAACGTCTTCTTGAATCAGTTTCAGTGTTGCTGCATCATTAGTCTGTTTTCTGGATATTTCTGTCACTTCCGTTTGCAAGCGTATTATCATGCCAAAGAAGTCAGGCTTATTACATGTCATGTCTAGGCCAATGTTATCACTAGTCTCCTCGTCAGCCATTATAACAGTTTCATTCTGAGCGCAGTTTGAAAGTGAGAATACATCGTTAATTTCTTTACTACGAACACCCCTAAAGGTACGCATTGTGATGTTGATTGTGATGTCGCAAAATCATCATTACCCTTCATTTTTGTATGATTTATACAGTTTTCATATGCTTATGGTATTTTATAATATGCTTTGTCAAATTTTGGAGCTGTTATCGAATATCAGTTTTTACATTATGTTATAATGTATCTTCTCCGTTACATTTCTTTTATTAATATGTCCTGTATATATCTGTAAATATGTTGTCCTCTTGGGCCGCGTTATATTTTTCCTATATATACCCCATCTGGTATTGCAGTGCAGTAATACAAACAAAGCTAATTGTTCTGCTTCTTCACGTATATTTCACAATTTCAGTTCAGTATCAAATAGGTACCATTTCGAATGTTCTGTTTTCACGCTGCATATGTTAATGAAGTCCCTATCAGTGTCCAATACTATGTTTACTTAACACGATCAAAATATTTTTGTCTAGTTATACTATTATTGCTGTTAGATGTAGTATACTATTTCTTTTTGAAATGTTTATTTTATATTCGTATTATATGCTTCATTGAGTTTATTCACTTTATTCTATTGATGTTAGTTCATGGATAATAATTTAAGTTAATAATAATAATATTATAATTTATTATGTATGTTATTATTATATCATATATTATTATATACACCTGGAAATAAGTTAAGCACACCCCGGAAATTTAAAATTGGTTGTGATTGAAAGCACTGTCATGAGATGACGACTTAATTGAGCTAAGAAATAGTAATTTGATAAGTAGCGATAGCAATTTAGTAATCATAAACCAGTAAATTTATGAGTTTAGTTTATTCTTATCCAAATTATTGAAGCATAAGCAAATGTGTTGTTTTTTACCAAAAATGTAGGTGTTTATAAGTATGGTGTTGGAGCGTTTACAAAACATTTACTGGTGGATATTTTTGGTAAATGTTGACGATTACTTAACCTTAAATGACATTATGTAGCCAAATTTTTAATAACGTGTGTAACCGCCACGTGCCCGGATGACAGCATCAACCCTTCTCCTCATACTACCAGTAAGGCGTCTAATGCGATTTTGAGATAAATTTTGCCATTCTTGGTGCAGAGCTTGTTCCAGTTGTTGCAGGTTGACTATAGGTGGGTCCAAATTCTGTATTTTCTGGCCCAGGATCTCCCACACGTGTTCCAGTGGGTTTAAATCAGGACACATGGCAGGCCAGGGAATGGTGGTGATGGCATTCCGTTGCAAAAACTGTGTTACAGCATGGGCTCGGTGCGGTCTGGCATTATCGTCCATGTAAACAGGTCAGGAAGCCAATGGATGATTATCAAAATGGTCCACGACGACTGGATGTAGGATGTCTTGTACATAAGTATCACCTGTCAGATTTCCTTGGACAGTTACAATGTCCAACTAACAGTCATGGGACAAGCAACCCCATATCATAACTGATCCACCACTAAAGGGAACCGTAGGAAGAATGTTTCTTGGTGTGTAGGCTGTACTTCGTTGCCTCTACACTCGAATGCGCCCGTCTATGACGTTCAGAAGGAACCTGCTTTCATCTGACCAATGGATCTTTCTCCATGATCTCAGGTTCCAACCACGCCTTGTCAAGCACCATGTCAGACGGTTCCTGCGATGAACAGGTGTCAACAAGGGACGTTTAATTACCCTTCTCGACTTTAAACCTGCAGATCTGAGCCGATTGCGCAGAGTACGTGACGACAAATGCCTGTGCGGCAACCAGTTTCGCAGTATATTTGCACAACTGTCTAAATAAGCAACAAACCTCCACTGTTGTCTGAACAATATACAATAAAATAAAATCAATTTTAATTTGATGACTTGATAATCATGATTTCTAATTGACAACACTGTTCTGATATGTATTACTTTTTTCATCGGTTTTAATTTCAAGTAAGGATTTTTATTAATACATCATTTTTCCATTCACAAGCTTAATAATAGATTGAATGACAATTGATCCGTCAATCAAAACCGTTATTGTATTTACATTACATACTCATATAAACGTGAATGACAATTCACATACTATCATTGCAGTTTTACGCAGCCTTGATGTTGTTTCAGCAATGTTTAACGTATGCAATACTCATACGAGTACCTTGTATTTATTATCATCAATTAGCATTCCTCATTCATGTCTAATTTTCGTCACGATTTTATTTTTTGTTTTTGTCTTGTATATTTCTTCTTTACATTTAAATTATCACACGGTTTATATACATATCTACCTTCTTTTGACTCCATAACAGCTTGGATCAGCCGCATAAGGATAGTGCTCAACTATATAGTGTGATTGTATAAATGTATTTAGTATATTAAACACAGCTGTTCTATAAATAGTATTTCTTTTCAATGATATTGAAAAAAATACGATAGTGGATCTGGAAACATTTTACTGGCTATAAAGTACGCACGAGAGGAAAACACACCGAATTCCTCTGTTATAGAACAAACAGAAACTCAAACAATTATGGTGTCATTCGTAAGACTGTTTTCAGTAGAAAGGGGAAGCCGATCACTGTGTCTAACCGCACTTACACTACGTCTACCGTATGGACTTGCCGAATTGAAGCGCTTCTGTGTCTTTCTAATGGCACGTGACTTTCGTGATTTACCACTGTCTGGTGATTTCGAATTGTTTAAAATGGAGGAATCTGTGTTTTGAGTTTCGTTTTGATTGCTTGATGTTTTATTTTCAGCAATGGTAACTTTTTCTGGTTTTTGTTACTTGTTCAAGGTTTGTTCGGTAGCCACATTTGTCTGATTCATGGTGTTGTTATCATTTATTGAAACTAGTGACGTAGGCATTGGTAGAGTCTCTGTAATAGGATCAATCGTATCATAACGTGTCGAGGGAATAGGACGTACAAGGTTAACATATGATGTAGGATAAGGAAACGTTGCAGGTTGGTCATATATCTGTGGTCCCGGGCCACTGTACACATGGAATATCATTCAATGGATATGGACAATAATGTTTTGCATGAGGTGTTGCTGCTGTTCTTGTATTGTGTCGGTAATCACTGGTAAGTTGTTTTATACTCTATTGATGTCTTGGGAACAGAATGCGACTTATTGTCAATTGTTTGCATAGCATCCAGCCGATTTCGGTGTACGTATTCACTCCACAGGCAGAAGTAACGGACCTGTGATCGTAAAATTGTAATAAATATTAAATAAAACAAAATAACTTAACCCATAACCTTAACTGAAAAATAAAACTGTCCTAAATTTGACCTCATTAATGGCATTCAACTGGTACATATACTTTAAGAAGGCGTACATGTACGTTTGTATGTAAGTCGGACACATGGTGAATCAGTATACATATAATTATATGTATAATAGTATGTTAGTGCATGTACATTGATGTGCTTGCATTACCGAATTGCATTTATTTAAAAACTATCAGTCTGAGAATAGTGGAACCGACTAATAGCAGAACAATTCCAAATTGAATGAGGGAGACCAGGCATCGCATTGAAATTGTGTTTCATATATTTCCGAACTTAACAAATTAAGAATGTAAGTAAGCATGTGCGGTGAGATCTGTCCTACTGATTTGGGGGCCGTCTTGTGTCAAACACCCCCTACGCCCCATGCTAGGTAGGAACTATATAAGCGTGGGTGTGTGAAAGAATACGACTTCATTGAAATGTCATTCCTTCGTTTCATATTCTCAGATTGCATTCAGTCGAGTAGATTTAAACTTGGTAATATGCGATAATTTTTTATCACACCCTGAAGGTAACGAACACGCATAAACGTGCATCATCGATTGACAAAGGGAAGTAACCCACTGACGTATAGGAAACGCACCCATCGAGCATATAGGACACCAAGGGAAATGGATGTTTTGGTCATATATCTATGTTTGTCTCTTACAGTAATTTCTGCTATCGTAAAACTTGGCAAGTTTACAGAAATATGAAATAACTCAAGCGAACACGTGCACATACACCTTGATATATAAGTTCCGATTCTCGTCGGACAGTATGCCGCAATGGCGCAGTCGGTGAAGCGTCGGACATTGAAAGCTTTCGAGACAGGCAGACTTTTTGTGGCGGGTTCGAGGCCGGTGACGGATCTTTTTTTATTTTTATTTTTCGTTCGTTAGCGTTATGCAGGCTTCAAAACGTTCCGCAAACGCTTGGCGTTTGTTTCTTGCAATTAAAATTAAATAGAAACAGCGTATTTTGTACGTTTTGCGTTAATTAATATTAATTTCTGCAATAATAGCGATGTTAATCGCATTTCACGTGGGATTACTGTAACGAAACCAGCCGTATGACTTTAGTTTGATATGTTGCGCTATGTACCAATCAAGGCTGCTGTACTGTGTTATCATTGCGTGTTGTGTTATTGTCGTTGGCGTCAATATGCATATGCTACGTACGTATCTTACTGTGAATTTCATAAGCAGTGCGTGTGTTAAAGTAACAATTTGTTTTAATATCAATTATAAAGAGACTTAACATATACGGTTACGTATGTATGTAAGTCGGACACATGGTGAATCAGTATACATATAATTAGTTGAATAAGTATAATAGTATGTTAGTGCATGTACATTGATTTGCTTGCATTACCGAATTGCATTTATTTAAAAACTATCAGTCTGAGAAAAGTGGAATCGACTAATCGCAGAACAATTCCAAATTGAATGAGGCAGACCAGGCACCGCATTGAACTTGTGTTTCATATATTTGCGAACTTAACAAATTAAAAATGTAAGTAAGCATGTGCGGAGAGATCTGTCCTACTGATTTGGGGGCCGTCTTGTGTCAAACACACCCTACGCCCCATGCTAGGTAGGAACTATATAAGCGTGGGTGTGTGAAAGAAGACGACTTCATTGAAATGTCATTCCTTCGTTTCACATTCTCAGATTGCATTCAGTCGAGTAGATTTAAACTTAGTAATATGCGATAATTTTTTATCACACCCTGAAGGTAACGAACACGCATAAACGTGCATCATCGATCGACAAAGAGAAGTAACCCACTGGCGTATAGGAAACGCACCCATCGAGCATATAGGACACCAAGGGAAATGGATGTTTTGGTCATATATCTATGTTTGTCTCTTACAGTAATTTCTGCTATCGTAAAACTTGCCAAGTTTACAGTAATATGAAACAACTCAAGCGAACACGTGCACAAACACCTTGATATATAAGTTCCGATTCTCGTCAGACAGTGTGCCGCAATGGCGTAGTCGGTAAAGCGTCGGACATTGAAAGCTTTCGAGACAGGCAGACATTTTGTGGCGGGTTCGAGGCCGATCACGGATCTTTTTTTTATTTTTATTTTTCGTTCGTTAGCGTTATGCAGGCTTCAAAACGTTCGGCAAACGCTTGGCGTTTGTTTCTTGCAATTAAAATTAAATAGAAACAGCGTATTTTGTACGTTTTGCATTAATTAATATTCATTTCTGCAATAATAGCGATGTTAATCGCATTTCACGTGGGATTACTGTAACGAAACCAGCCGTATGACTTTAGTTTGATATGTTGCGCTATGTACCAATCAAGGCTGCTGTATTGTGTTATCATTGCGTGTTGGGTTATTGTCGTTGGCGTCAATATGCATATGCTACGTACGTATCTTACTGTGAATTTCATAAGCAGCGCGTGTGTTAAAGTAACAATTTGTTTTAATATGTAATAGATACAGTACGAGTTTTTCTTCAAAAGTGTCTTCTTACAGACTTAAGAAGACGGTTCGCTTAGATAAACTACCAATTTGTCCGAGGCAAAGCCGAGGATAAAATGGTTGTTTATCTAAGGAACCGTCTTCTTAGCGTCTGTAAGAAGACATTTTTGAAGAAAATACGAGTACGTGTATCTGACTTATACGACGATAAAGGATTATGTCCACGTGAAAGTTGAGTTATTGAAAAGTGTCTTCTTACAAACGTAAGAAGACACTTTTTGAATAGCTCTGCTGGGGGTATAGTCGTATAACAATTATAAAGAGACTTAACATATACGGTTACGTATGTATGTAAGTCGGACACATGGTGAATCAGTATACATATAATTAGTTGAATAATGTACATTGATTTGCTTGCATTACCGAATTGCATTTATTTAAAAACTATCAGTCTGAGAAAAGTGGAATCGACTAATCGCAGAACAATTCCAAATTGAATGAGGCAGACCAGGCACCGCATTGAAATTGTGTTTCATATATTTGCGAACTTAACAAATTAAAAATGTAAGTAAGCATGTGCGGAGAGATCTGTCCCACTGATTTTGGGGCCGTCTTGTGTCAAACACCCCCTACGCCCCATGCTAGGTAGGAACTATATAAGCGTGGGTGTGTGAAAGAAGACGACTTCATTGAAATGTCATTCCTTCGTTTCACATTCTCAGATTGCATTCAGTCGAGTAGATTTAAACTTGGTAATATGCGATAATTTTTTATCACACCCTGAAGGTAACGAACACGCATAAACGTGCATCATCGATCGACAAAGGGAAGTAACCCACTGACGTATAGGAAACGCACCCATCGAGCATATAGGACACCAAGGGAAATGGATGTTTTGGTCATATATCTATGTTTGTCTCTTACAGTAATTTCTGCTATCGTAAAACTTGCCAAGTTTACAGTAATATGAAACAACTCAAGCGAACACGTGCACAAACACCTTGATATATAAGTTCCGATTCTCGTCAGACAGTGTGCCGCAATGGCGTAGTCGGTAAAGCGTCGGACATTGAAAGCTTTCGAGACAGGCAGACATTTTGTGGCGGGTTCGAGGCCGATCACGGATCTTTTTTTTATTTTTATTTTTCGTTCGTTAGCGTTATGCAGGCTTCAAAACGTTCCGCAAACGCTTGGCGTTTGTTTCTTGCAATTAAAATTAAATAGAAACAGCGTATTTTGTACGTTTTGCATTAATTAATATTCATTTCTGCAATAATAGCGATGTTAATCGCATTTCACGTGGGATTACTGTAACGAAACCAGCCGTATGACTTTAGTTTGATATGTTGCGCTATGTACCAATCAAGGCTGCTGTATTGTGTTATCATTGCGTGTTGGGTTATTGTCGTTGGCGTCAATATGCATATGCTACGTACGTATCTTACTGTGAATTTCATAAGCAGCGCGTGTGTTAAAGTAACAATTTGTTTTAATATGTAATAGATACAGTACGAGTTTTTCTTCAAAAGTGTCTTCTTACAGACTTAAGAAGACGGTTCGCTTAGATAAACTACCAATTTGTCCGAGGCAAAGCCGAGGATAAAATGGTTGTTTATCTAAGGAACCGTCTTCTTAGCGTCTGTAAGAAGACATTTTTGAAGAAAATACGAGTACGTGTATCTGACTTATACGACGATAAAGGATTATGTCCACGTGAAAGTTGAGTTATTGAAAAGTGTCTTCTTACAAACGTAAGAAGACACTTTTTGAATAGCTCTGCTGGGGGTATAGTCGTATAACAATTATAAAGAGACTTAACATATACGGTTACGTATGTATGTAAGTCGGACACATGGTGAATCAGTATACATATAATTAGTTGAATAATGTACATTGATTTGCTTGCATTACCGAATTGCATTTATTTAAAAACTATCAGTCTGAGAAAAGTGGAATCGACTAATCGCAGAACAATTCCAAATTGAATGAGGCAGACCAGGCACCGCATTGAAATTGTGTTTCATATATTTGCGAACTTAACAAATTAAAAATGTAAGTAAGCATGTGCGGAGAGATCTGTCCCACTGATTTTGGGGCCGTCTTGTGTCAAACACCCCCTACGCCCCATGCTAGGTAGGAACTATATAAGCGTGGGTGTGTGAAAGAAGACGACTTCATTGAAATGTCATTCCTTCGTTTCACATTCTCAGATTGCATTCAGTCGAGTAGATTTAAACTTGGTAATATGCGATAATTTTTTATCACACCCTGAAGGTAACGAACACGCATAAACGTGCATCATCGATCGACAAAGGGAAGTAACCCACTGACGTATAGGAAACGCACCCATCGAGCATATAGGACACCAAGGGAAATGGATGTTTTGGTCATATATCTATGTTTGTCTCTTACAGTAATTTCTGCTATCGTAAAACTTGCCAAGTTTACAGTAATATGAAACAACTCAAGCGAACACGTGCACAAACACCTTGATATATAAGTTCCGATTCTCGTCAGACAGTGTGCCGCAATGGCGTAGTCGGTAAAGCGTCGGACATTGAAAGCTTTCGAGACAGGCAGACATTTTGTGGCGGGTTCGAGGCCGATCACGGATCTTTTTTTTATTTTTATTTTTCGTTCGTTAGCGTTATGCAGGCTTCAAAACGTTCCGCAAACGCTTGGCGTTTGTTTCTTGCAATTAAAATTAAATAGAAACAGCGTATTTTGTACGTTTTGCATTAATTAATATTCATTTCTGCAATAATAGCGATGTTAATCGCATTTCACGTGGGATTACTGTAACGAAACCAGCCGTATGACTTTAGTTTGATATGTTGCGCTATGTACCAATCAAGGCTGCTGTATTGTGTTATCATTGCGTGTTGGGTTATTGTCGTTGGCGTCAATATGCATATGCTACGTACGTATCTTACTGTGAATTTCATAAGCAGCGCGTGTGTTAAAGTAACAATTTGTTTTAATATGTAATAGATACAGTACGAGTTTTTCTTCAAAAGTGTCTTCTTACAGACTTAAGAAGACGGTTCGCTTAGATAAACTACCAATTTGTCCGAGGCAAAGCCGAGGATAAAATGGTTGTTTATCTAAGGAACCGTCTTCTTAGCGTCTGTAAGAAGACATTTTTGAAGAAAATACGAGTACGTGTATCTGACTTATACGACGATAAAGGATTATGTCCACGTGAAAGTTGAGTTATTGAAAAGTGTCTTCTTACAAACGTAAGAAGACACTTTTTGAATAGCTCTGCTGGGGGTATAGTCGTATAACAATTATAAAGAGACTTAACATATACGGTTACGTATGTATGTAAGTCGGACACATGGTGAATCAGTATACATATAATTAGTTGAATAATGTACATTGATTTGCTTGCATTACCGAATTGCATTTATTTAAAAACTATCAGTCTGAGAAAAGTGGAATCGACTAATCGCAGAACAATTCCAAATTGAATGAGGCAGACCAGGCACCGCATTGAAATTGTGTTTCATATATTTGCGAACTTAACAAATTAAAAATGTAAGTAAGCATGTGCGGAGAGATCTGTCCCACTGATTTTGGGGCCGTCTTGTGTCAAACACACCCTACGCCCCATGCTAGGTAGGAACTATATAAGCGTGGGTGTGTGAAAGAAGACGACTTCATTGAAATGTCATTCCTTCGTTTCACATTCTCAGATTGCATTCAGTCGAGTAGATTTAAACTTGGTAATATGCGATAATTTTTTATCACACCCTGAAGGTAACGAACACGCATAAACGTGCATCATCGATCGACAAAGGGAAGTAACCCACTGACGTATAGGAAACGCACCCATCGAGCATATAGGACACCAAGGGAAATGGATGTTTTGGTCATATATCTATGTTTGTCTCTTACAGTAATTTCTGCTATCGTAAAACTTGCCAAGTTTACAGTAATATGAAACAACTCAAGCGAACACGTGCACAAACACCTTGATATATAAGTTCCGATTCTCGTCAGACAGTGTGCCGCAATGGCGTAGTCGGTAAAGCGTCGGACATTGAAAGCTTTCGAGACAGGCAGACATTTTGTGGCGGGTTCGAGGCCGATCACGGATCTTTTTTTTATTTTTATTTTTCGTTCGTTAGCGTTATGCAGGCTTCAAAACGTTCCGCAAACGCTTGGCGTTTGTTTCTTGCAATTAAAATTAAATAGAAACAGCGTATTTTGTACGTTTTGCATTAATTAATATTCATTTCTGCAATAATAGCGATGTTAATCGCATTTCACGTGGGATTACTGTAACGAAACCAGCCGTATGACTTTAGTTTGATATGTTGCGCTATGTACCAATCAAGGCTGCTGTATTGTGTTATCATTGCGTGTTGGGTTATTGTCGTTGGCGTCAATATGCATATGCTACGTACGTATCTTACTGTGAATTTCATAAGCAGCGCGTGTGTTAAAGTAACAATTTGTTTTAATATGTAATAGATACAGTACGAGTTTTTCTTCAAAAGTGTCTTCTTACAGACTTAAGAAGACGGTTCGCTTAGATAAACTACCAATTTGTCCGAGGCAAAGCCGAGGATAAAATGGTTGTTTATCTAAGGAACCGTCTTCTTAGCGTCTGTAAGAAGACATTTTTGAAGAAAATACGAGTACGTGTATCTGACTTATACGACGATAAAGGATTATGTCCACGTGAAAGTTGAGTTATTGAAAAGTGTCTTCTTACAAACGTAAGAAGACACTTTTTGAATAGCTCTGCTGGGGGTATAGTCGTATAACAATTATAAAGAGACTTAACATATACGGTTACGTATGTATGTAAGTCGGACACATGGTGAATCAGTATACATATAATTAGTTGAATAATGTACATTGATTTGCTTGCATTACCGAATTGCATTTATTTAAAAACTATCAGTCTGAGAAAAGTGGAATCGACTAATCGCAGAACAATTCCAAATTGAATGAGGCAGACCAGGCACCGCATTGAAATTGTGTTTCATATATTTGCGAACTTAACAAATTAAAAATGTAAGTAAGCATGTGCGGAGAGATCTGTCCCACTGATTTGGGGGCCGTCTTGTGTCAAACACCCCCTACGCCCCATGCTAGGTAGGAACTATATAAGCGTGGGTGTGTGAAAGAAGACGACTTCATTGAAATGTCATTCCTTCGTTTCACATTCTCAGATTGCATTCAGTCGAGTAGATTTAAACTTGGTAATATGCGATAATTTTTTATCACACCCTGAAGGTAACGAACACGCATAAACGTGCATCATCGATCGACAAAGGGAAGTAACCCACTGACGTATAGGAAACGCACCCATCGAGCATATAGGACACCAAGGGAAAGTTGTTTTGGTCATATATCTATGTTTGTCTCTTACAGTAATTTCTGCTATCGTAAAACTTGCCAAGTTTACAGTAATATGAAACAACTCAAGCGAACACGTGCACAAACACCTTGATATATATATAAGTTCCGATTCTCGTCAGACAGTGTGCCGCAATGGCGTAGTCGGTAAAGCGTCGGACATTGAAAGCTTTGGAGACAGGCAGACATTATGTGGCGGGTTCGAGGCCGGTCACGGATCTTTTTTTTATTTTTATTTTTCGTTCGTTAGCGTTATGCAGGCTTCAAAACGTTCCGCAAACGCTTGGCGTTTGTTTCTTGCAATTAAAATTAAATAGAAACAGCGTATTTTGTACGTTTTGCATTAATTAATATTCATTTCTGCAATAATAGCGATGTTAATCGCATTTCACGTGGGATTACTGTAACGAAACCAGCCGTATGACTTTAGTTTGATATGTTGCGCTATGTACCAATCAAGGCTACTGTATTGTGTTATCATTGCGTGTTGGGTTATTGTCGTTGGCGTCTATATGCATATGCTACGTACGTATCTTACTGTGAATTTCATAAGCAGTGCGTGTGTTAAAGTAACAATTTGTTTTAATATCAATTATATAGAGACTGAACATGTACGGTTACATATATATGTAAGTCGGAGCGTGTGTTAAAGTAACAATTTGTTTTAATATCAATTATAAAGAGACTGAACATGTACGGTTACGTATGTATGTAAGTCGGACACATGGTGAATCAGTATACATATAATTAGTTGAATAAGTATAATAGTATGTTAGTGCATGTACATTGATGTGCTTGCATTACCGAATTGCATTTATTTAAAAACTATCAGTCTGAGAAAAGTGGAACCGACTAATCGCAGAACAATTCCAAATTGAATGAGGGAGACCAGGCACCGCATTGAAATTGTGTTTCATATATTTGCGAACTTAACAAATTAAAAATGTAAGTAAGCATGTGCGGAGAGATCTGTCCCACTGATTTGGGGGCCGTCTTGTGTCAAACACCCCCTACGCCCCATGCTAGGTAGGAACTATATAAGCGTGGGTGTGTGAAAGAAGACGACTTCATTGAAATGTCATTCCTTCGTTTCACATTCTCAGATTGCATTCAGTCGAGTAGATTTAAACTTAGTAATATGCGATAATTTTTTATCACACCCTGAAGGTAACGAACACGCATAAACGTGCATCATCGATCGACAAAGGGAAGTAACCCACTGACGTATAGGAAACGCACCCATCGAGCATATAGGACACCAAGGGAAATGGATGTTTTGGTCATATATCTATGTTTGTCTCTTACAGTAATTTCTGCTATCGTAAAACTTGCCAAGTTTACAGTAATATGAAACAACTCAAGCGAACACGTGCACAAACACCTTGATATATATATAAGTTCCGATTCTCGTCAGACAGTGTGCCGCAATGGCGTAGTCGGTAAAGCGTCGGACATTGAAAGCTTTGGAGACAGGCAGACATTTTGTGGCGGGTTCGAGGCCGGTCACGGATCTTTTTTTTATTTTTATTTTTCGTTCGTTAGCGTTATGCAGGCTTCAAAACGTTCCGCAAACGCTTGGCGTTTGTTTCTTGCAATTAAAATTAAATAGAAACAGCGTATTTTGTACGTTTTGCATTAATTAATATTCATTTCTGCAATAATAGCGATGTTAATCGCATTTCACGTGGGATTACTGTAACGAAACCAGCCGTATGACTTTAGTTTGATATGTTGCGCTATGTACCAATCAAGGCTGCTGTATTGTGTTATCATTGCGTGTTGGATTATTGTCGTTGGCGTCAATATGCATATGCTACGTACGTATCTTACTGTGAATTTCATAAGCAGCGCGTGTGTTAAAGTAACAATTTGTTTTAATATCAATTATATAGAGACTGAACATGTACGGTTACATATGTATGTAAGTCGGAGCGTGTGTTAAAGTAACAATTTGTTTTAATATCAATTATAAAGAGACTGAACATGTACGGTTACGTATGTATGTAAGTCGGACACATGGTGAATCAGTATACATATAATTAGTTGAATAAGTATAATAGTATGTTAGTCCATGTACATTGATGTGATTGCATTGCCGAATTGCATTTATTTGAAAACTATCAGTCTGAGAATAGTGGAACCGACTAATCGCAGAACAATTCCGAATTGAATGAGGGAGACCAGGCACCGCATTGAAATTGTGTTTCATATATTTGCGCACTTAACAAATTAAGAATGTAAGTAAGCATGTGCGGAGAGATCTGTCCCACTGATGTGGGGGCCGTCTTGTGTCAAACACCCCCTACGCCCCATGCTAGGTAGGAACTATATAAGCGTGGGTGGGTGAAAGAAGACGACTTCATTGAAATGTCATTCCTTCGTTTCACATTCTCAGATTGCATTCAGTCGAGTGGATTTAAACTTGGTAATATGCGATAATTTTTTATCACACCCTGAAGGTAACGAACGCGCATACATATGTATATCTCTTCGTTTCGGTGAATGAGCAAAAAACAAAGCAAAAAAGATCTATTTTAAATCATCAGTTGAAAATAATAAAAATGACTCCAAGTCTCTATGGAAGTGTCTTAAAAACCTAGGACTTCCTAGTAAGAAGGCTCAGAGCTCAAGTAACATTGGTTTGAACATCGATGGTAGCATTTGTTTTGATAAACTGAAGGTTGCAGATAAATTTAACACTTTTTGTACTTCTGTTGCTAATAAGCTAGTCAGTAAATTACCAAATACGGTAAGCAATTTTGGCAAGAGTTTTGTTTTTAATTTCTATTCTTCAAAAGGTATTAAACCAAATAGTTTTTCTTTGTCCGTAGTACCCGAAAACAATTTTTTTAATTTCTTGAACAAACTTTGTCCAAATAAGGCAATAGGGTTGGATGGAATTCCTTCTTGTTTCTTAAGGGACTCCGCATCAATTATTGCTGGTCCTCTTGCACATATTGTTAACCTGTCTGTTATACAGGGTGTGGTTCCAGATGATCTTAAATATGCCCGCGTAGTTCCTTTATATAAAAAGAATGACAAAACGGATGTCGGAAATTACCGCCCAGTCTCAATATTAAGCGTTGTTTCCAAAGTCATGGAGAGGGTCATTTATGATCAGTTAGAAGGATACCTGGTCCAGAATAATCTTTTGTATGAGTTTCAGTCCGGTTTCAGGCGTGGATTCTCCACGGATACTTGTCTTATTCATCTCACCGATTATATCCGTTTTCAAATGGATAAAGGTCACCTTGTTGGCATGATTCTTTTGGATCTCCAAAAGGCATTCGATACAGTTAATCATTCCATTCTTTTAATGAAAATGAAGGCTATCGGTCTCTCAGAATCTTCCCTGCACTGGTTTTCTTCGTATCTGTCAGACAGGCGCCAATTAGTTGAATTATCAGGCGTTCAGTCTTCAACTGCCAACATATCTTGTGGTGTCCCTCAAGGGTCAATTTTAGGTCCGTTGCTTTTCTTGATTTATGTTAATGACATGTCGGCCGCTATAAAAAAAAACTCTTACTTTATGCGGATGATTCTGCAATCCTTGTCTCGGCCAAAAACAAGCATGACATTGAAAATACTTTGAGTCATGAGTTGAATATTGTCAGTCAGTGGCTAATTTGTAATAAATTGTCTCTACACCTTGGCAAAACAGAATCTATTTCATTTGGGTCCAAAAAGCGGCTTACAGCCCAGTCTAACCTTAAAATAAACTGCAATGGTCAATCCATAGAATCCAAAAACTCAGTCAAGTATCTTGGTGCGACCATAGATCAGAGTGTTACTTTCGATTCAATGGGTATATCGGTAATTAAGAAATCAAATGCTAGATTAAATTTTTTGTATCGTAAAAGTGAATTTCTCACACGTCATACTAAAAGACTTTTGGTATCTTCCCTTATACAGAGTCATTTTGACTATGCTTCATCTGTCTGGTTTAATAGTCTAACTCAGGATTTAAAACACAGATTACAGGTCACTCAAAACAAGCTTATCAGATTTGTCCTGAATCTACATCTTAGGTCCCATATAGGCAAAGAACATTTTGCAGATATTAACTGGTTACCCGTTACTGATAGAGTGAACCAAATAACCCTTTGTCATGTTTTTAAGATTAATTCAAACCTTGCTCCATCATATATGAACGATAACTTTAACCCCTCCATCAATGTGCATAATTATTCAACTAGGTTCAGAGTGAAAGTTAGTCCTAACTCTGACGGTATTTGTGATAACGTGTCCGACAACAAGAGATTTGTTATTCCTATTGTCAAAGGTTTTGGCAAAAGGTCTTTTGTCTATATGGGGTGCTCTCTTTGGAATAACTTGCCCCAATATATAAGGGATTCTGGAACCACATCTGCTTTTAAATCAAGGGTCAAGGAACATTTTTTACAGTCCATTTAGCTTCTACAATTGAATTGTTTTAAACATGTCTGTATATTTCCATATTTTCAGATAGTTAGTAAAATATTTTTATTTCTCATGGCAATTCAGATTACTTCTCTTTGTTGATGCAGTATTGATTTCATCATAACATCAAAACATTATAATTATTTCATTGTTAATTTATATATAGAAATATACTGTGATAAGCATGTTTAATTTTTTATTATCATTCTTAATTTATAATCAGCATTATCGTATTTATTTATGGCAAATAGGATAATTTTTACTCATTCGAAGTATTATTTTTCATTTTTATCAAATTTTTACATGTTTGACTACAATGTTCTATTTATCTTACTATAATACCTATTTAACTGTGATAAGTAATTTTATTTATTTAATATATACCTGTTCATATAATTTATTCCCAAATGTGATATTTTCCTATGTCATACAACACTATATATCAAGGACCACAATGGAAATAAGGGTTCCTCTGAACCCTTTCTTGTGTTATAATCCTTGACATTTAATGTTGATTTTACATGGCTGTTTTTATTAATTCATGCGAACACATGTATCAATTTACTGTTTTTGTATGTTTTAATGTTATTATTGCCATGTAAATATTCATTTTATGTCGAATTAAATCTATCTATCTATAGCACCACCTTAAGTTTACAAAACTCAAAATTATAAAGCAATACGGACGAATTCTTCAAATCAAAGTTTGCAGCGGTTTCAGGTAAATATGTTTGCACCAAATAAGACCAAACCTAAGTTCCTAGACCCATCATTTACCGAGAAATCGAACAAGAAACGCTAGAATTTGACCCGATTTCGTTTGGTCGGATTGTGTCTACTTTGTTTGTGGCAAACAAACACTATTTATACAGGGACATCGTCAAAATCACTGTCATTTGATAATTTATCTAAATACAGCAAAAATACAACGCGTAGTTATAAGAACGTTGATCTAGCTGTTAGTTTAGACAGTCTAGTGCGTCGTTACTACGAATGCGCAGAATGTCACGCGGATGCCTAAACTCTACCTTAGCGATTGCAAAACAAATACACTCCTATCTTTTGTGCGCACAATACATCTTGACTCCCTTCTTTTTTTTGTTGGGCCCCTGGCTGAGATGGGCTTTCGGTAACCAATATTGAACTAGCTGGCTTGTCTACACTGGAGTTTGAACCACAGACACTTGTTTAGAAAAAATTACCCCACCCACCACAGTCGCTCTTACTATCAAATACCAGTTCTGTATATTGATAGTAAGAGCGACTGTGGTGGGTGGGGTAATTTTTTCTAAACAAGTGTCTGTGGTTTGAACCTTCGATCTCTCACGAAGAAGGCGGACACCCATACTACTCGGCAACGGAGCCGATTGTATACGCTAAGGTTATGCAATACACAGAATTAGGACTTTATAGACACTGGAATTATGCATGGTGTAAATTTCGTGCAGATCTTCGTAATAAAACCATGCATTTGTTCAGATATTTCGGTTATCAGACACATTTCCGATAAGACAGTAAAATTCGTGTTCCCATGTCGAAAAACATCGACCTCTCGTTCCTTTATTTTAGAGAATTTAGTTTTCTGTAGACGTAAACCGGCGTTGATATTGTGAAGGTTACACGACGGACATAATCACCCAGTGAAAATATGTTTTCTTTCGGTATTTTATTTCTGTTTGGTGTTATGGTATGCATTACTGATTTATTATTTGTCGTCAACATTCTAAAAACACAATAACATTGACTTAGTCTGTTAGCTTTATCTAAAGCGATTTTGTTTTAAGATGTTTTTCACAAATTAATTTTTAGTGCAATGAATGTCGGTATAATATCTACAATACGGCATGTTGCATTTAGTATGAATTAAATGAATAAGTACCGACCAACAATAAGTGTCAATTCAATGGACTTTGTTCCATGTACTAATATGGCGATTTTTTTCGGGGGAAGCTTGGTTATATGGTCTAATAAGGACAATATGGACATCCTTATTTGGCAGAAATTTATCTCTCTCATTGGTAAATCACATTTAACAAGTTAAGCACTGATGTGACGAAAGACAATAATTTATTATTTTGAATGTGCTTGTCGGCTGTACATGTACTGCAAAGATCATAATCGCTGAACAAAGCTCATTACATGTATTCAAACTGCGTGGTATTGTATGCCTGTTTTAATGGGTTAATTATGACTGCATCAATGTTGTTGTGTCCACAATAGACAGCTCTAATGAGACTCTCATGCAAAAAAGGTTAATGAAATACAAGTATGTAATATGGATGTTTTAATGTACTGGTTTTACGCAAGTATTTTTGCTTTCGCATAGAACCATTTTTATTCATCAAAGTTGATCTGCGTTGACATGCATACTTATACGCGCATTATAAAATGAATTTATCAAAGCTAAGAAAAATGAATGTTTGACCTAAAGCGACCAACCCGTATAAATGACCGCGCCCAAAAAATATTTTTGACTGTCCGGGAAGTAGAATATTTTTCGTAGTACGAGGACTGTAAACAATCTTTGCCGACCAGCATATATATTTTAGTATTATAACTGCATTTGATACAATATTCTTTCTGCGTCTGTCTAGCGCCTATTACTTTGTGCTAAATTAATACGTGTACATCTGTTTTCAAGCGTATGTTTGTTGACTCAGTCCTGGTTCAAAATAGAAAGATTTTTTTTTAAATCACTATCTACCAAAAATTTCAAAATTTTGGTAGCGTTAGGGAAACATAAATATATTTTTAATTTAGGCCTTACCTTATGTATGTTCCACCTTGTAATACATTTATATGATTGTGTATTTGAGTGATTTTTTTTATAAATTCTATATACATGCATTCAGAAAGAGAAAAATAAAAATAATGCACAACGTATTAAACACTGGAGATAGAATGTAACTGTCTGAGCATCTCCAAATACTATGTTTTGTAATCTACGGTAACCATAGACAAGTTTAGGTTCCCTGTTTATAGAAAATAGTCTACCAGGGTAAACCAAGGCATTTAGATATAATAGTTACCTTAGCATGATATAAATCTGTATTCCAGACGTGTAGTGTGGAAGTCGTAACCAGTGACACGACCCTTCATATTGTCAATAATGAACTGATTCGAATGCTTGACAACTGCACAGTAGGAGTAGTAGATTCTTGTCCTGCCGGACATTGTTGCACCAAAAAGGTTTGAAAGAAATTATGCGCTGTATTTCTGATACTAGTATATAACTTATGTATTTCTGTATAAAGGGAGACAGCGTTTTTTGTCCTCCTTTCTTTTGGGGGGGGGGGGGTTCCGGTTGGGGTTTTTGGAGGAAAGTAGACTTTTTGGGAATGTGTAACTTTTAGCGTACGTAAATGCATACTGCGATGTCTGTATATAGTCAACGACTTGTGTTGCAGTGTGAGCGACGTAGATGTCAATGTATATGATGCCGGCTCGCCTGAGCGAGTCAGTATTACGTTAGAATTTACTGCCAAAACAACATGAACACACCTAGAACACAGAATGTTCCGAAAATTAGAACCAATCTTGATTTTAGCTTAACCTATCAGTTAAACTAAAAAGCCGGAGACCAATTCGAGGGCTCAGCGCAACACTATCGTAACTTGTTCTTATTTCAATATGAGTTACGACGCTCTTGTGTTGAACCCTCGAATTGTGACGTATCTGCAAAAGTAACCAGTTTACAAACCCCATTTCGCAGCCATTAGTATAACAACGAAACTATGTCCTTTCAACGAAAAAAGACGTCATAAAACCAAAGCACTGAGGTACTGTGGCTCTACTCGGGGTCATGGTGAGTGCATACGGTGCTTGAACTTGATTGAGTACCCATTTCTGCGCAACAATATTCTGTTCATGTCCATACCGCTCCTGGTAAAAAAGACGAACCGAGCCACTTTCTAACTTTTTAAAAGCTAACCTTGTATTGCAATATCTACCCAGAGTTGTCGTTCGTTATTACTAACTTACATCTCTGTCAACGTCTAAAATGTTGTTCAAAACATGTGCCCGAATTTCCGTAAGATTCAATAAAATGCACAAAATCGAGCTTATGTTTTTCTCTTAATGTACATAGTGTTTTCTATAGTTCTGTATTTGACTTTTGACACAATAACCGAAAATAAACACTTTCCGTCGAAAAATAGTGCCGTTGATGAAAAAATATTTTGCGTAATTTCTGGTTCATCAAAGTATCTTCTCTCTGCTATGCATTGAATGGGACAAAAGTTGACAGATGTAAGCGAGGGATAACGATCGACAAATCTGTGTAAATATAGACATCGTACCATACGTTGTGACGTAAGCGACGTAACGCCAATAGGCTGTAGATTGAGGGAAGTAATATCAATGTTTGTCTTGTGTTGATGTGTGAACGACCTTTGCTCAACTGTATAAACACTGTCCATTCTTTCAGTACCTGACTTATGAAGCCGGATATGCGGGCAATAAGCCTGTTTATCAGTTAGAATGTAATCCACTCAGAAAATCAGGCGAGTTCTGCTATTTCACAACACCAGAGCAGTTCTGTCCGTGTGAGATAAGATGCCATACGAATGGATTTTATGGAAGCTGTCTTTAAACTTATCAATGTCTTCGTTGAAATAAAAATAAATATATATATACTAATATGTATTTAAGCATATGGATTGTGTTGTTTTAGTTAAAACAAAACCAATTTGCATTTAGCAAAATGGACTCGTAGCAGTCAATCGAAAACTGAGATAAGAAAACAGCACAAAAATCGATCTTATTAAGAACAATACTAAGATAAGAAAAGCCACCTGTTACAATCACACAATGTATGTCCATTCAACATTTCACAGTTACATGTATGTGTCTCATATGGTATAAAAACATCTAAAAATCCTATTTGCTGTTCGTTTCATGAAAATTGTTCGAAGTCATACGATTCAAAAGAGAAAAAAAGAACTTTATCTCGTATTACATGTATTTTTCGTCTGTCCCAAAGTAAGTCGGACACGCTGATAGTGGTGAACAGCGTATTAATATCAGAAGACATCATAAATGCTTGTCCAACACTGATAAAATGTCAAGTAAGTGTGTTCTGTGCTAGACAAGGACAACGTGTCTATAAACGGTGTCCTTGTTTGATGAAGACATGAAAAAAAGTCAAACAATGATTAAAATAAAAATATCTGATGCCTTCAGTGGATCCATATGAATAAAACCAAGAGGGTCGTGATGGCTCTATATCGCTCACCTGAGTATCGCTACACTTTTGGATAATTTAATCAAGGAAAGTTATCTGTCATAATAAAGAGTTATTTACATGATAGGTACATGATCACTAGTTATGCTACCCACCAAATATCTAACCTCTCGGCCTTCTGGTTTTTGAGGAGAAGATTTTTCTATAAAGCTCAATGTAAAATGACCGCTGTGGCGGGGTCAACTTTGACCCCATGGTCATAATTTGAACAAACTTGAATGAGGTCCACTAGGTGATGCTTCATAGCAAATGTCTACGCTCTATGTCTTACGGTTTAATTTAAGAAGATTTTTCAAAGTTTTTCCATTTGGTTGCCATGACAACCAGAGTTCTGCATGGAATGAAAATATTTTAACAACTTTGGTAGAGCTTCAAGCCAGAAACACCCTGTAAAGTTTTGTTTAACCCACTGATTTAGGAGGAAATGTTCTCTAGAGAAATTGTTGACGACGACGGACATATCAAGATCCTAAAAGCTCATCTTTGCATTCTGTGCCAGGTGAGCTAAAACAAGCACACGAAAAAAGTTGGTATTTCTCACGAATCGAGTCTCATTCGTTGGACAGTGCGAATTATTTCAACCAATTTAGCTTAGAAACGTTCCATGTTTTGACTCTAGCTGATGCTGAAATGGCTGATGTCATATATTGAACTCTAATAGACATCCTTACTATACGAAGGACCATGTATCTTGATATAGAATGACATGTACACGTCAGCAGGTGATAAGGGAAACAGGTCATTATTCAGTGGAAAGTAATTATTTTAGCAATGGTTAACCGCTTCAGTTCAGTCTCGTCACTTGTCTTCGTCTTCATTTTTCTGGTAAGTATATTATTTTAATATTATTTCCTTGAACTAAGGGTATTTTGTGCTGTAAATCCGTCAGTTTATTTTCTATGAAGAATGTGTATACACTAAGTTTTGAGCTTTCCAATTACGTAGTTGTTACCATGGATGTAGGCGTAAAGAACAGAGACATCTTTGATACGGTTACTGCTTTCACGGCTCCTAAACCTCGTCATATTTGAAAAGTTTTTGTTAAAGCTTGTAATTTTTTATTCACCATTTTATTGCTGGTTTTTCATAGTTTAGTTAGGGCAGGTTAAGCGTGAGAGACAATCCCAAGCCAGGAAGGCCCGCTGAGGCAGTGACCCATAAAAGGTGGCGAACGTTCAGCTTTTGTCCACAATGAACACAGAGCGACATTGTAATAGGTAGTTAATATGTTTAGGTAAAGTGTCGGCCTATCTGAAGCTACACGAAATACTAGATATGAACGCGATGTGTGGAATACTTTGACAAAGACGCAAATGATTTTCTTTAAAAAATGAACGGTTTTTGAGAAACAGCAAAAAGTCAGGGTATTTATCCGATTTCTCGCAGCATATTACCAATGTTCCGTTAAAAGGGGCATGTGTTTTTACAGCATCCGTGACCATCCATTATTTAGTACATGTAATTCGTATATTAGAAAACTATACATTATATATAAATATACTGCCGAGGATTTGAAATTGTAATCAAATTTGGAATTTCAGCTGCAGCAACAGCAAGGCGAATGTTACAATTTGACAACAATCAATGGTGTGTTGATACAAGTAGCAGATAACTGTACACCCGGTGACGACAGTACATGTCCTGACGGACATTGTTGTGTTAAAGAGGTACTAAATTACATTGTTACAGTGTTCACTTAAATCCATTTCTTTAATCAGCTTACTAAGCGACCAAAAGGTATTTATGGTGACCACGACAAAAGACAGGTTTTAACCGTGATGAAGATATTTTTTAAACTGAATTATTACTAGGAATGTGGGTTCATTATATTGAACCTGAAATAGAGTTCTCAGTCAAAGCAATGCCAACGAGCCGTTTCCTGTAACCACTCAAGTATTCACAAGACGCATATTTATACATCAAAACCTAGGTCCAAATTTTGGAGAATCGTATACATAATCCTATTTTTTTTTCAGTATTAAAAACAGGCAAAATCGGGTGTGTTTATTGGCAAGACGCCGTCTACGTTTTGGCGGCTATTGAAAATGCCGTTAATTATTAAATCTACTTTGTTGCGTTCAGCGAATACATTACTATTTCGACGCAGTGTACATCCTCACATTATGATATGGTGTGAAATTGTTGCTAGTCTCCAATAATCTGACAGACACTACTTTTTCCTGCTTATCGACCTTTCGAGTTTTTTCACCACGTTTTTTTTCTTGTCGATATCTTTATACATTATATTCAGTTCTCTGAACTTAAAAACAATTTACATAGTATTACACAGTGCAACCTATCCAAAGTAACACCCTTTGGAGAAGCAAACTTAGGTAAAATTAATTGTCAAATCGTACAGTTGGGAAAAATCATGAGGTTGTTGCTCATGAGGGCCGCTCTGGAGAGGTTGCACTGGCAGTGTATGAGATAAAAAATTCTGGCGCGCTACCGATCCTCCATTTTTTGTGATGTTAGTGGAAAAATTTAACAAGGTATTTTCTCAGAGTTCGTTCATTTAGTGATCATAGTTTGTAAATATACACATATTGTATAACGCCTATTTTTTCTAAGACCGTAATGTTTCTACGTCACCACAATTCCTGGGTAACACGTGAGTAGGCTAGTGTAGTACCTATCTCAAAGTTTGCAAGTTTTGGTATGAATGGTTGTTCCATATAATATGTAAAACAATGATTCCAGAGATCTTTTTTTTCAGGGTTTAGTATACATTCCCGAGTATACTGGACCAAGACCAGTTTACCAAATAGCGTGTAAACCATACAGGCAGCTAGGTGAATTCTGCTATCACCAGCATGTATCATCCAACACACACGAAGTCTGTCCATGTGCACCAAATCTAAACTGTACTTCCAATAAGATATTTGGTCAGTGTCAATAGTAATGGATACATAAAAAATACAACATCTACTTATGAACATGTGGTTGATTTTCAATTATTTTGTCCAAAAAAATTGTTTTGAAATTGAAACAGTAGAAAATCTATGTCCGTACTTTACAATGTATGAAAAGGGTGAAATATTTGTCATAATAAAAGGTGAGATAATGTTGACATCAGGCCGGTAGCTCATCACATTGCCCCAAATACACAGATAAGAAACAATACATTCAAATTTTGATGATTTTAAGTATGCATGATGAACATCATTAATACACTATTGGCGGAATAAAGCTTAATATTTCTTCACATACAATTAGTTCAGAAATCCTATCATATATAAATACATAAAATGGAAGCTGTGCAAAAATTAGGTCATTTTCGTAAGTTCAAGATGGTTATCATGAACTAAGCTGTTAAATTCATAAAGCCATACTAGCCTTGTCCATTATTTTTAAAGATATTTCAATAAAGCACCATTAAACACGTTTGACCTTTGCATCAGCATAAAATATAAAATATCACCATTGCAATGGTGAACGCATGCCAGTAGAGTGCATAGGTGTGACCTTGACTTTTTTAACTATTTGCATTATCCTGTAGGCAACATACTGCCATGGAGATTATTCAGACTGAATAAATTCCCAAGTGCACGAGGTAAAACAATTTTAAAATATAGACACCAACCGTTGGTACCACCACTGGACTATATGTGACAATGATGGTCATGCTCGGAGCCTCCAAATAACAACATTGTTATACTGTGGAATCATTAATTTTCGTTGGGAATTTAATTTCGTGGATTTCGAGGGTCGGCTCATTCACGAAATAAAATCCTCATGCTTTTAAATGCAGAGATAAGTCTTTTTTCAAAATTTAAAATCCACGAATTTTTGTCCCCACGAAATAGCCATTTTAGTGAAAACCACAAAAATTGAGCCCAACGAAAATAAATGAAAATACAGTAATTATGAGTATTGAGTAATGGCAATCCTTGCAAACAAAGTTGTGATTTATTGCAACTTGAGCTAATTCACAAGTACTAATTACATGTACAGGGTGTCCCAAAAGAAAAGTAACACTGTCATACATGATTAATGTCCCTTTAAATTGCAGATTAATACATAATATATATAGACATGCAGATCAACGTTGTTTCTTATGTAAGATAATCTTATGAATATCTTCAGAATTTGCAATTTAATACAAAGAAAAAAAGCGCATTTTCATCCTTGACGTTGCTTTAGTAATTTATGACGTTTTTGATGTGACAACATTTCATCCTTTTTACTTAACATGCACGCACAACTTTGGATGTATAGACTTGGTTCTCGCACTAAACATCATTTATAGTCTTATTGTGCAATCAAACATATTTCCACTATACATGACTAGATTGAGGGCAGGATATTAAGACATAATGATTATCATGCTAATCATACAGAAAATAGAGTCAATAACTTAGTGACCTTGACATATCAAAATATTTCTTGTTCACGAAACACAGTCATGGTCGTAATTTGCACCAAGGTTTTTTGAAAACAGCCTATTAATGATAATGTATGACAAAATTCTGAACCAAGCAGTTTATCCATGCATAGATTTATAAGACTTTGTAGCCATCCCATTGTGGGAATATCAAGGAATACAGGCACAAATCAAATCATTCAAAAATTTCATGTATGTAGTAACAGGTAGGTAGCAACATGTAGGTAGTAACAGGTAGGTAGTAACATGTAGGTAGTAACAGGTAGGTAGTAACAGGTAGGTAGTAACATGTAGGTAGTAACATGTAGGTAGTAACAGGTAGGTAGTAACAGGTAGGTAGTAACAGTTAGGTAGTAACATGTAGGTAATAACAGGTAGGTAGTAACAGTTAGGCAGTAACAGGTAGGTAGTAACAGTTAGGTAGTAACATGTAGGTAATAACATGTAGGTAGTAACATGTAGGTAGTAACAGGTAGGTAGTAACAGGTAGGTAGTAACATGTAGGTAGTAACATGTAGGTAGTAACATGTAGGTAGTAACAGGTAGGTAGTAACAGGTAGGTAGTAACAGTTAGGTAGTAACATGTAGGTAATAACAGGTAGGTAGTAACAGTTAGGCAGTAACAGGTAGGTAGTAACAGTTAGGTAGTAACATGTAGGTAATAACATGTAGGTAGTAACATGTAGGTAGTAACAGGTAGGTAGTAACAGGTAGGTAGTAACATGTAGGTAGTAACATGTAGGTAGTAACAGGTAGGTAGTAACAGGTAGGTAGTAACTTTTATTATTTTTGGACAATCTTTAGAACAATCCCTGACAGACGAAATGAAACTCTTGTACTACAACATGTCATAAACATGAGTGCCAGGTCACAAAATATGCTTGTCAAAATTCATTTTTCAAAGTATCAAGGGGCATAACTCAGAAGTGACTAAGCCGATTGAGCTGGTAATCGAACTTGACCCAGGTCTCGTGGCTATAAACATTTCCATAAAGTTTTTTTAGGATGTTTGAAACTGTTTGAATTATAGAGCAGACACCGTTGTGGACGCCGCCTGCACACCCGCCACGTGTGTTCCTATACCAGTTTTCCAAATGGGCGTATAAAAAGCTATTGTAACATGTGTAAACGGCATTTTCATTCTGAGTAACTGCTCAGTTTATATTTCAAGTTTTATTCATTACCACTTTTAGTTCTAGATACATGTTGATATAAGTGCACATATATGTAAACATGTAACAAATGTTTAAAATTTAAGTCTACAAGGTAAATGCACAAGGTATTCTTGTGTAACATTCAATAGTGCTCGGGTTTCTGTAATTCTAACCATATGGGGACGTTAACCAAACTTACCAGTATTTAGTCTATGCACCATTATGACTATGAAGTATTTTCACAGAAATTTCTAGTACACTAGATTCTTGCGGGGATTCAATTTTGTTGACAAGCCGATCCACGAAATCCTCGAAATTAAATCCCCAACGAAAATTACGGAAATTACAATAAGCAAGCAATGAACAACGTCTTCCATCGCATGCATATAGAATACATGAAATTCAAATAACAAAAACAGTGCATTAGTTTCGATATTTTATTAACAACCAAATTTACCTAAACAAAAGTAATCATATAACTTCATACATTGATTTTGCTCTGTAAGCAAGTTTTTTAAATCAGTAATATGGCAGGCAGTTATATGTATTTGGAATCACTGAAGCTGAACAAGTATCTAGTAAATGGAATGAAATCTACAGCAACACAAGCATGGAAATATCATAACTAAAGCAAAGCTATCACAGTACTGTAAAAAAAGAAATTGACTTTTGTTAAATGGATAAAATCAGCAGGAACACATCAGTAGTTAAAGATACGCTGTTTGAAAGCAGTAAAATTGGGTGTCATATCTATACATTTATAGTGATAATATGTGACTGTGATTAAGAAACGAATAATGGTATACCGGTATATTTAATAATTATGGTGACGATTATGGTATTATAATATTTTCTTCTCAACAAATTGTTTACACAAATGGGGCACTTTTATATTTACTACAGTACCAGAGTCAATTGGCAATAAAATTTAGATGTCATCACGTGCAATAGCTGGAATGAAATTAGCAACAAATGTGAAAAACTCGAGACCAATCCCTTGACCATAGATGAATCAGTTTCAAACAATACTGGAAATAAATCAAAATTCTTCTCACTAAGTTTTATCAGACAAAATTTGAGGCATCCAAGATGGTAACAAGCTTTGTTTTTTCTTTTATTTACCAAGTGACTAACAGCATTACTCAAGATGGACCAGTATTTTATTACAGATATTTCACACACAAAAAATTCTAATAAAGTTTCATTATGGTTGGGTGGGGATCAGTGTGACTCTAGAGGGTTAAACAGTCAAATTGTTGAAGTTGACCACCATGGACATGGCACAGGGTGATTATAACAAATGTGATGATAACTATACGAAAATAATTCAGGAATTAAAATGAAGTAGCTTATAGTGATGATAATGATCATGTTTACGATTATGGCAATGATGATTATGGACAGGATGATGAATATAATGATGATGTTAATGGTGACGATGATGATTCTTATGATGATGATTATGGTGATAGAGATGATTTATTTGGAATTGAGTGTTGTGATAATGATGCTGATTATGACGATAATGATACTGTATTTTCTGATGATGATTAACATAATGAATGTAATAGATTTTTACATAAGTCAGCAGTCCAAATTGTAACAATGACATAAACAATTTACATCGAATTGTAAAACAAGAGGGCCACATTGGCCCTTTATCGCTCACCTGAGAAAAAAGGCCAATAATTAATGACCAGGTTATATAGTTTCCATCTCATAAAACTCATTTTTACGTAGATTTTGAGATCAAAACCAAAAATGAATGTATAAACTTGTAAGCTAAAACGTAGCAAATTTTCTAATCCAAGGGCCCATAACTCTTGAAGTTGTGGTCCGATTTTGCCCATAATCGAACTTGTCCAAGATCTTTTGGTTATACACAATGAAGGCGCTAGAGTGTAAACAAGCTAAATATAGCAAATTTTGTAATTCAAGGGCCCATAACTCTAGAAGTTATTGTCCGATTTTGCCCATAATCAAACTTAGCCGAGACATTGTGGCCATATACATTGTGAGCAAGTTTAATCACGATTTGTTAAGAGCTGTGGTTGCTAGAGTGTAAACAAACTAATTGTGGACGGATGCCGGACAATCAACGATCCTAAAAGCTCACCTGATGAATCAGGTGAGCTAAAAAACAAAGCAAGATATTGTGTATTGTCATAAAACAACGTAGCACATTATGAACACAAATACTAGAACATGTTTAAACAAAAGTTGTAAGGCCTTAATCAAAATTAACTCAGTTTGCTCTTAACTGATGAATCAAAGTTCTTTCTTATCATGACCTTTATCTACTTGTCTAGGCTTTTACCCCAAACCCGAAATATTTATACATGCATCCACTTTTCAAAAAAAAAATCATTTTATACATTAATATTCCATTTCAAATACTTAAAGAAAGAATGATTTACTATATAAATTACATAAACAAAAAGTCATTGAAAAGCAAACTCACTTAATGGTTATTAAGGCATTAGGACATTCTAATACAGGTAACAATCTTTGGACTACTGAGCCAACTAACATATAACTTTGACAAAATGCAAGAAAATTCAATTAACATATAATATTACCTTACTTAGCATCCATGTGATTACAAAGATCATCTCGCTATACTATCATAATTTTAACAACATTTTCCAACACTTTTTCAGTTCTAGTGGCCAGTTCACCAGACCAATTTTCCTGGACTGTATTCTAACCAGTACTAACTTACCCTTCAATAAGGAGCTGGCAACTTCTCCATATTTGGAGGAAAATTGAAATTAAAAATTGTAAAATTTCATTAGAAGGGTATGTATGACCTGTCACGAACAAGATTCGAACCTGGTTACATACCCAGTGCACTAATCACTATACCACACCTGCGGAAGACCTCTTTATAAGAATAGCTTATTTCAGTCATAGTGTGGTCTTATCAATAATGATGTAAGTTGCATACAAAAAAATATTTGCATAGCCATAGCACATTTTTAAATAAAAACAATAAATGCGTTAGTTTCATCAGTGTCAGAATTACAAATTCAAGAACAGCACCAAAATGACTGACATACGTAAAACAAGTGTTAAAAGCACTAGATCATGAATGAACACAATAAATGGAGATTAACATTCAACCATCAATGTAAGAACAATATGTTTTCAATATTAATATCAAATGGTAATGAAAAAATTATGAACACAGTCTAATAAAATTTATATAGTATAATATATACTGTATATACCAATATTAAGCTATTATAAGATGATTGTGTCAACAAGTTATATGGCAAAAGTTATGGCCCTTGATTAAACAATGTATGAGTATTGAGTACATATTTACAAAATCTACTTAAATGCAATTAGCACTTGACAATATCACTGGCAATCATTCAACATATTCAAATGAAAGTTTATTGACATTGACTGGTTAACGTGGTTCAGTTTATACACATATTAGTAGATGACAAAAGTTATGTTTGACACTTTTTAATTTCTCAGAACACAAACTGTCTACCTTAATTCCATATCTAAAAGAATGACTCCATCAAAGAAATTCACAAATTATCAATATGTGGATACATAAAGTATACCTTTAACCTAGATAAACCTTTTAAATGGATATTTGACAGGAATAACTGTTATTTTATGCTTTCATAAAACATAAAGATACACTATTAACGATATAATTTTTTTATTATGACGAACATTTATTCAAAATGACACAAACAGCACATTGAAGAGAACAGTTTAAATAGAAACAAATACTGACTCTTAATTTCTAAACTACAAATAAACTTAACTATAAACAAAATGCAAAAAGCAAAAATTGACACCGACTAGAATTTAAGTTATAACAGTACATGGGAGCTTAAATTAAGATATCTTCATTGCTTTCTAATTTCAACTCTTAGATGCTAGAATTCTTTCAAATTCAGGAAAAAACAACAACAATAAATAATTCACAACCAGACTTTGATATGAAAGGATTCAGTTTACAGATAGATTTTATGGATCACCAATTCTGTTCTCAAAATTTACAATACCAAAATAACTAAAGTTACAAAAAACACAATAAAAACATAACCTAACTCAGTAATGTTATTTCCATTTCTAGATTTTCACCTGAAAATTAATTATAATAATATTCATTACTTTTAAGTCAAAGGCCTCAGAACTGTTACAATATTTCCGAACAGCAAACACAATTAAATAAGAATATCAACAGTACGTTAACTTGAAACTTTCTACTCTATATAACTTATGAACTACATATTTCAAATGTTGATAATATCACAGTCCAGAACTGGCAAAGAAATGTTATCACAAGATTTATCAGGAAATAATCAAAATTTGACAAACAAAATGTAAAATGGCAGGTCTGATATATTCAGAAATTATCAAATAATGTTGACTATTATAAGTGCTTGAAAAATGTCTAAATCTGCATGTATATGAATTTAACCATACAACAAGTTTTAGTAACTGTGAAAGATTTTGGTAACTAAGAATTCTACAATACTGAGTGAACAAAACAGATAGCATGATGAACAACTAAATGAAAATAAATGTAAGTGTCTCAACCACGGAAGATCCAAGAAAAATATTTACATTGAAGGAAGTATTTAATATAAATTTGAATAATAAAACAACAGTATGACTACAAAATATAATCTGATGACATATAAACTTGTTTACATTCTAAATATCAGTATTTTATTAATCACATTTATAAGTGTCACATGCACAGATCTCAATAAAAACAGACTCAAGCTAAAGGGCCTTCACTCATGCAAAAATATGGATCTTTCATGGGAGGTAGTAATGGCTGGTCTATATAGACAAAAACTGGACAAACAACATACAGAGATCTGAACACAGCTTATAGTTTTACTGGCCAACCAGCGAATGGATCAAAACAATGTATACTTAAGGGCAAAAGTCTCGTCTATTCGGAGATTCTGCGATTATTTTAAACCCATTAAAGCAAAGTCTCAGTAATATAGCTTACTTAACACATCCTTCATAGAAACAGCAAGACGTACCAATGAATAACTTGTAGCGTCTTCTTACCAGATTTACCCCTTTGATTAATGTACAATTACAAACTAAAAAAGATTTTTTTGTAGACCATACAAGACTTTTGTCCATAAATATAGGAACATATATCTAGAAAGACAAGTTCAACATAATGCTAAGTGAAAATGTGCATAATACATACAGTGTTATATAAATGATGGATGGAAATAGTAAAAGACATATGAAAAACCTAATTTCAAGTAGAAAACAAATATAATTTACTAATTTACTAAATGAATTAATATAACAATGTTAACGTTGCCATTCAAATCAATGACACCATAAGCCTTACAGTATACAAAAAGTTTTCATTCTAACGTTTTCTTTGAATAACAAGACTGATTATAATATACATGTACACCGTATATACTAGTTAGCGAATCTTTAATGCCCAATAATTGAATGAAATGCCTTGTGATTGTTTCCACTGTTCTGTCTGTATGTCCTAGAATTATAATAAAATAATATCAAGATAAAACACAAAGAAATGATGACAATGAAACTAAGCGACCACTCAAGAAAGAACAAAATATGGTCTCTGAAGACAGCTGCTCTCTTAACTAAGGATTGGAGTTACATACTAGGAAATAATACAAAACCATGTAACATTTTGTATACCACATACAGAATTAAATCTCATTTTAACACAGTTTTTAATGCTGCATTTGTTTATAGAGACAGTTGCTTTCTTCTACAGATTTGTAGAAAACTGTGAGAGAAACAAGTTTATATCATGATGTTTGAAGAAGCTGTTTAACATTTCATAGAGTAATAAACAAAATTAACACAAATGACTGTATCTAAGCCTCTAGATAGACAATCAGTATGTTTTCATAATTATTCTCTGCGGACATTCCATAGTAAACCTTTGTATAAAGGCTGCTTTATTCTTACAGAAAATAAATAAATAGACATTGTAGCATTTTCATAAGATTTTCTCATAAGGTCAATATTAAAATGAAATAAGAACGGTATTGACGCTCGTCTGTTCACCGCCTCAGTGAGATATATCCACCTATGAAGATTCATTTTGCTACCTCTTATCGTTTCTGAGTTATCAGCTATATTAAAATTTTTGCATGACGCAGAAGCTGCGACGCCGCAGTGAATCACACTAGCTTGACGTTTTCTTCGAGAAACAGACAAGCTAAAAATAATTTCTTACTTGGAATTTGTCAATCTGTTCTCCACATTATGATTGGCAACCACATAACCTCTTGTAATGCTGTATGTTGCAGAATCAAAATATTGTGAAATCTACAAGACAATTCACAGATTTACACACAATGTTATACAAAATGAACAGAAAACTAAATTATTATTTGTTGGTTCTCAACAGCCTCATAATTAAGCAAATAGCAAACCTGGAATCACACACCAGACTCCAAGCTCAAGTTTTACACAACATTAGGTCCAACACGTGCTTCCAGATTACCTTCCTGGACAAACCTGAAACTCGCTATTTATCAATTTATCCGCATATGAAAACCTGAAGTCTGGATTATTACTGAATAAACTGAAAATGTGAGCTCCCAGTTATATGACATAGGGCCTTTCAACCACTAATTTTGAATTGACAAGTTTCATACTTTTCAACAAAATTATAGCTTACCTCTTTGAGACAAATCTCAGGGAAAATTACACTTAGATACGACCAAGAATCTGGTTTCTGTCTACTTAAAGGACTGGTTCCTAGTTCCAGTAAATCAGAGGCAGTATACTGAGTTAGAGTTTTCTGACACTCTGAAATATTACATACAGAAGAATAAAAAAATATACAGTAGCATTTACAGAGACAAAGAATGAATAACTTCAGTTAGTAACTGATCAAAACTGCTATACAAATACCAAATATGGTCAAAATACAACAGAAACATTTAGATTTTTTCCCTGTTGTTTAAGTCCCATAAGCTTATAGATTTATCGGTCGTGATAGTTTCTGTTTGTTCTATAATAGAGGAATCCGATGTGTTTTCCTCCCGTGCATACTTTATAGCAAGAAAAAATGTTTCCGAAACCACTTTTGTATTTTTTTCAATATCATTGAAAAAAATACTATTTATACTAAGAATAACTGTGTTTTCCTGTAGTAATAAAGCGTCATAAAGTGACGTCACACGCTCTATATATTTCCAGTTTACAAAAGCAAAAATCACAGCGAAATGAGTGTTTTTAAGAAATAGATTTGTAAGACAGCTTCTTACTGACCCAAAATATATGTTGTAATACAGAGTCCATAAATAAATACATCACAGCACTTCTAAAGCTAATAATATCCAAGGACTTCTTTTTTTTTCAATCAATAGAAATTAATGACGGTAATATTACTGACCCTTTTCCTTTTCTTCCATATGGCAAAGCTTAAAATTCTTGAACATGAGTCTACGTCCCTTTGCTGTGTACATTCCACAGGGCAGACCCTCTTCTATGGCCCATATTTCTTCCTGTGTACTGTAAGGACTCAATGGCTCCCTAATTTTAAAAACATGATATCCCATAATCTTCTTAAAATTCAGCTTTTTCAAAGTAGAGGGGATTTTTTCTAAAACTATTCCTTTTTTGTTGTCGAATTTATCCATTTCCTTCCCAAGTCCTTCCAGTTCAGCTTCAATTTCCGCAAAGTTATCAGGAAGTATTGAAAACTCATGTAATGAGAATTGCGGTGGTAGACATTTTTTTAGCGTGACATTGTTATCCGTTTGAGTCTCAAGTTTCATAGACTGAACACCCAGTGAAAGGTCATCAATAAGTTCCCATACGTATTCTTGCTCATTGAATCCCTCATCTGGAGTACTTGCACTTAGTCCACCTGAAGAACTTTTTGTACAAGAACTGCTAAGATCAAACTCATTTTTATCTCGGTACTCCAAACTTTCAGATAATCTGTTTATTACCTCACTCATTGTCTCAATACCTTTGCCTGTGTCAGTAAGTTTCACATTAGCATTCTCATCGTAATTACTAGGATCAGAGAATCCTTCTTGAAGATCAGCATGTTTCTGCTTAGACTCTAGTACTGCTGCTGCTGAAACTCTCAGTTCAGTAAACTTTGATAATCCTTCATTGGCTTTTGGAGTTCTCTCTATGTCACTGAATGCTTCATCACAACCTTCAAAATCATCAAATTCTTCAGTACCTTCATTGATATTTTTCTTTTCCAAACAATCATCTTGTCTCGGAACTTCAATCAAATCCTCCTCCCAAACTTCTGTAGTCGAGTTCACCTCAGTATCTAAAACGGGCTTGGATAAGTCACCATATTTGGAATTGGCAGCATTGTGAAAGCTTTTAAGAGCGCTATAAGATCCATCAAAACTTTGATGGCGCTGTCTAGTATAATCTATATTTACATTCATTTTAGCACTAAGGTCACTATGTCTTCTATTACGGACATTAGCACTATCACTGACTCCTAGTTCAGCAGTTTCATCAACACCATCTAGTCTAACCTCTTCATTGAAAGACATTCTATGGTTCATTTTTGGTCCATGGCCTTTAGTTTTAATATGGTTTGAAGACTGACTGTCCAGCAAGAAATTATTGATGGGAAAAGCTTGATTGATGCCGTATGATGTACCTTGCATGATCTTGTCAGATCCCAGTGTGAAAGTTTCAGGTTCATCATCGATGTTGTCCCAATCCTAAAATACAATAATCACCTGAACACAAATTGAAGCGTCATAAATGACACTGTCATTCTACTATTTTTTATAATGGAATTTTCTGATTTGACATGGATAATCAAAATAATAATCTATCTTCACTCAATACTCACTTTAAAATATTTTTACAAAAAAAAAATATTTATTTGGAAGATACCAAGTCAAATAAAAACAGTTAGATGGATATAAAAAAATTCTTTCCATACATCTTAAAAAAACATTTTATATGGGGTTACATTACCCACTCACCAAAAAACAGCCCTGTCCAACTTTTTTTGGTCTCTTGGTTAATTTTATTTTTCAATTTATGAAAAGTATTTTGATAGGTATTTTGGATTCATTGTAAAAAATAAATTGAAAAGAAAACCATTTCCTACCTATCATTGTTTGACGGGTTTTCGATACCTTAAGCATTTAAAAACGCCTTATATGCAACAAACACAAATAAATACGTAACTTCCTTTTGTGTCTTAAAAATCAATTTATTGCTCGTAATTTCAATGCACTTATGGTCAATTTGTTCACAAAATAACGAATAACAGACCTATAAACAAACATTGTGATCAGTGACCGCCATTACGCAAAATTGACCCATTTTCGATACCTCCAAAATTGAAGAGTATTCAAGACAGAGATGGTCCAAAGTACCAGGTATAACGAGGAATTATGAGAAAACTTTGTTTGGTGAACATAATCATACCCACGTTGCTTAATCCTATTACAATTAATAGTTTACGATGAGTAGGTATGCTAGACAAAATGGCTGCAACCTCTGGCTTCCAGTCTGTGTATTTTATCTTAATTTTGGTAAGATCTCCGATGCAATGATAAATTAATATCATAGACGTGTAATACAACCCGTAGCTCACTTCATTTGATAAGTTATAAAGTCTTGCTCTACTTACATTTTGGGATTTATATTGAAAATGTAAGATGTACTAATAATCAATTCTAAGAAATTTTAGCGAAAAATAAATAAGACATGAACACTTTTCAAACACCCTGTAGTGGACAGGAAATACGACTGTTGCATGATGGTCGTGTGATCTAGATAGCAGACGAGCCAAATTCCCAGTCTAAGTCAAAATATTTTCTCAGTTTTTCTTATTTTCATTTTTAACGATATTGTTGTTAAAGTGATAAAATGGCGTAGTAAATTGGGCGGTTATTTGCTGTGTGTTTCAAATTGACTGTTTACATACTTGATAACGACATATTTTGGAATTATATTGTGCGGATCGTCAAATATCAAGGTCGAGCACATTGCGTAAACAAAAAATGACGTCATTCTACTTCCTGCCAGCGTTTATGCGCAGAAAACAGAAAGTATCGAAAACATGTACGTATCGAATACATGTCAACCGACGATACATACCCACAGAAAATTCTCTGAGTAAGGTTTCTTGAAACAAGCATTTTTTTAGGGATGGCCTCATTAATTTTATGTCACATGTATCTTTGTCAAAATCTCTGCTTTTACGAGACTTTTGTTAATCAAGAAATAGAGCCACAAATAGCAAAACAATTTCTTTCGTACATTACATTGGTTTGTTTGTTTGTTTATATCTAGTTGTACGCCCCTTTTTAACAGTCCGAGTCATATGAGGCAGACAGTTCACCTAAGTATCTTTCCTGGGAAGAACCAGTACAAGACTCCCATCCTCCGTAAGCACTCGACCACTGGATTACATTGGCGTCAAGAGATCATGGACATTATGATTTACAAGAAAAATCACAGAAAATATTTTATTTATTAAGAGCAGTCAGTGTTTGTTCATTTTCAATGAATAGATTACCCAGTGAAACTGCTCGGAAACAAAAAGATAAGTTTTACAAAAATTGAGAAAAATTATGACAACAAATGCGCATTGAGAGAAAAACGAAAAACAAGTATCAGACGGAAACTTGAAAGGAAACTCTGTCACATGTTGTTTTTTCTGTTAACCTTTCAGACATTGACATGTACCGGTATGTAAGGGATAACAAACGACAATCTCTGGGTAGATATTGGAACATACTCATAATAAAACTGACATAGTTTTTCCATAATCAAAACTTTTCCTTATTTTGAAACCCCAAAAAGTAATAATGATGTTTGCTTGAGTTATTGCCTTCTTTTTAAATGTTACAAATAATGGATTGAATCATTTACAGAATTAAGGCAAGTATCATTCATTGTGCATGCTGTTATACTGAAAACAATTACCTGTAACATTTTTAGTTTGTTGTTTAGTTTATTTATGTATTAAAATTGATGTATCATAAGTTATAAACATAAAATTAACAAAAAGTACTCACTAGATCATCCTGGTAATCTACAGATTCAGACAAACTATCAAAAGCACTGAAAAAAATATAGAAATCAGTATAGTGTGTGAAGAATGCATTGTATCAACATTTACTAAATAAAAAATAGAAAAAATTCAATCAAGTGACTAAGAATATTCAACCATTGAATAAAAAGAAGTCCAGGCTGTAGGATTTACGATGAATTTACAGAAGGTAAGAAAATATCAATACCGGTATTCTAGTACAATTAATACCTGCTTTGTCTGGAATAAGAGAGCATGTCTTCCACACCAGAATCATGGCTCTGAAAAAAAATTTAAATCTAGAAATTCATCATTTTCATGATAGGCCTAATTACTTTTACAAATAACTTAAGAGTTGTTATCCAAGAAAAATTCCATCTTCCATATGAGTTGATGACAATTACTAAACCCTTTTTACCTCATAATGACTCGAAAATCATTTTAAACTAGAAATGAATCCCCAATCCCTGAGCACTAAGTCAAAAAGGGACCATAACTCCTGTGAAAATGTTTGGATTTTTATAGAAATCGGACTTGACCTGTAATTACTTATCACACACATTCGTGTAAAAGATGAAACCAATCCATGAAATATTTCTTGATTTATAAAGCTAAGAAACCAAAATTTGAACAGACGGGAGGTAACAGTTCCGCCGTTCCGCCATATCGAATGGCAGAGGCATAAAAAATCTTGTTAATATCTTACCACTTGTGACATTAGACGAGGTATGTCTTTAGGCTCACGGCTTTTTTGAGAACTAGTATTATGTTTCTCTAATCCAGAAAGAGTGCTTATCACAAGCCTATTAGCAGTAGTCTTAGCAAGATTAGGAGACATCTGCAAATTCTCCTCTTTATTACTTATTCTTTCCTGACTGTTTGTCAGAGAAGCTGAATCTTCAATTCCTAAAATTCAAAAACAAAACCAAATGATAGCAATATATAATATAAAGAAAACAAGAGTACCAGGTCACAAAATACGCCCGTCAAAATACATTTTTCAAAGCATCAAGGGGCATAACTCGGATGTGCCTGGGCCGATTGGACTGGTTATCGAACTTGACCGAGATCTCATGGCCATAAACATTTTATCAAGTTTGGTGGTGAGGATCCGAATAAAACAGTTGTGGATGCCGCCCGCCCGCCTTGGTTGTTCCCATATCACCCGTTTTACAAATAAACAAAGATAAAATGCATAATATTATTGCCTAACTTAAATGACAAACCATGGCAGTCCTGGCCATGGTTATGACCTTAAACGTAAAACTTACTTAACCAACATTTACCATGGGTAATTTCTAATGACACACCAGTCCACGTTCACCATTTCACAGCAAGTCTAACACTTTTTCCAGTGGAATCTGCGTACTTCTGACATTACTACTCTTGTGCATATTGAAATTTTGTCAACAAACATCTGACAGGCAACAAAACAGATTTATCAATATTTCACTGCATGAGTTTAAATAGACAGTCCATTCGCATTTCAAATCAATTTTTTTTGGTCATTTTAAACTAAAAGGGAAGGGTGATGGGTCCTTTCAAGGGGAGGGATATTTTAGACCTGCAAGGGAAATTTTACAATTGATAAAAATATTAATAAAACAAGCTATCTGAAAAAGTAAGACACCAATGACCATTGAACTATCTACATCTACAGACTTGCCACATGAAATGGTGAATCTGTCAATGTGTTTAACATGCGGAAACAATCCATTCTGGCAAATTCTTTGTACTATCCCGGTACAACCAGTTTCCGGCAATCCTACGGTAAATTGATTGCAAAACTCGAAAATACATATGAGAAAATACTACTGCCATTAAATATTACCTAGAAGATTTCCAGCTTCTTTATTAAATAAATAAGATTTACTTATCTCGTCTTTTGTTTTAAATATGCGCTTCAAATATGGCCGACCTAATTTGCATCCAAGGGAGGTTATCCAACCTATTTCCGGCAACTGTAGTAAAAGTACACTGGTCAAAAAAATGTGCGGTGCATTTACACTGGAGCAGTCTAAAATAATGTTAACTAAATTTTCAACTGTTTCTAACACTTTTAACTACTAACATGTATATAAATTATTTTTATAGTGGTCGAACGTTTAAGGGGTGTCTTTACTACATTAAACGGAAACAAATGTGTCGTCTGTTATGATAACCCTAACATTAGTGCAGAAAGCCAAGTTGACCCAGCTTTGACATGTATCGCAACATGCACAATTTACTATACTGATCTGCATGAACCTCTTTCATGTAAATGTCTCTGATAAATATACACAAAACCTATGCAACTGTAACATCAACAAGTCAATTATGATCCAAGTAGTTACGATGTTTTCAAAAACATTGACAAGGCACCAGTCCTAATTCACCTCGTTATATTTTCTGAAGTATACAAGAGAAATTATTCAAGTAGGCGGGATTTGCATATTGACCTACTTTACCAGACGAACATGCGTGGAATCGTGTGCGTTCAATTTTTACATAAAAATATTGAACTTTATAAGATCAAAACTTGGAAATAGTGAAAGCAGAGAAAAAATAACATATTGTTCGTATATTTTTAATAGCAGTAACGTTTCAAATCTCAATTTCGGCAAATGGAGGTTTCGTGATTTACAGTACAATTTGTAAACAAAACCCGCACACTTGGCCCGGATATGACGTAAGGATTGTGAAAAACTAAAACATTTCCAGGGCTGCCGGAAACAGGTTAGTGCCGAAAACTGGTTGTGTCGGGATATATGCTAAGCATTTTTACAGGGTTTTTATTTAAATTTAATTCAATATTTTTTTTTAGGGGAATTTTTTTCAAAAATAGGGGAAAAAAGTATATGATTTTAGGAGGGGAATGGGGCCGAATTTCAGCCCCAAAAAACGTCAAATGAGGGCCCTGTATTGAGATGAAATTTGGGGAAAATAATTATATACTTTTTCATTATGGGATTGAGGCTCTTTTTCTGCTGCAAAAAACAGCATACAAAAGACCTGACTAAAATAGACACAATCAAATGTATACTGGGTCAACCTTTCAATTCATATGATAAAACAAACAACTGACATTTTACAAGGCCCTGCAGAGAAATTTGAAGTGGACATTTAAAAGCTGTGGTAACAAGTTCAAATTTCTCTGCAGGGTCTTTAGACAAACTATGGCAATAACAATGCTGTTTTGGTACCGATGGATTCAGAAAATTGTTGGCTGGAACATGGGCTACATGAAAAAATCGAAACATTTAAACTTTCGACGAAAAAAGATGAAAAATATGATTTACTTTCAAACTCTTGGGTGCCAGCATTGTAACGCGATCAATACAATATACCACATGATTATTAGCCTTGATTCTATACCTAAGCTAGCAGAACTTACTTTTCGATGTTGTCGTCTTCAATGGTGCTGGTTTTTCTAATTTTAGACCTCTTGATGCTCTCTTGTTGATAATATTATTTTTCTCCACCTTTTCTGTTGACAATTCTTTACTGGGTACCACAGATATTTCCTTGTTTATAGGTAAACCGTCACCAGCACAAGTAAGCTCCCTTTCTTTAGTGTGTATGATTGTTTCAGCACAATTAATGGAGACTTTTCGAGGAGCAGGTTTATTCAACTTCAGCGTGTTTCTGGAACACCGGGAACTCATTTTCACAAGTTGTTTGTTCATCTAGAAAATACAAACCATAATAAAATTATAAATATATCAAATTTAATTGGGTATCCACTAGGACCAAACTTGTAGTTCCAAATTTACCAATAATTATTATGTTTAAATGGTACAAAATCATATTTTCTAATTCCAACTTTCTAACATCCTTTGTTTAATGGCCCATTTGACAGCTTTGGTTATTTCAACAACCTAGAGACAGCAGACTTTGCGAAAGGCAAAAATATCTGCCAGACATTTGGTCTAACAAGCTAAAAAATTCTGTCAGACCGAAAGGAAATCTGCCAGATCAAAAGCAGTAAACAAGTATAAATGTGCATACATGCATTAGGTAATAAGTTGCCAGACAGCTGGTCCGATGAGATAAGATTCTTTATCGGACCATATGTGCAAGTGTTTTGATTTTATCGGCAAGGTTAAAGTGTGGTGCAAGCAGACTGACCAAAATAAATATGCGCCCCCGATCTATCGATACGGGGCATGAAAATGACATTATATTTTGTGAACCAATAATAGCACCAACATAACCAACCAGTGGGTGCAGGAAATTTAGTTAACTTAACCTATAGTCTGGATATCAGCTGTATCAGCGAAAATGCAAGACGAATAAAAAATAATTTAAGACAATAATGAACATGAAAATAAGATGATGCTGATGAATAAATCAATTCAACTTATGCGTTCCGAAGAAATTTCTGATTCTCGTATATCCTATCCGAAGAAAAAAATACGAACGTTCCTTTAAATTTTTAGTGGACCCACGCCTACATAAAAAGTTGTAAAGACGGTCCGGAAGCGAATTAAAGTAAAAGTTTTATAACTGAAAAGCAGAATAAAGCGTGCAACTCTTAAAGAATTGACATAAAAATAATTACCTTGTATGCGTTAATCAATGCATGGAAACAACGCTGTATATTCGGCGAATATGGGATATTTATAAATGAACGTGCGGCAAACTGGAAGATCAGGAAGGCGGTAAATTCCGAATATCCGGTCAGAAAAGTCTAAAACCCGATTGAACGGGATTTGATCAATGCGTGGTGCAGAGAGAATATAATTATCAAATTGATTTCATTATTTTGATTTCTTTCTTAGTCAATGCATTAATTGCACTGAAGCAATTGGCTCCGTAAGTTTCCAAAGATCCGATAGTTTTTGTGGTACAAATGTAGTATCTATATTACGCACAAAAACTGTCAATCGACTTGATTAACTTATTAATTTTGCAGACGATACAACGGCAAATTGAAACGTAATTTTTTGAGAACAGAAAATATTTTAACCAAGATTTTATGAGCAGGTATATTTATTATTCATGAATGCTTTATCGGCGTGTCTATACAAAACGTTGACCAGATCTAACTAAAAGCTTGTTAAATAGGGTTCCCCGTTAATTTGATTAGCGCTGGTCAATCAAGATCCAGAATTTAAAAAATGGACTATATTATAATTAATTCCAAGAAATCGCATTTGCAGCCACTTTAATAGTCTCCTACTTTCTCTCTCCAATTCTGTATTAAAAGCTAAAGCATGGATTTGAGGCAGATTTCTAGTTTTTAGAATTCTTCCGGACACGTGTAACCCGGCACAACATGGGACACATGCAATTGAGCCACGTGCACCAACAAGACGAGCAGCAATGGTATCTATGATGGCACCAAGAAAAAAATAGCAGAAAATTCATGAAGTTTTTGTTAAGTGGACCAGAGACGTATAATAATTTATTATGTCTCTGAGTGGACACAGCACTAAAGTCGTGTACTTGTAAGCGACTAGGGCTGTGGATCGTTGGGTATAAGTGGCAATCCGATCCGATTTACGAATCTTTTCCGTAACCCATCTAAAACTTCAACATTGCAATCCTGAAGACAGCTAAATTATTTAATTTTAGGAATAATAAAATATATCGATATAAACTGGTTGTAAATCGTCATTAATCGTGATCTTAATTGTTTGTTTACAAAAATTGTACTCTTTAATTGTTCTTAAAAAATCTTCTCTGAATATAAATTATATATTACATAACGATTATTCGCTCTCAATTTTTTAAATTTGATTCCTGATAACCCGAGCCTTCGGAGACTCGCACCAGCTCTATAAGCGACCATACTTGGGTATTTTCCCGCGATTTTTCGTTACAGGACACCCACTCGTTTTGCACAAGTTTTGTACCGACTCCGTATCATGACTCTCTTTAGCTAAAATACCAAGAAGATGTGTCCTTTATATTTCCAAGGACTTATATACATACATAAGAATGTATGTATATAAGTCCTTGATATTTCTTTATTTTCAAAATAATAAATAAAACACATGTAAAGTCAAATTGAAAAAAAGTAAAAATAATACATGTGTATTAATTCAGGCGTATGTTGACCCGAAAAACATAAAATGGTAGATTAGCAATCACCGACAGAGGCACAGACACTTGTTTAGAAAAAAAATACCCCACCACCACGGTCTACATCTTTCATTATTTCTTGCAAACCAGGCAAACGGTTAATCTGAATTTATTGATTTTTACACATTATCTGTAGATTCTATAAATAATTGTTTTATTATGTAAAATAGTGAAAATATTATTTTGGCAAATAGTTTTTCCGACACATTATCATTTATATGTCAATCTATCAAGGAGATTTTCGACAACAAAATGTCTGTATTATTCTAGCTTGAAATGGACTTTGTTAGATTAATTACTGTAATATTCATTCGAATCAATATATATTGTTTCAATATCTTGAGTATTTTTCTTGCCACACCTCTGACAATATCACTCGTGTTACCGTTTTTAACTTATTTGTATGCATAAGAACTACCGCAGTGTAATAAATTCGTCAATCAGTTTATCGATAATTAATCGACATTTAACAGTTCAGTTTGTTAGAAGAATGGAACAACATTTCTTCAACAATGATGTGTCATGAGGGCAAGATGTTTAGCTGTAATACGGGCGGCTAATGGGGGTCAAAACCCGATACTATAATCGAGTCAATTATTTGAAATGTGTTAAAATGAAGAAAAACTGATTTTTGTTTTTTATTAATTTTGTTGTTTTTATTTTTCTCCGTTTTTTCATTAGTTTGATTGTTGTAATATTATGTCTCCTTTCAGAATTCTGTGGTATCACCATTTCTTACGTTGGGACGCGATCCCTGACTGCAATCATCAGATTTTGTCTTATTCAGATTGCTAATTTTGTAGCAAGTTTATACTGATATCGCATGCACAAATCATTCATTTTCTGAAAGTTTTTCAAATATCAATTTTGACTGATAGTTTTATTACACCCATGTTTATGCTAACCACTTATGCCATTAAAAAAATCTTGTGTTACAATTTTTTTTCAGGCCGATAACATTCTAGTGGGTGTAGCCAAAGTCAGGAAAGTATTACAACAAAAAATTAAATATATCCACCAGAGGTCAAATGCTTAAACTTTCAGAAAATGTATAGTTTATATGACTGTGTATAAAAAAAATATGTGATTTGTTTTTTTAGTTTATGAAATGCCGTCATACGTGATATTTTTAAGTACAGTACATTTTGTACCTATCTCTTGTCTTGTTATCTACGTATCTGGTTCACGGTGCGAATACCACGTGACTTTTTGCTAAGGATGGGTGCTCCAACAATGGCGGATTCCGTCGATTCAGGTAAGATTTTTCATCCTTGTAGTCTTATATGTACTTTATATTAAAAAAGCTCTTCGCTAGAGCCCGGCCATTTCAAAAACTCACCCTCGGTTGTAGATTATTTAGCATAATATCCCCTAGTTAAATCGTAAAGTGTCACCGCGCATTTTTCATATACACAATGTAAGTAGCTAATGTGGGGTGATTTTTTTATATTTTAAGGAATTATCCCCTTTGGGCGGATTTACATGGTTGTTAATTTGGCGCATGATAACAAAACGCCTTCTAACACATTACAATCAAATATTGTCGGTTAATTCTCCAATTTGAGATGTTATGGTCAGGAAGATGACAATGCTAATGATGGGTGACAAAAATATTATGCTAATGTTGGGTGAAAATGCTAAGGATGGGTGTCATAAAAATGTAAGAACTTTCATCCTTGTTAACTGGCTCCAGATCATGCCTTTTTCACAAATTTTAATTTTATCGGTCGGCACTTAACCAGAAGTCATTGTCGAAGAATACGGATATTTTGTTTATAACATACAGTGATCAGTGATTATTTGCAATGTTTTCTGATTTCAGGTGTAAAGCGTTTCAAAAAGAGGTAAACTTAATTGTCACTTCACGCTGCGAACCGACTCGAAAAAGACTTTCAGTACAAAAAAACTGAAAACGTCATCTATACAGTCACAAAACCCTATAATGGCAGAATGTCAACTGTTGGTCTGCAAGAAAGCGAACATAACGAAGTATGGAAGAAAATGAAGTTATTGCTCGTCAACAAAACGAGATCAATTCGTTTAGTGACACTTTCATATAAAGTTATCATAATAAAGTTAAAACAGGTTTTGATATGAACGGATCATTGAAAACTGGGAGACTAGGTTTAATTGAGTTCCTTCAATGACAATACTGATATGTGCAACAGTGTCCACACTCTCCCAAAGACATATATACATGTTGTTTATTTAATTAAAATTTCATATTTTGTGTACCATTGTCTTTGGTTTATGTAACGCATCTGTTGTGTGCACCATGCAAATTGAAAACAAGTAAATATTATTCGAAGTAATTTTAATGATCTAAGCACGTTTAGAATCATATATTAATCATAATGACAATAAAGAACATATCCAATGTATAATTGTGTTGTTTATATTGGCATTTCGTGACAATGAAACGTTATGGTTCAATCACCTTAGCTTTTCATAGCAGCTGGCACGGTATGCACTTTTAAACACTGGAGACGAGTGGTATTAAATCGAATAAATACACACATGTATGACTTGGAGTAGTTAAAAACAGACTTATATGATACACCATTTAATAAATATTGCTCATCATTTTTGTTAACCACAGTTTTAAAACGAATTTACAGTTCGGGATGACGAATTAGTCATGAAAAAAAAGAAAATCGAATGTCACTATAAGGGTTCTGTAACAAGTGACGGGTTATTGCAACAAATACATCAGTCCCTGTCGGATAGACGTGTGTACATCTTTTAATCTGACCAAAAAATTAAAAGGATTTCTAATCTATATTTTTTGCTCAACTAGTAACTACACACCAACTTGCATAAATCTAGCCTACATATTTGTTCGAGTAATCACACTGCAAACGTATAGTCCTCTCCGATTCAAACAGGTTATATACAGTGTAAGGTGATTCTTTGGTCAAAATTTATTTGCCGAACCCCTTTTCTCCGATGAAACCAGTAGGGGACTAAAATAATGTCATACAGATAAATGTTATAATTTTCCATTGGTAGATCTTATCATTGAATATTACTGAAAATAGAGCAATGCTCTGAATACATTATACTTATACCCAGAACCCTGAATGCTTTATTTAGCAAGAAAACGCTATTTTGACAGTATAAAATTTGAAAATCTTAATAATATATTGATTTAGAAATACGATTAGAACAGATTGCTTCTCTGTTAAATTAAGTTTGCAAGTAACATCTCAGTTAAATAATGATGGTGAGTATGAATATGTAATTCATTTCGGAAACAGGCAAACAGAAATAGCGAATGTAGAAGAATGTAAAACGTGATAGTCATTGTTGTTATCGAGGAAAATGTTCATCCACCACTTAACACTGAGTTGTATAGTTCTTCTTTACCTTGGTAATACAATACACTCGAATCTTCTTCCGGTCTACAGGAAGCAACATGTTCCGGATATTTCCGTCACTGTATATATAAAATTCACAAATGAGCCAGCCCGTGCGATTTCCAACACATTGTGGTCATTCTGGCCTCAAATTCTAAAACGACGTCAACAAAATAATAAAACAACACAGTTGCTTCGTTTTTGTGAAGATATCAGTTTACCTAAGTGTTACAATATATATCTCCATTTGCTATGAATTAAGCCACATTGTCAAGTGTCACGGAACGAATTTTTGATACGCAAGAACTTAATTCGTCGTTTTCTTTCATACTTCGTTCATGCTGCTTTCTTTGACACTAAGCTACTATTTCTGCAGCATTTTTCGCATCAGCTATTATAAGGTTAACACTTGTTTCGCCATCCTCATGGATACATCTTAAGTCACTATCGAGCTTTTCGGCATGTTTAATCGTGTATTCCTGTATCTTTGTCACTGCAAACTCCGCAAGTCTTTCACATCCTCTTACTTTTCAATGGCTTAGTCGTTGTGTTTCAAGGATTGGATACCCTTGGACTGTGTAGAGAAATGCGATGTGATTTTAAGTCTTTTCCGGTGCGCTGATGACTGCGCGCATAAGTACTTCTTATGTATTTTTTCTTATGTTTTCTTGCTGGCATTGTCAGTTGGTGAAAATATCAAGGTATTTTTGCATTGAAAATCTCTTTTGGAGCCTGTTCGCAGCGTGCAGTGACAAGTTTACCTCTTTTTGACGCACTTTACAACTGAAATCAGAAAGCATACGTTGCAAATGATCGCAGATCACTGTATGTTATAAACAAGATGTCAATATTCTTCGACAATGGCTTCTGGTTAAGTGCCGACCGATAAAACTAAAATTTGTGAAAAAAGCATATCTGGAGCCAGTTAACAAGAATGAAAGTTCTTACATTTTTATGACACCCATCCTTAGCATTTTCACCCAACATTAGCATAATATTTTTGGCACCCATCATTAGCATTGTCATCTCCCTGACCATAACATCTCAAATTGGAGACTTAACCGACAATATTTGATTGTTACGTGTTAGAAAGGCGTTTTGTTATCATGCGCCAAATTAACAACCATGTAAATCCGCCCAAAGGGGATAATTCCTTAAAATATAAAAAAAATCACCCCACATTAGCTACTTACATTGTGTATATGAAAAATGCGCGGTGACACTTTACGATTTAACTAGGGGATATTATGCTAAATAATCTACAACCGAGGGTGAGTTTTTGAAATGGCCGGGCTCTAGCGAAGAGCTTTTTTAATATAAAGTACATATAAGACTACAAGGATGAAAAATCTTACCTGAATCGACGGAATCCGCCATTGTTGGAGCACCCATCCTTAGCAAAAAGTCACGTGGTATTCGCACCGTGTGGTTTAGTACACCCTTATCTATTTCGACTTTTTCGTGTCAATTTCAAACCCAAGGGACCAGCGTTACTTATTTTTTTTACTTTCTCCAATATTACATTCATGACTCCTGTATACCCTGGGTAAAGGTTATCAGATTTTTGCCTGAAATTCGGTCATTTTCCAAATCGTGTAAATCCAATGCAAAATTTAGAGTGGGGGGGGGGGGGTCCTCTTGTCTGATGTAGAAGCCTTGTACACCATGTTATATTGACGACTGTTAAATTTTTAGTGCTTGTCAAGTTAAGATAAAACTGCTAGATGGCACATCTCAAGCTTGGGTGCATTTTCATACCTTCAGAACAGTGACACATCACGACATATGGTTTAAGAACATATTGAATACTTCTTGTCCAGTTAGCATGGACAAGTTATCATATCAGGAACATTTACACAGTGTACAAGAAACTTGAATGAATTATTAATTGTTAAGTGTAACTCAACTACTGCCATACAAACTGTTTAAGAGACAAGGAAGAAAAAACAATGTTAGAACTTGAGCTCTTTAATGAATAAAATTTGACACATAATCAAGAGAATGTCATTTTTCAATTGTTTCAAGTCAAATGCAGAGAAGTATTTCATAATTTAGATAACCAGTCACTTCTCACAATAAAATACCTAATTTATCAACACACACACACACATATCAATCTGTTGTATTGCACTTTCAATCAGAAGTAAATAAATACATTAGTTTAAATCTTACACATTTCATACATATAATTACCGTATGTACACTCTCTGGTAAAATACAATTTACATAATTTCCTCACATAATATTACAAGTATGTTGACAAGTCTTTGGTAAACCTTGCTTTAGATAAAATTACTTTGTAAGCATGACATTTAGATTCAGAATGAAGTCAAAAAATCAAATTTACTACACAATGAACAGTCAAAGGAGAAATGGTCACATTCAATGCTATGTGATAATGTCACAACACAACCATCATATAACCAGACTCAGGAATGTGTTCACAGACAAACGGTGGTTCGATAGGATGAAAATCAATTTTCATCCAACATCTATAAAAATCATTATGCAGGCATAGCACCAAAACAAGTTTATATCTTATTTATAATCACATTTCTTGTTCACAACAGATGCATCAAAAGTTTTCACTTCCTAGTTCGACATCACCCTTTGGTACATTCATATTATGTGATTATTTTATTACAGTCGAAATAAATATTGCGTCATGGAATAAGGGAAGAAATGGTTCTTTTCTAAGATAGATAATTACTCATTTTCAGCTTCAATAACATATACTATAGCATTTTCAGCTGCAGGATAAAAAAACAGCTTTAATTTATCATCTACTTTAACACAAGTGTTAAATTGACCATTTATTCATAAATAGATAGCAAACATATTTTGATACCAAAACTTGTTATGCAAACAGCAAATAATCGAGCAATCTTTCTTTTATAATTACACAGACTCCATCACCCAAAAATGTACGAATACATGATAACACCATTACCTGGTAAACTATATACACTAGGTTAAACATCACTCTTCTGTTTCTTTAAAAGTAAATTAAGTGACATATCAGTAATATTTGAAATAAATTATTTATCACAAATACTTATTCATATTTAACTTTGTTTTGCGTCATAAATACTTATCATTCATTATTATAATCCATCAGATACAAAAGGATATTCTCATACGAAGAAGCTGCCCCTTTTCTATGGAACAAGTGAGACAGGATGAAAGTAGGTTAGACAAAATCTGAACAATGTTAGAACGATACGAAGTCGATATGTATTGTATACAATCAACATATTGGTCAGTTAAAATCACATGTAGCCGTTTTAATGAGATACTACACCCTGTGTAATTTGTACACCAGAAAACCAAAGTACTATGATGTCAATTTGATAATGTTGCAAGATTACTTAAGCACTGATAACATGCATCACCTCTGTATATACCATACAAACAGCTAATAATGAATAACTGCACATTCAAATTGGTTTCAACATATTCAAACAATCTGGTTTTTTCGTACATTGGTTTTCTGCATAGGCAAGTGAAATTTTTTACTACCTTTGTCTGTTTAAGTTTGGAGTCCAAATTTTATTGACAAATTTTCCATTTTTTGTGATCTCGACAAAATTCCAGTAAAAATTTTAAATGCCCTGAACTAATTAATTCTAATATCACATAGAAAAAATAATATTTCAAACACAAGACAAGAGGACAACATGCTTTCGTGTGAATAGTTCTATAATATATTGTTTGTCTGTATAACTAGCGTATTTTCTAGATGTTGGAAAACTCGTTATTTTCTCTTGAATGACTTCTAAACAGAAGATTACTCTTCTCCGGAGCCACGCTTGCTTTTTCGTTTCCTTGGTGATCCACCTCTCGGTGAACCCTTTGGGGACTTGTCTGTGAAAGAAAATAACGTCATGTCAATCAATTTGCCATAGTGACAGAACAAATGAAATGATCTAATATGCCGTTTACGTCAAACAACAATTAGTTCAACGTATCACAAGTTCATGCAGGATTGTATTGTGGTCGTTCTTAATATCAACAGTATTCATAGTCCTTTACGGGAGAGATTGAAAAGAAATTAAAACAAGATAAAACACAACTTCATTATGTACTAATAATGTTCATACAATCTTAGTGTATTCAAAATTTGGGTTTGATTATAATCATGTACAAACAAGTATTCTGCTACTGATAATAGTGCCAGATATAGCTTCATACACTTTAATAAATTGCGATTAATTTCTAATAATTAATGTTAATTTTTTAAGTACACAAGTCAAGCCACTAAGTGTTAGAACATATTGACACTTACTCATTCCCTGGAGTGTCTCCTGTGGGAGCCAGCTGTAGTCCACATCGTTCTTCTGGGTGCCCATCTCCACCTTTGGGGCAGCTTTGCCCTTTCCCAAGTGCTTTTTCTAAAATAACAATTACTGAACAATGTAACAGTGAACAAAAGGTTTTAGTGACCTTCGAATACATACAAGATATTCACAACTGTTGATAATTATAACAAAACAAGAAGATAGTGCCAACTGTAAGCACTTTCCAGCAGTACATTTCAAAATTAGGAAAAAGAAAACCTTAGAATGTTGAGGCAAATCCTAGGAATTATTCATGGGAAGTACCTTACTTTTGCAACCTTTTTTCTAGATAAATTCCATTAACATAATTGGGATATGGGACTATTTAGTTGACTGTTATTGTGTTTCTGGATCTCAGTCACTTGAGGGCATCATTCATCCATAGTCCAATCTTGTCTCACTAACTACTATTCGACTGGACCACACACCAGTGACATCAGACCACACAGACTGTCGGCTAAACATCCAGATTGACTTCCAATGCAATTTAACCTCTTTTAAACACAGGACTTTTTCTAAACAAAATTTGATGGATAAAACTAGGAGTACTTTTAATAAATTTCGAACTAAAAACGCTGGAAAGCCTTCAGGAGTATGTATACAAGTCAAGAGTTAATCAGCCCAAAAGTCAGAAGAAGACTTGGAAGTTTGATGATAATCAAATTAGCATTTAAGACCAAACGAAAATGTCTTAGAATCCTATACCAAGCTAACAAGATTATTAACATGGTTCAAACCTCTCACTTTCTCTAGCAAATTTCAAGAGGGACATTCATGAATAAGCATGTGACCGCTGGCAATAATTTGCGTAGTAAATACTACTACAATCAAAACATATATATTTCAACTGTAAGTCCAATATCGAAATACTATGAGTATGTTGAATACGGCAAGTTAATGTATAAAAAGTTTGGGTGGTTTACTCAAGAATAAAACAACCATAGTCAGTATGTCTTAGAATCCTATACCAAGCTAACAAGATTATTAACATGGTTCAAACCTCTCATTTTCTCTAGCAAATTTCAAGAGGGACTTTCATGAATAAACAAGTGACCGCTGGCAATAATTTGCGTAGTAAATACTACTACTATCATATTCATATCATATATATTTTAACCTTAAGTCCAATATTGAAATACTATGAGTATGTTGAATACGGCAAGTTAATGTATAAAAAGTTTGGGTGGTTTACTCAAGAATAAAACAACCATAGTCAGTATGTCTTAGAATCCTATACCAAGCTAACAAGATTATTAACATGGTTCAAACCTCTCATTTTCTCTAGCAAATTTCAAGAGGGACTTTCATGAATAAGCATGTGACCGCTGGCAATAATTTGCGTCGTAAATACTACTACTATCATAACATATATATTTCAACCGTAAGTCCAATATTGAAATACTATGAGTATGTTGAATATGGCAAGTTAATGTATAAAAAGTTTGGGTGGTTTACTCAAGAATAAAACAACCATAGTCAGTATGTCTTAGAATCCTATACCAAGCTAACAAGATTATTAACATGGTTCAAACCTCTCATTTTCTCTAGCAAATTTCAAGAGGGACATTCATGAATAAACATGTGACCGCTGGCAATAATTTGCGTAACTTAATAATACTATCAAAACAGAAATATTTCAAACACAAGTCCAACATTTAAATATTAGGAGTATGTGGAATATGTAGTCCAACTAATTAGACTGTTTGTGTCGACGATATACCAACTTGGCCTCGTACGGCACAATCAAACAAAGATCTGCCTATTTGTGTGCAGAAAATCCCCAATTAAACCTGTTGGGCACGATAACTACAATATCTGTGACCAAAGTGAACCATTTGCTAAGTAGGAAACATGTTTCTATACTCAAATGAGTATAAATTATTCCGACATACCTATACGGAAAGTGCATTTAGTGTTTTGTTTCAACTTTCAGCACCCCTATTTCCCAACTGAAAACGAAACCAGTATAATGGCAGTAAAATGCCAGTGTCATGGTAAACATTGCCTATTCTCAAAAATTTGCTACGCAAATAATTTAAGGATAAGTTTAAGTTAGCTGGCATGTCAATGAAACATTGTCAAGTTACTTAAATCACTTTTGTTAATCCTAGGTACCCATTATAAAGATTACTGTTATTTCTATCAAATCAAGTAAGTTATAGAAGCTATTGAAGAATTTTTGAATATGAATTTCAGCACGTAAATAAGCAGATTTTTGTCAGGCTGAGAGGGTATGGCCCTTCCGAATTCATTCCCGAAATCAGCCAACCAAAAAGCCAAATTAGTAGGGCAAGTGGAGTATGGAAGTTAATGCATTAAAAGCTTGGATGGTTTACTCAAGAATAGAACAACCATAGTCAGTATGTCTTAGAATCCTATACCAAGCTAACAAGATTATTAACATGGTTCAAACCTCTCATTTTCTCTAGCAAATTTCAAGAGGGACATTCATGAATAAACATGTGACCGCTGGCAATAATTTGCGTGGTAAATACTACTATTATCAAAACTTAAATATTTCAATCAAAGGCCAAAATTGAATTTACACTAGGAGCATACTAGTTGAACATGACAAGTTAATGTGTAAAAAGCTTGGTTGGATTATTCAAGAATTAAACGACTGAACTAACAGCCAAGTAGATCAACTTACTCCGAATGATGTCAAGAATTGTTGAGCTCCAACACCTAACAATACAAGAATGGCTACCAGGAAAACATAGAGGAAGAAAGTTTCACCGTCAAGTCCCTCATCAGGTTCTACAACATTAATTGTCTCGTTGAATACAGCATTCTGGAATTCATTGCCTTCCTGAAGAAAAAACACGAAATACCAATAAATGACCGATTTAGTGCTTAAGAGATCAACAAAATAGTCGTAGACTACAGAGGTAAAACATAAATTAGTAGCAGAACATCATAAAATACTTACCGGTATTAATATACACTGTCACATACTGGTCAAGATAATTTCAAAGCTTTAAAAACATTTCCTCCCCAAATTCCCTTCATCCATGACCATTTCCCATTGGTTAAAGTGGAAATGCTATGCTCAAAAGCCCAATATTAGCTAAGTTAACGCTTTTATACAATTTTTTCAAACTGGTTATACATATAAGAAATTGTCCGAGAAACCTATACCAAGTAAGCAATTTTGTTTAACTTGGTTCAAACATCTCTTATCTACTATAGCAAGTTTCAAGAGGGACTTCCATGAATGAACATGTGACCGCTGGCAATAACTTGCAATGACTCAATTTCATTTATAATGTATTATTGTCACAATTTCATAAGGCTACAAACAATAAGTGATTCACTTAAGAAACATGAGAAAAATAAAAGGCACCTTTAACAATAAATGGGATAAAGAGAAGTTAATCTCATTGTGCTTGAAAGTTGAAACTATTCAAAACAACTACTGTTCAATTCAGAGAATATGTTAAAACCATTAAGTGTCTGAACACATTACATACCGTGTCTTTGTAGTTAAGAAGAATGGTCAATCCAAATGGGCGAGAGTTGAAGGCTTCACTTGGTGTAAATCCATACTCAAAGGAAGCTTCTTTGTTTGGTTCGATGACTTGGTTGATCACCAAAGCTGTGAACTGCGACAAATAAAAGACATTTCATAGGATACAAGTAAAAAGAAGAAAATGAGACCATAATGATTCCTAAAATCAAGGTGTTAATAAAGAAGTACAGTGTAACTTCTGAAATCCGGACACCCATGGGACCGGCCAAAATGTCCAGATTTTGGAAGTTTCCAGAATTCAGAAGTCTGAAATTATCTGAACAAGTACTGTGACAGTACAGATGTTAAACACCAGAGGTTCTTTTTGGTGAAAATAGGGACATCATTGTTTATGCATAATACAATATGGTGTTATAATCACTGAGAGATGATGAAAAAAACCATATAAAAGATTAGTCAAAATCTAATATAATTATATATTATGTTTAACAATGTATAACCAACAATTTTTATAGTGTAAAATTGATTTGTTATATTTTGTATACATTTGACAATCATTGTGATTCTAGTGTGTGTCAAAATAATTTAACACCACTGATTGGTAAACAATTTAAAGAGGGGAAAATGACATTTTGTCTTAGGGCTTATAATCACGGGACTATGATTAAGGTTGGCACTTTCTGCGCTGTCCGCATTTTGGAAGTAAAATAGCACTTACATAAACCAAAATTTATGAAAATACCGTCCGGAATTCAGCAGTATAATTTACATTGAAATAGACAGGGAGAAATTTCGGGACTAAGAAAATCGTCTATTTAATGAACTAATGTGGTATTGCCATTTCAAAGAGAACTTACATTTTGAATGTAGAAGGAGTAATCCTGTGGGTATCTAAAAGATGTTTCCATGCTTCTCACTTCAAAGTCCTTGTCTCCAGTATTTTTAAATCCAACAATGTAACGAACAACTTGGCCAGATGGAAGGTCTGTAAAATATACAGATTAAAACATGAGAAGTGGTAACTAAATAGAATTGCAACACTAAGTTATAAATAAATAAATGAATTAAATTTGATTATTTTGGAGTACAACAGTTCCAAGATAATATGTATTGAAATTAAAATTCATGACTTTGACGAAATCTATATTAGTTTCAATTTAATATAGGTGAAGGCAAAAATATCATTTTCAAACCATTAGAATTAATAGGTCTGGTGAACAGAATTGTAGCATCAGCATCAGAAGAAGGCTTCAATTGTGTGTCTTCTTCATCCTCCTCTTCCTCTGCCTAAAGGTATAACATACAACAAACAAAATAATCATGTGAAATTCAAAGTACAAATGAACACAACAGCATATAATAGTATTGAAAACCACTGTAACAATAGCAGATTTTGTAACGTATGTAGATAAATTCAAACAAATAACCAAGGACTTATATACATACATGGATTCGCAACTTCCGTATGAACAGTTTAAAGCAATAAAATCCCGCAATAATAACACAAATCAACGGGATTTCATGCTCAAAAGCGAAAATATCTGTGATATTCAAAGTTTAATCTTGGAGACGAAAGGATTATAATAGATGTCCACCATCTTGGAATTTAAAATATTTGACTGATGCCTTGTTCAATGCTTATACTTAAAGACTTAGTGGATTATAAATGTATCTCAATATCTTTAAGGGATTTGTTGCATCCTTTACCAATTTCCCGTGCCCAATTGCCAGGTTTTTTTTTAGTATAATCAAATGCGTAAACACCCAATTACAGCTGTCGGACATTGCCAAGTATGTAGCAATGCATTGTGGGATCGTCAAACGATATCGTTTGAGCTATTTTTAGCAGTTGCGAATCCATGTATGTTTATGAGTCCTTGAAATAACTAATCAAACAAATAAAATATTATTTTCTTTTGATCATCATCAAGTTACTTCTAATGTCTCTAATTGCACACTAGTACTGTCCAAGACCAAGCTTTCAACAAAGGGACTTCTTAAACTTGTTTACCTGTTCTGATTCAGACATAGCCTGTTCACCATCTTCTTGCGATGCATCATCTGTTTCAACTGTTCCTTCATCATCATCTTCCCCTTCCATGGCATCATCACCATTAACAACTATTTTACTGGCACCTACATGAGAATGGAGGGTTGTTTATCTCAAGGCCTTGTAATATTAAAACCAAACATACAGCAACCTGCACACAAAATACTCGAAAGGGTGCAATGCAGTATGAATAGATAAATGGATTTCGACTTTGGACTTATGGCTAAGCCAATTTAAACTGCATGCAGCCAAATTCATTATGTGCAGCGAACACCTAACCAAATCAACACATACTTATTCTATTTCTGTTTACATTTGCATGTTTTAACAATGATTCGCCCTTACATGCAATGATGGTCCCGGTCTTCTGCGATATTCTTGTCCCACCCACCTGTTGATAAACCCACTGCAGACAAATGACGAAGATAAATTCCTAATGAATGTATTCATTCTAAATGTTCTCCATTTAAGAATCCACACAAAAGCTAGAAATGAGAAGACATGCAGTCCAAATATGAATAAAACTTAAAATTAAGAAAAACATATTGCCACGTCAGAGACTTTAACCCAACGAATACAGCGTAGGAAACTACTCACCATTTTCGAATACCATCAACGTTGTTGGCAAAACCAACAAAAGAAACAGGATAAATTTAGCAATAAACGATTTCATTGTTGCAACTGCCAATGAAATTCACAATTACTTCGATTCAGATGGATAGCAGATTCTCTATCCTTTAGCCGGTACAAATCTATCAAAACACCGGAAACAGTTGTAAGTTGATTACGAGGCTGTCAAATCGGTCATATGATCTTATTGGATAGTTGATAACCAATCAAAACTGCTTTAACAAACCTAAATTAAATGGGTCAGACGACTCTAAATTTATCCAATGGATAATTCAACGGGACAACATAAATAATATTAACGAACTTTCAACGCCATTTTTCTCTTATAATTGCATTTGATACATTTGCCAGTTAAATCGCATCACCAAAGTAAAGACACGGACACTTACAGTGCATAAACAGTTTCATTGTGCACCCATTTTGTCAAGGATGCTACACTAAAATTAAGTCATATGGGCTAAAGTCTTGTCTGGCCTACAAAAATGCAATATCTTTTTTTTGGGGGGGTTTATAATCATACATGAATAAAGAAGGTACCACTAGAAAGAAGACGCTTTGAGTCATTAATTGGTAAAACATTCTAAGCCACTTTCAATGAAAGATGAGATAAAGTAATTCAAATTACAGACATTATATCTTGACTGGTTCCCACAGATACCCTACCCCGGACATAAACTGGTTCCCGTTCACTTATGTGTACAAAGCCTTTGGTGCACTGCATCATGGAATGGGAACCAGTTTACCCCGGACAAGACCTTAAACTGCACTGGTACCCGTTGACTTGTGTGTACAAAGCCTTTTATGCACTGCATCATGGAACGGGAACCAGTTTAACAAGACCTCTGCCATACATGTAATATATAGTGTCATTGCCTGAACCAAATTAGCAGGGATATCTCAAGTACATACCACAATGCTATTTGATATAAACAAGGACTTATATACATGTAATGTTTGTGTTTTAAGGAGAGTAAACTGTTCAGCTTGCCATAGCCAAGGAATTCAATACATACCTATGTATGTATATAAGTCCTTGCCATAGCCATCATTCACTCAGTGTGCATGAATTATGATGCGGACCAAAATTCTATGTTTTAATACATCCGCGATGCAATTGTTGAACTGGTTCCTGTACCATGTGGTAGTGCAAGCCTCTATTAGTTCAGTTTCCATGAGTACTTTCAGTACTTTGGATTAGTATGCGGTTATTTCTGAGTCATTTTCATGGAATTATAAATTCATGCATACAAAATACTGAAAATAACTCAGAAGAGGGTTTGGTTTAAACAAGTTTGGATTTCCTTCTTTGGAATTCTTTCATGATTGTCTTGATTGTATACCATATGACCATCCCAACTATATAACTGAGCCAAGTACTGTACATGACTAGAAAATCACAGACAAGGCAAGTATCGTTGCTTTACATTGAGCACAATGAAATACTGTTTGAAAAAAGCAGGGATATATATGCCCAATTCTCCTGTATATTTTCTCCCCTTTCTTTGGGCGACTCTGAAATGACCATAGCTGTCGAATGGGCCGTTAAACAACAGATAAATAAATTGTACACTACAATAAGAAATAACAGCAACATATCACTGGGGGCACATTTTATTGAAGATAAATTTCGCAAATATAACTATTTCATGGTTTCAAATTTTAAAAATCTATCCAGCAACGCCAACATTATAACATTAACAAAATTCAACAATTTTCTTCTGTACAATTTAACATTTTGTCATCATATAACATTTAATTTATTGTAAATTTGTAAGACATTAATAAATTGATTGATTGATTTCATTGGCAATGTATGTATCAAAAAAAATTCAGTGCATCCATGTTTATGAATATAATCAAATTAATCGAACATATATTTCTAATTACTCTCAAACTTAAAAAGTAATTATATCAGTTAAGAATACAGGGCTTCAGATAAATATTTGGACAAGGGGTATTTTACCCCCTGCTTTCTTTAAGCATGGGGTATTTCACCCATTAAATGTTTTTGTGGGGGTATTAAAGACTTTGTAAAGGGTAATGATACGTCATTGGAACCTATCTTAAGGGTATTCACTTGTAAACACAAATATAACTTATATGCAATCTCTTTGCCTTATTCAATATGTTCAATTCTATCACTATAGTCACAGATACTTCATTTTAATTTGATAGTTATGCATTTCAATTGAGTAATATGCGTACATGGGATTTTAAGTGCATATCAGTACACCCTAGACATATCTTTTGCGCATATTTCAGGAAAACTAATGTGTGTTTACGCAAATGCGTCCTTTATCTGGAGCCCTGAGAATATACATTGTATGTGATTTTAAAAATGTTTTTGGACTTATAAGATGAAATAGTCAGAATTTTAACAACATTTTAAACATATTTACACTGTCTGTCATTTAACAATTTTGACCATAGGCAAATGTTTGTATCTTCTTTACCATTGAAATGAAACCAAGCAGTTAATTTATCAAGCCTTTGAATTTATGTTACAACAATACACGTCTGTCACAATTTTTAACTTTTTAACAACAGTTAATCAAAAATATACACTTTAATGATTTCTATACAAATAACAATATTGAAGAGAAAGAGAAATGTCTGTCACATGGTGAATGGTTAAATGGTAGCATATTATATCTTATTATACGATCATATTTCAAAAAAACATGGTTGAAATTTTACATCACAAAATTAATGCACATGAATGATACGCAAAAATGTATCATGAGCACTTTTCACTTTGACACTACATATATGATTCATTTTACAATATATAAGCATTGCAGGTGCAAGACCTTTTAAACAAATTAATATAAATCATTAACAAAAATACATTAAAATGAAACATTCTAAAAATTGTCGAGTTAAAATTTAAGTATTTTGCAATAAATTGTCATAAAATAATTGATTTAAAAAAAACTGTGTAACAAATGTATAGCTTCATTAGTGATCAAGAGTGACAAGAATTCATTTGTTCAAGGGAGATCAACCATAATTTCATTAAAGGCCATTTCATTATCCAGTTTTCAAAATAAGAGTGCCATTGTCACAAACAAAATATAACTGATACAATAAGGAACAAGAAACGTGCTTACATGTTGCATACAATACCTCAATTAGCTTCCCTTTTCATCAGCTGTTACATAAATATTGCTACATATTAAGTACGGTAAATATATTCAATGATTTATATATGCATCAAAAGGATAAAATTAATGAATGAATCAAAGCTATGAGACTACACCAAATTTAAAACTAGAGCTGTCACAGAGGTGACTAGTACCCCACCGCCGCTTTGACACTAATACTGCAATAGTACACTATACGGTTAAGTTCAGGGGGACATAATTCTGCAATGAGTGAATCACTGGGCATGAAAATTGCGTCTTGCACATCTACACTTGATGGTGATAACATATTTCAAGTTTATTGCAGTAGCTTAAAAAAATTTGGAAGTAATTCGCTCCACAAACTTAATGCGTACAGACGGACCGACCAACGACCGACCGATAGAGTGACTCTAATATACCCCCTCTCAAACTTTGTTTGCGGGGGTATAACTAAATAAAATGTACCTGTATGAACACGAATCATATTCAGATATTATTAACAAATTTTACATTAAAATTAATTTATCAGTAGGACTTTGCACCAAATGAATTTGTAGTGCTTCTCATATTGTTACTATAGAGTTTGTTATTAATGGCAGAAGTGGTTTGCTATATTTCAAAGCTTGTTACCTGTATGACAGGATAAGAATGTTGCCTCATGCAAGGTTATTAACTGTAATATTCATGAACATGGATAACATCAACATTGTGAAATGACAAATAAATAATCCAAGGGCTAATAGGAGTCGACAACTTCATCAGCTAGGCACCTATCAATGTTTTGTTCCTACAGGTACTAGAGGAGTGTGTTGGTGGAGGTAGTCCGTAATATGTCCAAAGATGCTTTAAGGTTAAAAACTAATTCTGACACTGGGACAGGTGAAATTTACCTCAACAATGGTTTGAACTACATTTTTTCATTTTTTTTTCATTCAATTCGTTTTTTACATAAATCCTTGGAACAAAACCTTGATCTGCACATAAATGAGATCAATCTGCGAGGAACAGATCAATACTAGACACATCCTGCCAAAAAATAATATTTCCAAACAACTTTCAAGTTATACATTAAAAGAACACCCTTTTTCACCCTAACAACAAAAAATTGAAAAAAAGCATAAGCAATTAAGACTCTGCAAAAACATATGTATACTAAAAAGAGTCTAAAGATATAGATAGATAAGATTGCGTATAATTATATTTGGAACAAAATAATACATTTCTTTAAAAAAAAGAACAACATCAGTCCATCCTTAACAAACCATTTGTTTAGGGTAACTCTAACCAGAGAAATTTCAGAGGGTAGATTTAGATATAGTTTACATTTTTTCTACAATTTATTCTTTACATTGAATCCATATTATGTGTCAAAATGCTATTTACATATCTTTTACTCAATAAACCCAAAAAAGTTGAGTTGGCCGGTTTTTGAAGAGTTGGTAGCGTAACCCAAAACAAAATATTTTTTAAGGATGACCGTATCGTAGACTCTGATCTGACAAATACAGAACATCCACAAAAATGTAATATTTGCGTTTAATATAAAACGAGGAACTCGACATGTACTGTAGAGCCCTGGATAAAATCAAAGAGTTCAGCAACATTTTAAACATTGTTTAAACTGAATAAGAGAATTTCATAAAATATGCACCAATATGTGAGCACAGTAAAATTATATATAAGTATAAAGATAGTTAAGTTAAATCTACAAATTAGAAATAAAATATCATGAGCTAGGCTAATAACAGATCTGTTAAAACAAGGGAGACACCTACGTCAGTTAAAGCTTTGTATAAAGATAATAGCCTCCCTTTACACATACTCATATCAATATTTGTAAAAGCACACACAAGAGTGATAAAATAAATAAAGTAAGAATGTTGTTCTTTTTCAGACTAAAAATATCTGTTGAAAAAATTGAACATATCCTTTTACCCCTGTAAATGGAACATCATATCAGTACATTCTAATCACACGATGAAAATTCTGTTTCACTTTATAATATACCCACTTAAGCCTAATAATAATTGCACCGAAAGAATGGATATACAAGATAAAACTAGAGTTATACGGGACTTCTATGGGAAAAGTTAGTCTTTTAATCAGTCAAGATTATACTTTTCTGCAGCAAGATTTTGGATTCTGGATTATAAATGGGCGACAGCATAAAACACAACATACTTTTGAACTATTTTTGAAGTACAGGCCAATGGTCATTCAATGTTCATTTCTAGGTCTGGGTCACAACTGTTAAATTCTGCAAGAGGAATGTTGCTAAATTCAAACTTTTGCCAAAGATTTGCAAATCTGTGCGTAAATAGAATCTACAACACAAGAGGCCATTGTAAGAGTTACATAACTTTAAATGATTTATAGGCCGGATACCCAGGTTACAATAAAATCTGGAATCAAGAATTGATCTGTACCTGTAATGGTAGACAAATGACATGCACAGTATGATAACAATCATGACCAGAGAGGTACGTAGGGTAAATTCTTGATATATATCTAAATTAGTCATACTTAAGATAATTAATACATTGTTGAAATGTAACAATTGGTTAACAATGATTGACATATGAACTAATGGTAAGCTATTTGTAGAACGAAATTGACCCTTGAACTCGAAATAACAAACATAATTCCCTGTCAACATAATGAGGAGAGATATATACAGCAACAGTGATTTGTAATTTGATAAGATGATCATCAGAGATAAAGAATGAATAGATCATATAAAATTTACAGAAATTTAGCCGATTCCTAACAAAACAAAACAGGCTAATATAAAAACTGGATTCATGAACCGAATAAGAACACGGAACATGCTGCCTGGCCCCAGTTTCATAAAAAACTTTGTTTTTGCTCAAACTAAACTTTTTTATCAAATCATACATTTCTCTGTTTTATTGTATGCAATTCAGAATGTGGTATTAAAAGAAGGTACAAAGATATTTCAATAAGTTTCCCACAACTTCAACCTAGCCATTATCTCTCGATATGGTATAGTTCAATAGAATTGATTTGAGTATGTTATTTGGATTTTTTTTTGCTCAAATGAAAATAGAATTTTAAAACTTAAGCTGGCATGTTTATCATGTTCTTGTTTAATAAGGAAACATTTCTGGTCAAAGACACACAATTTCTAGACAGAAAAAAACTCCAGAGTCCATGATTGAGTTTCTACTCTACACTATTTTGGTCATGAAACTGGGACCTTGCCTGTAACTAGAGCTAAATTTTAATGTAGCTTAAGTCAGAGGGAATTACAGTCACTACCAGTAATAACAATATCATACTAAAGAAACTTCTCATAGACTGAGACAGTAGCTTCTGATCACCAGAGGCAAAATTTTAAATACTATTGCGAACTGTATTGTAGCTACATGCTGTATAGTTGATTCAACAGATTTAAAATTCCCTACACGATTTTGACCATAAGAAGTTGACAAAATATAAAGATCCCACTAATAATAATCATAAAATGTGGACAACAGGAAACAAAATCCAACGATTATGATTATATTTCCAATATCATCATAACTATGCGCTGGTGAACTAAAACATTATGTTCACATGTTGTCTATATATTTATTGCATTGTCAATATATTTACCCTAAACCTTACACATAGGTTTGATAATTAAGATTGTAATATTACATACTTTAGTACTGTTACATTCCTTACCATGGAGAGAGCTTGAGTACTGAATAATGACATCTATTAAGAACATTGCTTTTGGTCACCGTGTATTGCAAAAAACATATTTTAACAAGAGTGCTAGGTCACATCATATGCCTGGCGAAATTCATTTTTCAAAGTGTCAAAGGGCATAACTCAGAGATGCCTGGGCCGATTGGGCTGATAATCAAACTTGACCAAGTCTGCATGGCCATAAACATTCCCATTAATTTTGGTGAGGATCTGAATAAAACTGTTTGAATTAGAGAGCGGACATCGTTGTGGATGCCTCACGCCCGCCTGCCCGACATGGGTGTTCCCATAATACGACCATTTTTCAAACAGGCTTATAAAAAATGTCATTACTTCCCAGAATTTTCATAATGCTTCAAATGTCTTAAAGATCAATACAAATTAAGACACAATAACAATAAAATAGGACTATAACACAGAACTTCATTCTTAACAGAAATAATAAAATCAAAATTAATATAATATAATCAAATCTAGCTCCGAGCCAAGTTTTCAAACAATCTGATCCCATTCAGGACCTAACCCTAATTTCACCAGTTAATACATAGGAAATTATGATTTTACTAGCTTAGTTCATCACTTTTTAAGGACCTGTTTGAAATGTATCAAAACAATAGATGTAAACAAAACTACACTCTGACTCTTCATAAGGAGATAAAAACCTGTTCTTGTCGTAAGTACCAGTACGGCAGTTTTACTGGTACTTTAAAAATCAAAATAGAAACGGTAAGCAACTTTCTTCTTAACATTACAACAAAGTCAAGTTCATAATAACAGATATAATGCAATAATACTGTACTATATAACAATATTTGTCATGTAAAATTTACACTACAGACCAAGGCAATATTTTTCAAGTTCATGTACAACTCATTTCATGCCATTATGTTGTAATAGTGTTTTACTGTGACCAGAGATGTAATTCGAGGGCTCAGCGCAACATTGTCGTAACTTGTTCTTATTTCAGTATGAGTTACGACACTGTTGCGTTGAACCCTCGGTATGAGGACAACAAAGAAAGGATTGTATAGTGAAACCTGTGAAGAAAGGTCACCATAGTGAAGGACAAAATGTGACCTATATTGACAGGTGGCCTTAATTCTGGGGTTACTTTGTTCTAAATCATTGATGACCATTTTTACAAGAATGACCTTTATACACCGGATGGCATTTATTCAGAGGTGACTGCTAAAACAGGTTTGACAGCAGTTGAACATTTTTGATGAAATTCCCTTCCAAATTGATCGCAAGTAATTTCAAGGCCAAGAAATGTTAGTTTTGAGTCTTTGACCTTGACCTAAAAACTGCACGAGGATAGGTGATACTAAAGAAAGTAATAATTTTAGCTACAAATATTAAAATAATACCAAATTAAACAAAATGGACCCTAAAACTTTGGGGAGCTAGTGTAGGAATACAAAAAGACTAAGGCCAGATACTGAACTAATTTTTGGCCAACCCAGTATTCAAAATTTTCAAAGATCAACATTTTGGTACGCGCAACTTTTTCGCAATAATATTTATATGTTCACATTGTAAACAAGTAGTCTGTTTGCAAATAATACCAAATAATGAATGTTTTAATAGAATCCATCACTTTTTCATGAGCATTAATTTTTATAATTTATCAATGCAGTTATTATACTTTATAGCCTTATTATTAATAACAAAACAAAAATTATGTTAATCTTACATTAAACAATGTGAAGTAATCCTTCTGAATCTATAAAGTTTCCTTATTTAATTTTTTCTTCAACAAATACAAAGCTATGTCCTTTAATTTTTATACAGCCCTCATTTGACATGGCAATGCAAGATACTAAGCTTCAAGTCCACAGTTCATATAGACCAAAAAATAATCAAACAGCTTCATATATAAATCACATTTTAAGTATATATATATAATATATAAATGAGACATAGAGAAATATGTAAGAAATATGACACCCCAAACTTAGTTTGCAGGGAAAGAGAATAAAAAACATCTATATCTTATCACAGTCTTTTGAAAAAAAAAACGATCAATTTTTTTTCATACTCTCTATTTGTAATTATTATGGAGCTTTGTGGCTCACGATGTTGTGGATGGTAACAATCTAAGTTCCTGAGTATGGGATGACACAGGTGAACCAAACAAGCGCTCCCCTTTAGCAGAAGCTGAGCTTGATTCATTGTACAGTCCTGATTCAGATCTATTCCTATGAGCCTGTCCTTGACCAGGGCTCTCTCTTTGATGTGGTGAAGATTCTTTTTTCATATCAAATGAAATTCCCTCTAATTTACTCAGTTGTTGTTTCTGTTGCTGCGAGATTTCTTCAGCACGCTCTGTCACTTCTTTGTGAGTTAAAGACACACATATATCGCCCACTGACAGTTTCTGACAATCAAGACCGTAACGTTTCATTGTCCATGTAGGCTCACATGATGACCAGCCCTGACCGAAAACAAAGAATGGATGCTCCACAGTAGCTTCAACCGTCACCTGAAAAGAAAAGAATTTACTGGTTAATATTTTGCCTTACTACTTTGTATCAAGACGAAACTGTCCAAATTAGTGGTCTGTGGCCATGCCATGTCCAAATTAGTGGTCTGTGGCCGTGGACTAGTGGTTGGACTAGTGCGCTGGATTAGTTGCCCAGTAATTCGGGTTCATACCCTTTCATGAAAATAAGACGAAAATACTGATTTTCCACCACATGTAGAGAAGTTGCCGGTCCCTTTGTGGAAGGGTAAGTTAGTACTGGTTAGAATACAGTTCGAAAACTGGTCGCCATATATAACTGAAAAGTTATTGAACAACAGCTACAAAAACCATACAAATCAAATTAGTCGTCTAGAAGTATATAGATCTGACAGTAAAGAATCACATAAGATCATGGGTTTGAGCGACAACAAGGAAGCAACCATCAAGAGGGTTCAATTTAACGCAACAGTGTCGTAACTCATATTGAAATGAGAATAAGTTACTACAGTGTTGCGCTGAGCCCTCAAATTAAAATTGTTACAGGCCAATAGGTGGCAATTTCAGAAAGGGGAGGAGGGGGGCTTATTTTATATTTTGGCTGACAGGGGGAGGGGGCACCAAAATTAATTGGGGAGGGAGGGCTATGCCCATCCTAACCCCTGTACCGGTTCCCATAGTCCTTGAAGTTTAGTTCAACTCAAGCTGGAACCAGTGTATTATAGCTTACTTCAAATAATAAAGCTTTATTTGATAGAAATTGAAATCAATTTTAGGCACTTACTATAAGAATACGGCTATCAACATTACATAGGTTTTCGCTCTGTTTCTATGGGGTAATCAATACATGAACTCGATAACATTCACACCCATTAAATGCTCGATAAATCATGTACATTGTATTGTATATGAAGTGAAACAAGTGCTAATAACTAACGAAGACCAACGTTGTGGTAAAAATGAGTAAACTAACAACTAACGAAGACCAACTTGTGGTAAAAATGAGTAAACAACTTCGCACAGTGCTGAAACATGATGATCAACCAATTATAATACAGTTAAACCTGGCTTTGCAACCACCTGGTGAATAAAGGCCACCTTGTGAATGAAGGCCATTCCTTGAAAAAAAATATCACTGATTATGTAGAACAAACTGACCTTCAAACTAAGGCCACTCGTCAATAAAGTCCACATTTTGTATTTCCAAAGGGAGGCCTACTGTTCACAGGTTTGACCTTATTATAAACACACACACGCAAATCACATCTTCACTGCATGATGGCCAAAAAAAATTGGGAAGGGGCCATTTTGGTGAGTAGATAGCCTTGCCGCAAACAAAAAGGATGGCCCAAGATGACAATTTTGAAAGTAGAACAAAATCAGATATCCTGTAAATGTGTTCAAGTCTATGAACATGTGTAACTACTGCCAAGATGTAACAAGTCTTAATATCAAATACTTCAATGCACAACAGGTCATTTAAAGGAGTTAAACCATTAATGTCTGGTAAATATAACATAAATTATGTCGTACAGACAAAGGGTGTGCACTAAGATCAGAGAAATTAAACACATTATGAATGTAACCATTTGCATAACAATAGAACAATGCAATTCTGTTAACTTTTATGTTGAACCGAATAATCTGACATTTAAGCTGAACTGGTTAACCTGACCAATATTATGAAAGTGGGTGAATTTTTATCAGTAATTTAAAAACATAGTGACTGGTTAACCTGACAGACAGAATGAACCGATTGATATTAGTCAGTGAACACGTGGTATCTGGTTAACCGGACCAATAAACTGGACCGGCAATTTGAAAGTAATTGATATTAGTCAGTGAACATAAGGTATATGGTTAACTGGACCAATAAACTGGACCAACAGTATGAAAGTAATTGATATTAGTCAGTGAACATGTGGTATCTGGTTAACCAGACCAATAAACTGGACCAACAATATGAAAGTAATTGATATTAGTCAGTGAACATGTGGTACATGTATCTTGTTAACCGGACCAATAAACTGGACCAACAGTATGAAAGTAATTGATATTAGTCAGTGAACATGTGGTATCTGGTTAACCGGACCAATAAACTGGACCAACAATTTGAAAGTAATTGATATTAGTCAGTGAACATGTGGTATCTGGTTAACCAGACCAATAAACTGGACCAACAGTATGAAAGTAATTGATATTAGTCAGTGAACACATGGTATCTGGTTAACCGGACCAATAAATCGGAGTTTTACCGGACCAACAATTTGAAAGTAATTGATATTAGTCAGTGAACACAATCATGGTATCTGGTAAACCTGACAGACAGTATGCAACTGGTTGATATTGATCATTGATTGCATGATAACTGGTTAACCTGACCAACATTATGAAACTGCCGGGTGATATTGATGATTGATTACATAATATCTGGTAAGAAATGACCACCTTGAAAAATATTTGAATATTAAGTATTCCATTCACACAGTACAAACATTAATATCAAAGAACTTTATAGAAAATGGAGTAAACATATTGATATCAAAGGATAGTGTAAAAATGTTCTAACTTAGGATTGTAAAGAAGCAGATACGTTAGTTTTATACCAAAATGACACTACCTGAAGCAACATCTGTTACTTGGGGTGAATAACTTGATAGTGAGTCAGTGTATTCCTTGACGTTCATATTGCAAGAACATGGATTTACAAAAACACTTTATATACACATTCATTTATAAAGCTGTCGAGATTATTCTCATTTTACATGTGTAACTTTTTGGTGTCGATTTCAAACAAATTTATCTGTAACATTTGTATTTAAATCTTTTACGTGTCCCATTCCTTAATAAGTTTCCACAAACTAGTTCATAAATATCTAAGTGAGCTGCCTTAAACATTCCTATGAACACATTCAGCAAACTACAAGTATCACCTGATAACTTCTAGAAGTACTAATATAAGTAAGGGTCACACAGTTTAAAAGGGTCAGACCAACAAAATTACAACCTGGAAATCCTTGTATGATTTTTATGAAAGATTCACCATAAAGTTATCACTGATTATACAGCCATAATAAGCCCCCCCCCCTCCCCGTGTTCCTACGGCTCTGGTCGGGTTGACAGACAGACAGACGGATGGACAGACAGGAGTCATCAAAGGATATAGCACTATTGGTCTTTAGAATATTTCAAGAACTATAAAAATTAATGCCATCATGTAATTCGTTAGATTGGTTAACTCTATCAGATATATTAGATATAGATATTTCAATTGTTCCATTTCCATGGTGTGTTTTTTAATCAATTATCAGTTTGTTCAAACAATGCATATCATATTGACAATACTATACAACAAACTGGTTTTCAATAAATCAAGTCACGTTGTGGGGACGGACATTTTTCAGCAAGTAATTATATTGGTATATTTATAGAAAGAAAGTCACGCAGATAAAAACATTACCATTTCACAGAAATAGCTCAGCATGCCAATAAAAATATTAATTAATGAGTCATTTACATGAAGTGCCCTTACACTTAATAAAGTTGTGCGTAAACATGCAACAATTTAGAAGGAATATAATTGGTTGAATTTCCGTATTTTATCCTCTTCACTCTACTTGAGCTATCGGATATATACTAAGGAAGTTTATATTATCTACAAACAAACTGTAAACATAATTACACTATGATGGATAATTTTTACCAATTAAGGATTTATCATTATAATCAAATATTTATCTTAAGTACAGTTCAGGAATGAGTGGCATTTTTAGGCGCACTTTTGGCTTGAGTCTGTATTGAACTGACTGACTGTAAGGGGATTATGTGCATGTTAATGAATACAATTTTGACAATAGGGTAAAACCAACAAGTCGGAGAAGCAGTAAGCTGAATCTTGAGCATTCAGACTTGTACCTAGTCGATGTCGTATTTTGCAACATACCCTGATTCTAGTTCTTAAGACTGGTACCCCAAGATACTGGTGTATTTAGACTAGAACCTTATGGCTGGTACCTAGACACTGGTAATTGATATTGGTACCCCAAAACCCATACATTGTTGCATTGAAACCAGCGCCCTGAGACTGGCACCTTGACAATACATATAGTTACCAAGATAAGTATCTAAAGACCTGTACCTAATGACTGCTATGGTACCCTTACAATAATATGCAGACTAGTAGAAAAGAAAATTCAAACAAGTGCTGAACAAATTAACTGACATTTTATGCATGTATTTTCTTTGCACACAAACGCTATTTCTTAGATCAAAAGATTAGAATTTTTACATAAAAATGATTTGTACTACTGACTTACCATAGAAAAAAAAAAAAAAAACGCACAAAGAAAGAACGATAAGTTCATGAATATTGTAATATTGAAATATTAGGAACTGAACCATCAGTGAAAATTGCAAAAAAATTCGGTTACAATCCCCAAAGTTCGAAAATACTTATAAACTAGACAGCCCCTTTGACCCCTGGCTAAATCTGTTACTTTCATAAGAAAATCTGTTGTACTGAATATCAATGAAAACCCTGCGAAACAACTGAATGTATACAGTTTAATTCATGTGACATTCAACCCATGACATCAACTTAAATAAGCACCAGAGACTCAAAAATGTTAATTCAGTTAATTATGGTAGCTGCTGAGTATTATAGAAATATTTGCCTATAAATAGATTAACTGATGTATTTTCTACGTAACTATGACATCATTGACACCTGAATTAGTTTTATTACTTGAATGCTGAATAATTTTTCAGTATCAGGTCAATAAATGATGAGCTGAGTTATTTAAGCCACGATAATAACATAATTATAGGACAGTAGATATACATGGCTGATGAAGCAGGCTCATTTATAGCTTTTCTGTGACAGCAAAATTCAATACTTACAATGAGGAAGTGTGGGGGCGAGAAAATTCTAACGGAAATATATTGTCTTCTTGAGGTAATATGGACACAACATACTGGTTGCCTGCGTATCTACTAATAGTATGCACAGACTATTTCAAGTATTATCGGTAGTGATTGTAATCAGTCAATAAAAATTTAATCGATTAATCAAAGGCAAAAGTCGGTGATTATCGATTAAAACTGATTAAATAAGAAATGACCTAAATTGCTAAGACTGCATAAACTTAACATCCCTGACACCAAATGACACAAAATCAATAAAAATTGAAAAACTTAATGACTTAACTGAGTAAAATAACAGCATTTTTATTACAGTAGTCACTATAGTTTATCAAATCAATCATTTAGGTCTTTAATGTGAAATCCCTGTCAGGAAAGTGTGAGGTCTGCAGTTCTATAGTCAAGAACGATAACTCTGTACAAGACCAAAATTTCGTTGATTAAATGGGAGCATCGTCATCGTCACGTCAACGACCATTCGTCAATGATTCGTTGAATAAATGATTTATCAGAACATCACTACTAATGAACAGAGGTCAGAGGTCAAGAAAAACAAAGTGTTGACAGAAATCTCTTAAGACTTAATCTCAAAATTTCACCATGGTTAAAAATAAATAATTCATGAAGCTACCTAAAGAAAGTATGAGTTAGGCTTTAAAAATTCCCCAATTTGGTGTTTCACGACACAAATTTCCTTATCAAGGGGACCCGATACCTGTTCCCCCAAACGGTACTAAAGGACTGCCAGGTGAATTTATATGAGAATATTATAGAAACATGATATAATTATATTCATGTTTGAAATTGGCTACAAGTTTTCTGGTAACAAAGCAGTTTAATCATACTGTATAGAGTAAAATATTTGAAATGTGGTTTCTTAACTGTAAAATAGTAATTATTAGAAATGGTTTAATTATAAGCCAATTGCAGGGTAATTAGTCAAGAGACAGCAGTGTTCTCTGGAAGAATCAGACCAGCCGGCTAAATTGAAATAGTAGCAGATTTTATTCACTGATTATTCATCTGCTGGGGTGAATTTATGTTTGGATTGACAATTAGTGTTTGCCTATTTTTCCGACCAATCAGCTACTGGGATTATTTGAATTCTGGACTGATTAATTTCATGAAGATGACTGTCTGGCTCTTCAGCAGATAGAGTCTGACCTACTTTTATTAAAAGTACGATGGGAAAAATAGGTCAAATACTAAGTTGGTTAGCGTCTAAAATGACTGTTCTACGTGAATTAGAAATGCCGGTTGCTCGCTTCCCTTAGCGTTTCTATTTTCATGTAGGACTGTATTTCGAGTTGAATGTCATATCGCCGGCTGCCTACGCTTCAGATAAACACTGCTATTAAGACTCTTGATCTGCTGTAAATGGAAAACAAGAGCCCCACAAATGGTGCCAATGCTCGTCTGTTTACCGCCTCAGTAAGATCTATCCTCCTATGGAGTTACATGTTGCTGTCTCTTTAAAGTTTCTGAGTTATGAGCTACATTTAAATTTTTGCACAGACACAGACAGTGCAGTGATCACAAAAGCTTGACTTTTTCATCGAAAACAGCCAAGCTAAATATTGTAATGAAGATGAAAATGTACCTGAATTTTATGCTCTCCAACAGCAAATCCAAGAACTGCTGTGCCATGAGCCTCATTCTCTTCAATCTGTACCACAGTGCTGGAGTCTATTTTGAGATCATTACTCACATCTGCACTAACTCGAAAATCATTCGTCTCTAAATCTTCAACACGTTTATATTCGCCATTACCTAACTGAATAATAGAACCCTTCTGAAAATGGGGGGGATAATGTAAATGAGGGGTTCTTCCCGAGGATAACTCAGGGTTCTGACTGTCAGGGTCAGGTAGTCGGGACCCTTTTTGATTGGCATCCTTTTCTAACCCTGAATGTTCTAATTTAGTTCTTTTTGCTAAGGGTTCATCTGCGTTTATGAAAGCACTTTGTTGATGGTTACCTATAGGAACAGCACTCACAGATTCAGGTCGTAAAATCCTATGTTTTAATGTACCTTCACGACCTGAAGATCCTTTGTAATAATCCTGGGGGTCACGCGTGTGACTCGGAGATTCACGTAAAGAAGATGAGAAAGCAACTCTTGTAGGTTCGGTAAATCCTGATGGCACAGAAAACTGGTGTTTCTCATCCTTAATCACACCTGTACTGTATCGTCTTTTCTCCATTTCTGATTCCCGTCTGTATTTGTTTTCATCCCGCTCTAGGCTACTACTTCCTATGTATGTTTTTCCACTCGGTGAGGTCGTAAGCGGCACTGGCATGGAATACTGTCCTAATACAGTTGAGCTACCAGCAGCGCCTGCATACATTGAACGAGGAACTTGGGATTGTGCTGCGTGTGTACCCATACTTTGTAACACAGCAGAATATGATCCTAACTGTGGATCTATTGTACCATGCATTACACCCGCGCTATATCCTGGGTACTGGTTGTAAAACGCGCTATATGGAGCTAATCCCGCCCCGTGTGATCCTGTAGCATATACAGGAGAATAGGGACCAACCGCTGAAGACCCTGTAGCAGTTGAGAAAGCAGTTGCGTAACGTGCTGTGTCAGTAACAGTATGTGGTGGCCTAAACACTGGAACACCTACAGTCACTTGGGGGCCAGCCCCTACAGTTCCAGCCACAATGCTACGTGAACTAATATCATGTAAAGCAATACCCCCAGTCCCGCCAATACGTCCTAATAACATTCCCTCAGTTGTTGATGCAACTTGGGGCAGCACTTGCCCCGAGGTACTTGAACCATCAGATAACCTATTTAAATTATTGTTGTTGTTCCCAGGTACAGAGCTACCGGTCATTCTATGTCTATCAAAGCCATTAGGACCCGACATTCGCCACTGACAGTCAGCTTCATTTCCAGTAAATTTCAAATTGTCGTCTGAACATTTAGTTTGAAAATTAGAATTTATATCTGGTTTCAAATGCTGCAAATCAGAAAGATTGTCCGGTTTATTTATTCCGTTATCTCCAAGCAATGCGGCTTTTAGAAGTTCACCGCTGTCACACTTCTGACCCTGACCTATCTCTGTATGAGACTGTAAACTGGACAGGATGCCATTACTTCCTGAAGCATTATCTATTAGTGATTTTCCCAGAGTTCTAAAAGCTGATTCGCGTTCAGACTTGTCACTGTGTGTCCATACAATAGTAGAGCCAGTCTGGGCCCAGCTACTGTCATCACTGGGTGGGGTAGGAGAAGTAAATGTTTCGGAGCAGAGAAGTAGCTGAGATTCTTCTCCTGAAATAATAAAATAAAACTTTGTCAAACATCCTTAGAAATACACAACAACCAACTTAAGCAAGAGATATTGCTAAACATTTGGTTTTACGAAGAAAAACTTGAGAACAATTAGAAGATATAGTAGACGCAATCATACCGATCTCATTCACACTAGTACAAGATGTGTATGCTTAACCCACATTCACAATATACTGCCAATATTTAGGCTCCCCTTAAATCTTTTTTATCTTAAACGAAATTCAAATGTTACATTTAAAAGAATTCATTTGGAAAGTGCTACGTACAGTGAGACAAAAAACAACAACAAATACACAATCTACTTTAAGTCATGGTTTAAGAATGAATGTTTTGACCATGTTTTGCTTAATACGCATATCAGACGTAATTACCAATGACTCGACATTAATGACACATGGAATGTTGTGACAATACTGCGCTAAGTTGTAGTAAACTATAAACCGACATTGTACACAGATAGACTGGTTTACTATCAATTTGTAACATGGATTTTTTTTACTGTTGAAATATTTCATACCACAGTCTGAATATTACAATTGTAAATATTGAATTATGGGGATGGCTTTAAATAATATAGATATGGGGGGATATTGTCGTGAAGTAACAATATGAGATTACATACAAGCTCATAAACTTACTGTATTACATAACACCATGAATGATCAATGGACATGAATGAAGATTGTACATGCTCGAAATATTCAAATATATAGCTGTTGATTAAATCTATAATAACAACCTTCGCACTTTCAATAAAACATCACAAGTTCAGATCAAGCTTCGTGATTTTGTACTTGTACTGCATTACAATTGCTATTCATTAGTTATTCAATAGTTTATCATTATCATTTGAACATTTGAGTAATATGGACTACGAACACTAAGGAATAGACCTATAATTTAGACCAAAAAAGGCCCCCCAATTTTTTTTTTTTGTTTCTCACAGGTTGCCTGATCTACCCTAATGTTCCCTACGACACTGAACTTTTTGTATTATATAGGAACAGCACACCCACTTCCTCACTTTTTTAACCTTTCCACATGTTTTTAAGAGCAAATAAAATCCCCGTCATTAACCTTGCCTATTTTCAATGTGCAGGTAACAAGAAAGAAAACATATTTATTTTTATGCCTTTATAATTATCAATGCACCACGAATATTCACTACCTGACCTCACTATTTTGATCTGTCTAAAATATCTGATTCATCCATTAAACTTGAAATATTTCATATTACATGGCTACATAAAAATCTTAATAGCTAGCAATTTGCTTTAGCCAATTAAATACATTAAGATGAGTACTCAATATAATATTATATAAACTCTCTAGTCCAACCAAACAGACCTTCTTGCACTGGAGAGTACCAGAGCTTATTTCCTGTCCGACTTCTTCTCTCCGGAGAAAAATCAATGAATTCTTCCATTTTTTATTTCCATCTATAGCAAGTTCAGCTTTTACAAATACTATTTCATGAATAAGTTATTTACCCAGAAAAACAAGACTAGAGTATTTACTAGGCAATAAATATGTTGGCCCGCTAATCTAATCAATATGGGCCCACAGCTTTTATCAATATAAGTACCCAATATTATGAATGCTTCATTTATTTTAACAAAGAATTTCAATAATAACCTTCGATACTTGTACTTCAATTAACATTGGTGGTATGTCACTAAATATTGATACGATATTTGTACATGGACGGTCTGTATATATTTCGGTTGATAGTAAATCAATTAAGTAACGATTTTCCGGCTGTGTGATTCCGGCTCAATACTTTAATCCTGTCACATAAAAATGTTGAATTTAAGATAAAACTTTCCGCCTCGGTATGAACTGAAGAAATATATTGGCCCTTATCAGAGTTATCATTAGACCCTTTAAATAGTATTTTGCCTCTTGAAATGCCTTAAACTCTTGAGAATTTGTACCTATGGGTCATATTTGATATTGCAATATTATATAGTAAGAAATTTTGCTGATTTTAGATGATAATCAGTTAAGGGTCCTATTTGACCCTTTCTAATGAGAACCCTACCATATGCAGATCAATTACTAACTAAAATATGACCGTTTTCACAACATCCACTTTTATTGACCCTTACATGAGGATGAATTTGTGTCATATGAAATTATGTACATGAAGCATGACATATTCAGACTCTTCAGTACTTTATAGATGTTTCTGTATAAATTTGACTATGAATAACATATTCTAACTTAATTTCCATTCTGCAGGATTTCTTCACAACAACAAAATTATACTATATAATATATTTAGAAATGACCAGACACCTTTCATTCATTCTAACAGAATGAGAAGGAAGTTTAAACCAGATATCCTGCAAGTCATGAAAAGACTTGTAATTTACCAAGGTAAATGACAGATTTAATCTTTTACAATAATAGGACAAAGCAACCATCACAATGCTCCATCAGTATCAATGTGTGGAGTTATTCAGTGATGTACCTGGTAATGAACTGTGAATTCATCACACGCCCACAAGTCAATTATCAAATAGACGAACAAGAACTGCAAGTAACAAAACACAAATATCGTCACCAATTAAAGCTAAAAGCAATTTGGGACACAAATAGAACTGTGGCGACAGGATAATGGGACGCAATGTGGGAATTTTGTCACACTAATGGTTCACACTCAGATTGCAAAAAAAATAACTTCCCTAAAAATTCAAAAGAATTTTCTTGTATGACGTAGAACAGTTTATATTAAGGAAACTAGACATCATTTGGTATTCTCGTAACACACACCACTCAATTCATACAATCACGTTTGCTATTCAGTTCAGAGAACATACGGAAAATAGTCCACTACACACGAATGATTTTAATGTATTACTTGCGTATCTAGGAAATTGCATGTCTTAAAAGTGATAATGTATTCTCAATAATGTAGATAACAGGCTACAGATGTAATATGTCTGCAGTATTTTATCTGGATATATCAATATATATCTACTGATGTTTTAAGCTTGTCCTCTATTATAACCTTACTCCAGTATCTCACAATCCTCATGTCTCACTACCTTAGTCCAGTATCTCATCCCCTCCATACCTCATTGTCTCTATATCTTAGATCAGTATCTCACCCCCTCCATACCTCATTGTCTCTATACCTTAGTCCAGTATCTCATCCCCTCAATACCTCATTGTCTCTATATCTTAGTCCAGTATCTCATACCCTCCATACCTCAATGTCTCTATATCTTAGTCCAGTATCTCATCCCCTCCATACCTCATTGTCTCTATATCTTAGTCCAGTATCTCATACCCTCCATACCTCATTGTCTCTATATCTTAGTCCAGTATCTCATACCCTCCATACCTCATTGTCTCTATATCTTAGTCCAGTATCTCATACCCTCCATACCTCATTGTCTCTATATCTTAGTCCAGTATCTCATCCCTTTCATACCTCATTGTCTCTATATCTTAGTCCAGTATCTCATACCCTACATACCTCATTGTCTCTATATCTTAGTCCAGTATCTCATACCCTCCATACCTCATTGTCTCTATATCTTAGTCCAGTATCTCACCCCCTCCATACCTCATTGTCTCTTATATCTTAATCCAGTATCTCATACCCTCCATACCTCATTGTCTCTATATCTTAGTCCAGTATCTCATACCCTCCATACCTCATTGTCTCTATATCTTAGTCCAGTACCTCATCCCCTCAATACCTCATTGTCTCTATACCTTAGCCCAGTATCTCATCCCCTCAATACCTCATTGTCTCTATATCTTAGTCCAGTATCTCATCCCCTCCATACCTCATTGTCTCTATATCTTAGTCCAGTACCTCATCGCCTCCATACCTCATTGTCTCTATACCTTACTCCAGTATACCTCATTGTCTCTATACCTCAGTCCAGTAAACCTCATTGTCTCTAAACCTTAGTCCAGTATACCTCATTGTCTCTAAACCTTAGTCCAGTATACCTCATTGTCTCTAAACCTTAGTCCAGTATACAATGAACCTCATTGTCTCTATACCTTAGTCCAGTATCTCGTCTCCTCCATACCTCACTGTCTCCAACCTACACAAATTTTAATACAATCACACCTAATGTATTAGACATTTATATGGATATTTTCACAATATTGAGACTGATGAGGTATGTATTATACTAAAGCATATACTTATCATAACAAAGCGTACACAAATTGGTACAAATAGTGAAATAATGTTTCTACAGTTGTTTAGCTTCCAACAACTTGATGTATGGGTTAAATGTAGGAAAAATGGGCAAGTACCAATATTGTTCTTATCTAAAAACAGTGTGTCTAATAAATGACTAGATAAGTACAAAAAATGCAACATTTAATTTCAGTTAAATATAGCACAAATCTCGTCAAATGTTTCCAATCAATTTTGAAAACACAGCACACTAAAGACAGCCAAGATATAAAGATTCCACTTGTTGTGCAGTATATAGTTTACAGGGTTATATCTCAATTCAATATTACTATATTGACAAAGAAATAGAGAGTGTTGTTGACAGTTCTATGTACTTGATGCCCTAAGAAACCAACAAAATTGTATTCAGGCACAAGGTAGGACAGAAAGGATATTAAACAGCTATATAATTAATTTATGCATCACGGAGAGAGGAACCTTCTTGCCATAGAAACATACACTGGTTTGACCTGATGTAAATTCAGAAACTGAAACTATCACACAATAAATGGATGGACTGAAACTGTTCAAGAAGAGAATGGATGTCTAGATGGCCAAGATGGTTTGTGTGATGGCCTTGTGGCCCAGTGATCCAGGTTGGAATCTCAGAACGGAATGTCAAAACCCTAAAGTTTCTATGTACAATCCTATTTGAAAGCAGTCACACATAAGGCCTAAATTAAAATTAAATTTGTTCGCCCTTTACCGACCGACCCGAAAAATCATGCCGACTCAAAAAAATTTATTGCAAAATCTGGGAAAACTTTATTTTTATTCTTGGGAAAATATACATGCACTCAGTGCTTTCGAAAGACATTTAAAGTAGGTATCATTTGAAAATTGAAGTTATGAAGGGAACAATAATGTGTGCTAATTAAGGCACTGAGTACATGTTGTGGTTGATTAAAGCACACAATAAATGGTTGTATGGTAGCAGAATACATAAAATGAATATAGAATACATCAAGATAAAAGTGTAATTTCATGCTAGTGTAAAGGTCAAATTCAGAAATAAAATAAAATATTTTCCTACCTACCGACCCTCTTCTAAAATTCAGGGTCGGTAAAGAGCAAACAAACATATTTTCAATTTAGGCCCCATATGTGTGGTAGTTGCTGGCTGCTTGTGGAAGAGTTAGTTAGGATTAGAATGTAGTCCAGGTGAAGTGACTGAAATATCTCATGCAACACATTAAATCCACTTTCACCAATGTTCACATCTGCAGAATCACCTTTTTGAATTTTTACTAAAAATTAGTTGAAATTTCTAAATATTTTCTCATAAATCCAACAAGAAAAAAACCCAGTCTTATTTAGTTATTAAATTAACAAATTAAAGTATTTAACATTTTTGTAAAATTGAAATGCAATAAATTACCATGATAAAAGTAGTTATCAAACATAATAGTCACTTTGACACAATTCTCCTACCCGTCAATTGAAAATATCAAAGAACTGAATGAAAACAGGTGTCAGTAATTATCACGTTGACATAAAAATTACAAGGCACCCAGCCAATGAGGTGGAAAGCCCTTTTCTATTCTCAAGTATAAAGTTTTAAATTATACTAATTAATGGTATCATTACTAGGTAAGAATTATCTCATATGGCAAGAGACAATTAGAGATTTCTGAAGCCAAAGTTGGCATCAAATTACTGTAACTACTACAAATAATACTGATTTATCAGAGTGAAATCTCGAGTTTATCTTGTGTTCACTGCCACTGGTTGATAATACCACAAATATTTGAAACAAAGAATGTTGAGAGTTTAACCTTTTTGTAATCATTTGATAGAAATTTTACACTAACAAGAAGGGAATGATTTATTTAATAACCACAGTTTCTTGTAGAGCACCAGGTGCAAGGGGGCGGAGCCAAAATTGAATGGAGGAGTACACTGACATATTTTTATATCACGCTGACAATAAGAGCCCATATAAATACATGTTTTCTGTATGGTACTCAAGAAGTAGAAAGGATGAAATATATCATATGGTTAAAGAACAAGATGACAAAGCATTTCCACCGGCGGTGTTTCAGTTGCTAGTGTGCTTGGCCAGTAACAGGGTTCTCGATAAGTTTGTAGCCAACAGGCCCAAAAGCTAGACTAACGGGCCTGCTAGGGGGGGGGGGGGGGGGGGGGGGGGGGAGTCTGGGCATTTTCTAGCAATATTTTATAAACTTTTGAGATTCCTAACCAGCTCAAACACATTTCATTGCAGCTAAATTTGGCCTGTGGCCTGTTGTTATTGAGAACCCTGCAGTAATCAGGCGATCCAGGTTTGAATCTCAGTCACTGCAGTTCATTATACCCTTCTCTGAAAATTTGACAAAATTGTTAATTGTCTATGTGCGGAGATGTTGCCTGCTTCTTGTGGGGAGTTGTGGTAGAACTGGATAAACAACATCCAGGAAAACTGATAAAGTCAACCCGAAATATAACTAATAAAAATATCACTGAAAAAAGTGACTCACTATAATGGAGCATGATTTCATGTTATTAATGTTTTAAGCATTATTAAGAATTAAACATTTTTAGGGGCTGTGCGTATATAGAAGTTGTATCATCTTGCTAAAACTAGAGATGGGTATTGCGGGAAATTTCATATCGCAATATATTGCGATACGCAACAATGTATTGCAATACGTATTGTGATTTATTGGGAGTTTAAAACTCTTGATTTATTAAGTATTCGAACTTGGATTTTACAGAAAATATGTAGTTTCATTAATCATTTGCATAATGGTTTCTTTATTTAAGCTATCACAAAGAAACTAATGAAAATATCAGTGACTAAAATGAAACTTCATGATGTTATAATATACAGCACTTGTACATAATTATAAAACTCTCCTTGAGCAAAACCTAATACATTTACCACAAACAAAATATTTCTGTTTTCCGGTGGAATCAGGCTTAGCTGATACAATACAAGTTTAAATAGTCAATAAATTATCAAATTACTTTAAACATATCGCGATATGGGGTGGAACCGTACCGGTACATATTGCATTTGGAACGTATTGCAATAGTATCGGTATATTATGGGTATTATTGGGCATCTAGCTAAAACAGAAACACAAATCACATATCAGTATAAGTAAATCATTCTTAACAATCACTACCTTACTATTCAACATTAGGAACTGGCAATGTCTCAGCTAGAGGAGAAAATTTACATTTTTGTCGAATTTTCATGGAAGGGTATACCCTGCTGCGACCAGTAATTGAATAAGGATTGCAGGGTTATTATACAAATCCAGCGCAACAACCACTCGACCACTGCCGCAGCTTGGCCGCAGCTCTAACCACAAGAATCTGAAAGACTGACCTATTTAAAGAATTATAAACTGCCATTATTTTACACACAAATCCTATTAAACACTAAGACAGAAATGTGTCAATTATCAAGAGATATTAGTTTCTTCAGAAAACTTGAAAATAATCTTTTGGATCAATACGATATACAAAAGGTTTCTCCCGGAAATACATTACAGTAATGGTAGATATTACACCCAAATAGAAGAAAACAAGAATCTATTATCCAATGTAAAAGTGAGGTGAATGACCGCAAAACAGCAAATATCCATGTTGTATTTACATGATCACACTAACTGAATATATCATACCATATTTACAACAAATAAGGCTATCAACTTAAATGCAGAACATCATATAACGCACAATTTGACAGCAGTAATACCAACACATCAGCCAAATAATTCACACACGTGGTATTGCCATTAGGCCAATGTATGTTACATGTTTATAGATACATGTTATGACTGAACACCAGGACCCACCATTCTTATAGTTGTAAAATTAATATTGTTTTTGATAAATAATAATAAAATAACAACACAATGACCTTATTAATAACATTAGGTGTTTGTGAAACACAGAAGCCACCCCCCTCTAAATGCCAACTAGACAGTAAGACCTTGACCTTTAAGGCAGATAAGGTTCATCTACATGACTGTGATGATGGTGACCAAAAGGCCAAATCATCATCTAGTTATTGGTTGGACAAGGTATTTGTGTAAAATTTAAAGCACTGTGATCTTGACCTTTGCCCTCCTGACTTTTAAATATCTACATTTGATTTTCAACATCCAAATCAAATAATTGAGAACAGTAGGTCAAATTGTTCTCTGTTTATTGATCAGAAAAGTTTTTTGTGTTTGAAGGGCACTGTGACCTTGAACTACTAACCTCAAAACAAATAGGGGTCATCCACTGTGAAGTCCAACCTCTTAACTAAGTCTGAGGAATGTAGGACAAGCAGTACAAAAAAACACCCAATAATGTACTATGCGTGCATGCATCGGATGACAGCTGATTTCTACATTATATTTCTAAAAAATCACACAGAACAAGACAAAGCCATCAAGCGGAACTCATCAAAACACACCATATTTTGAGACAAGCTTATAAATATATTTATATGCAACTTACTCTTCTGTATGAAATAATTTACACATTTTTATTACATACTGTTTTCAAATAAAAATGTAAATGCCACTGACAAGACCAGAAGAACAAAGAAAAGACCTAGGATTTTAGACCAAATAACCGGAGGGTACCCGCAGTCTTTAGCATAAGACTAACACAAACCTGTATAAAGATCACAAGACTAAAACATATCAGTCTAGATCACAAGACCAAAACATACCAGTCTTCAGACCACAAAACAAAAAACAAACCAGTCTAGAACATACCAGTCTAGATCATAAGACCAAAACATACCAGTCTAGATCATAAGACCAAAACATACATGTCTGAATTATATGACTAAAGCAAACTCTAGATCTTAAGACCAAAATGTACCAGTCTAGATCACAGGACCAAAACATATCAGTCTATAGACCATGAGACTAAAACAAACCAGTCTAGACCACAAGAACAAAGCATACCAGTCTTCAGACCACAATACCAAAACAGTCCAGTCTAGATCATAAGACCAAAACATACAAGTCTAGATCATAAGACCAAAACAGTCCAGTCTAGATCATAAGACCAAAACATACCAGTCTGAATTATATGACTAACACAAACCAGTCTAGATTATCAGACCAAAACATACCACAAACCAGTTATTATATACTAATAAGATATCTTGACCATTAGACTTAAGCATACCAGTCTGTACCAAACTAAACTACACTACATTAAACCAACACATGCAAAGCCAGACCACTAAAATTGAAACTTCAAATTATCAAATAATTTTAACTGTATTTGTCTAGATATTAATTTCTAGCAAGGACAAAAATACTCACACTTTCAACAGAATATTTTTGTTTTTAAAAAAGATTTTTTCAAATGTTTAATAAAAATACCAAACATATTCATAATAAAGATTGACATAACACCAAGAAATAAAAGATCATACCTGATATCTAATCATTCATTTAAATATGCTGAGTTCAAACTGCTCCAAATTGTAGACAAAAAGAGAACTTTCAATATTAAACAAGCTTTACAACAAATCCTAGAAAGTGATTATTCTAATACTGTCACTTCATATTCCAATCAGTCAGCCCGATTCATGAAAACTTCAGTACAAACTATTTTCTCACACACTGTTGTACGATAGTATCTAAAACACTGCCGCATAAAACTATTTACATGTAAACTTGTCAAGCTTCCACTGTCTAGTATACAGTTATGCATTTCAATCCCAACACATGGGTTTATGCACAAAATTACTATTCTGTAAAAAATATATTTCTTCTTTCAGGTTTCACCGTGTTTCCCTTACACTCTTTCACTAAATAAAGAAGTTATAAGTTTATATACTAACAATCAAGCAACCCATAACACACTGCCTGTAGGAGGAATGTAATTCCTCTTTCATGTACCACTGGCCTACAAATGTCAATTACTCAATACATACAGTGGTTTATAAACCATGCATACAGTGGGGGTTTTACTATCGGCTGTACTACATACAACAAGTAATTGGCACTATTCCCAAACACACAGCCAATAACATCATAGCAAACTTGCGAACCACAACGTAAATAGATTGAAAAAAAAACCGTATGAATGCGTATTTTCAATCTTGGTAGGAGGCATTAGTTAAAACTTGTTAATAGTAATATTTTTCCCCTATGCACCCAACACAGTGAGTCAATAATAACAGGATGACAAATACATCAGACTAACATAAGATACCAGTGGTATGTGCTGAAGAAAGTCATTGAATGTACATATATGTAGTAAGTAATTTCAGCACCATATTAATTGGATGGATCAAAATGTTTACACATGTTTTCAGGACATTCAGAACATTATAACATACCAGTACTAGTTTCTTCTACTTATTTTTTTTTATATTTCTTATAGATCTCCAAACTTAAGTAAATGTTTACCCTCTAAAATCTGGAAAAGTATGGAACCATACTGACTTTATATAAGCATTATGCACGACTACCTCCCTTCAGAGTCTCCATTTTGTTTGTTCTGAGTCTTAGAAAAACATGGGATTGAGTTTTACAGCCATGTATAGGACACGTCCAATTTTTGGTCTCAATTTTGGAAGAAAAAGTGTGTCTTATACATCGGCGATTACGGTATATAATTTATATGATGTTTATTTGTTTATTTATTTGAGTTTTACACCCCTTTTCAACAGTCAGAGTCATATGAGGCGGCCGACAGTTCACCTAACCATCGTTCCTGGGAAAAACCAGTACTCGACTCCCATCCTCAGTTAGCGGCTGCCTACTTTCTCACATAAAGAGACATGGTCGGTAGCTGGGCTCAAACCCACTGCCTTTAATCATTGAGTGGTTACAATGATTTCAAGTCAGCGACCTAAACAACTCAACCATGGAGGTGGGTTACAAGACATGAAGGGGCCTTCTAGGTTTAGCGATTATGGTCACTATAGCCCCTGAAACACCACTGTGAATTCCAATCCTAACATTTCACATATCGAGGGTTCAACGCAACACTGTCGTAACTCATATTAAAATAAGAACAAGTTACGACAGTGTTGCGCTGAGCCCTCGATATGAGGAAACTGTCCAGCTAAGGTCTCAGGTGTATATTATGTATGACTGGGGTCTTCCTCCCAACCTCAAAATTGCAAAAATATCCCTAAAATGATAGAAGCCACTATCAAATAAAGGCCACCCTGTAAATAAAGGCCATTCTTTTAAAAAACATCAATAATTATTTAGAACATTTGATTTAAAGAATCACCTCCTATTAGAGGCATTAATCAGTCAATAATGGTCACATTATGTATTTCCTAAGGGTTACCTTTGTTCACAGGGTTGACTGTATATATAAATACATATAAATATATATACATGTATGTCAATAAATAATTATACATCAATTATAAAGATAAATGAATTCATTAGGTCATGCAGTCTTATTTATTTGTTTCCTATCTTTTGACTGAACAATGAACCTATAAATTGACCAATTAAACTGCACAAAACATTGTTGATGGATTACAATAACCAAACCATAATAAAAGGACGTCCACAAGAATAAACTGAAATGTACGAGATCACGTTCAAAACATGTGAAGTGATCATTGTTGTAAAGTGTCGCATACATAAGTATGAAAACACCAAGTATATGAACTATGTACACAATCAAACCTGTGTTAGTGGCCAACTATACAAAGTTTAGGGTTCTCAATAAGTTTGTGGCCAACAGGCCCAAAAGCTAGACTAACAGGCCTGCTAGGGGGGACTGGGCATTTTCTAGCAATATTTTATAAAATTTTGAGATTCCTAACCGGCCCAAACACGTTTCTAAGCGGCTAAATTGGCCTGCAGCCTGCTGTTATTGAGAACCCTGTAAAGGCCATTCTTGTATAGACTGTCCTTGAATATTTAAAACAAAAAGACCCTGAATAAAGGCAACCTATCAATAAAGGCCACCTATCAATAAAGGCCACATTTGGTGCTTCTTAAGGGTGGCCTTTGTTCGAAGGTTTGAATGTACTTTGAGGACCAGCCTTTGATTATATTATAGGTGCCACATAAAGATATCTTTTCATACTCATAAAATATTTTTTAACAATGAAATTACCTGGAAATGACATCAACTCGGGTCAAAGTATTCCATCAATGCATTTATTATGTCATAATACAACAATGCAATATTTTATTATTAAATTCATTCAAAAAGCTTCTATTAAATGATTAAAAAAAGAGAGTTGTGTCCCTTTTAAGCAGCCATACTTGATTTAAATATTATACCCATTTAATACATAAACTAGCTAAAGTTAACTTGTAGAATTCAGGTACATTGTCACACAATAAACCAAGAATGTTATTCATATTAGACAATTTACAACACCCTCAGCTTATTTAAAATTATCTTAAATATAGTACATGAACAATACAAACATCTAGTTAGAGCCAAGTTATACATAAAAATTCAGTTGGTCTCGTTCCGTTATCAATGATAAATTATTCATAACGGATTATATTATATACATCAATTCAAAGATATAAACGGTACCACCTAGTTCAGGTCGTCATTGATTCAAAGTTGAGTGGGAGTTATTTGCCAGACAAGCGTGTACAGTGCGCATTGATCCCACTTATAGAACATGGTGGATATCAGATTTTATACTCAGCCTTTGACCTTAATCAATGAAGTCTCACGTGTCATTTAAGGGGAGAGAAATCTCATTTAAAACAAAATCTAACAAATAATCGGTCATAAATCTAACAATTAATCGGTCATAAATCTAACAAATAATCGGTCATAACTATTAAAGAAAGCATGAATAAGGAAAACGCTAATGTCAAATTAAAGCAGATTTTAAAGTGATTTCAGCAAAGATGTTTAAAATTTCAGAACTTTAAATGAAATCAAAATGGTTCATGGCTGATGTGTCAATCGGTCAGTCAGTTAATGTTTGTTGTAACAAATATAACAAAATTTCACAAATACAAAGAACTTGACTATATAACTAAAATATAAAACAGGAATTATCATTATCATTGATCCAGCGCCATTTCACTTGTTTAAAACTTGAACAGCTAAAAAAGTCTGGTATACACTAAATAAAACAGGACAGATTCATCATGATAAGATTACCACGGCAACCAACTGGATAAAAAGCTATCATAATCATGTTATATTCAAGATTAAATGAAACCAAAAATGTGCTAAATCTTAAAGTTTTAGTATTCAGTATTTTAATTAAACTTAGACCCAGGTATAAATCAAACAAATATAATTTTTAAATATAGCAACCAAGGCACGTTAAATATTTGCATATTAAAAAACTGTGTGTTTGGTATATCTAGAACATGTCTTTTTTTCAATGTATAATAATACACAATATTTAAAAATGGTTATGTTTTCAAGACGCAGTAGATCCTTTTGTGTTAGAGACCCCCCCCCCCCCCTCCTCAATCGTACTTGTGTCTAGCTCTGTTCCTGTAAACATATACAGCCAAATATGTGTTAGCACCCACCTCCAAAAAAAGGCCACCCTGTGATTAAAGGCCTTTTTATCATGGATTATTTACAACAAAATGACCTCCAAATAAAGGTCACCTTTCAATAAAGGCCAGAATATGTATTTCCCAAGGGTGGCCTTTGTTCACAGGTATGACTGTAATATTATCATTATAAGGGACTGGCTACATCCTTAATGGAACCATGAAAACATTATCATCAGCATTTATCAAGTAAAGAATTCATATAGACACAAAAACCTCATATAAACTGCATGAAGCATTTTAATGAGCAATTCTAAATTTGTAAATACAAACAAAAAGTTACACATTTTGAGAATTACTATCAGCAATTTAACAGTATCAGTCAACTGTACTGAAAGCTTCCACGATTGGTGCATGTTCAGCAATCTGGAGTTTAATCAATAGTCGTCAACCTATATATATTGATGACGCACATTTATCGTGAAAATCAATCGGCACTACGAGAGAATGAGACTAGGAGTGGATTTTCTAGCGTAATTATCCAATTTTATTCCATTTTTAGCCACGAAAAGTTCCTAATTTAGGTAACGTATTGAACATTAATTGTAATTACATGTTTATAACCGCTAGGACTGACAGTACTTCTGAATAAAATTCTGTCTGCATGTTTCCAATGTCTTGAAGTGCACATTTAGACATGCAATATTTCTGCAATAGATTGCCCTAAAAAACATAGTCAGACATTGTAATTAAGAGTCATAAAACCAAGCAACATCTTTAGGTTCGGAACTCTCACGAACATTACCAAAGTGGTTTGTTATCTAACGTTGTAGATAAAAAAAAGACAAAATTAATGTGGTCAATTTAAGGAGAACATGACAGAGTTCCTTGGAGAAAAAGCCAACAGAAAAAGTCATAACATTGTTACAAAAATGATCCAAAGAGATGCAACAGGAGGTGATGCCAGTCCAAAGTTTCCATTCAAGTCAATGCCCCCTAGCTAGCTCCCCGTAAAGACACTAAATCCAACAATGATGATTGGAATAAATTTAAGCAAAGCTTTTAAAGAAAACTGTTCCTTTATTATCTGCTTACAGGGTGTTTAACATACTTCAATATTTGAGGGTCAATAATGGCCCTTAGCTGATAATAATTTGAAATGTCAACAATTTTTTTCTATTCATGAAATAGAAAATTTGACCCTGTGAAAGAGTCAGAAGCATTAATTTGCTTATTTCAAGAGTCAAAATGTCATTTTAAGGTACCGGTAAACTTACGTTTCTGTTTTATGGTACAGTTTATCATATGTAACACATGACTTGGTAACTTACTGAGATATATACAATCTATAGTATATATATGTCATAGAAAAAAACATGCAAAACTGTCAAAAAAATCACTTGAACATCAACACAGACAGCTGTAACTGTCAACTACAAACAATTATAGAATTGGACACAAATAACAAAACCATACAAAACAATGTACATATAGCATCAATAAGTATCAAAAAATCTTTATCAAAACAGTATGAAAATTATTACTTTCATAAATTATAATATAATTATCATCTATTTAGAATCAGCATGGATAAAATCTTTCTTAACCCTGTCATGAACCATTTTTTAAGTAAGCAAAGCCCGCAAGAAAAGTTCATGTTTTCATCAATTCCTTTTAAACAGGTAGAGACACTAAGATCAAGGGTAAATAATCTAAATCTACTTTAAAATAATTATTTCTGACTGGATGGTCCAAGCACATATAGTCTAAAGACTGTCTAATGGCAAGAATAGAACCTAGGCGTCTCCATAAATTTTTTCCCAATGCCCTAATACAATATAAATGGCATCAAAATGCAGGCTTTCTACTAATTACTTGAAGAAAAGCAGGTTACTTGGTACATTAACCATAAAACAACAGCTTGATGGCCATAGAACAATACGGTTTACCTCATTACCTTTCAATGATAAACCATCTCACCAAGCCTAAAGATTAAAGTATTTCACTGTGTTTAAAATACCACATCTGCAAATACAAAGTAGACCGATTTAATGGGTCCATAATCTAATACTCTATCAGTGCACCTGAATATGATTCCCTAAATGAATTACGTCTAATGCACCAAGGTAATGATCCGAAATAATCTATAAATAGAACACACTGACCTCCAGATCAACATACTTGATAGAAAACCAAAATTTATTTAAAGTAATCCACTCACACTGAAATAGTTTCATTATTTACAGTTTGCATACCAATCCACCACCTGCACAGAGAACTCCTATCTTCTCTAATTATTTAAGATTAGTTGTAATGTAAATACAGGTGTGAGGAGTGTGTGTATCTATGTCTCTACGTTTCCCACATCCGTGAGTTGGTGGAGGTATGAACTAAAACAAGTGGTCATGAAAATCATGAATGTTTCTTGAACTATTCTTGCATAGTTTGTGAATAGTTCATGAATGACCAGGGAGCTGAGAGGCTGTTAATTTTTCCCTCATGCACTTTAAGGACATATATATATAGTTACTACAAATTTGTGTAATGGTGGATAGATTTAGAAGAATTATAAATGTGATAATGAAATATTTTATGAATATACATGACTTGTATGAACTGAAGTAAAAACAGGGAATGAAGGAATGAACTGATAAGAACTGGTTTATAATGACATCCTGAACAAGATGTAAACAGGATGCATTGTGGGAGAGGTGAAGAAGTGTCCATGTCTATTTGAATTTTATTTTAAGGAATATAATGTTATTTGTTTGTTTGTTTATATCGAGTTTAACACCCCTATTCAACAGTCAAAGTCATATGAGGCGGCCGTCAGTTCACCTAACCATCGTTCCTTGGAAGAACCAGTACTAGACTCCCATCTTCTGAAAGCAACTGTCTCCTTTCTCACATAAAGGGACATGGTCGGTAGTGGGGCTCGAACCATCGACCTTCTATCAGTGAGAGGTGATTTTAAGTCAGCTACCTTAACCACTCGACCATGTAGGTGGGTCAACATTACTGACATGTGAGGAAAAGAGAACTTAATACCCTATGGGTTTTAAATACAAAATTTCCAGGTTGTGTGGCAAACTTTTTACCCCTCCCATGTTTGCAACATGGTCAATATGCTACCGTGCTTATAGTGTTCAGCAGAAGATAAATAACACACGAATAAAAGATTATCAACAATGTACTTGAACCACACCACATCATTAATTGAATAAAAATGTGATGACTTAGCATTTTTTCTTCACTAAATTAATGGTAATGACAAGAAATTGAATAATCTTATCAACAACTTCTAATCTCCCATTCAGGTTACAGCCCTCTCAGAATGGAATTCATGGAAACATGAGTTTTTCTTGAACTATTCATGCCTACTTCCTAACTTTTTGATAAGGGAGGTAACAATCATACATAATAATATAAATTATGTGGCATATATAATAAAAATATATTATATACATGTAGTCAAACCTTAGTCTGCTCGTGGCCACCTCCGAATATAGGCCTCCCTGTGAATAAAGGCCATTCTTTTAAAAACTGTCACTGTTTATTAAGAACAAAATTACTTGCAAATAAGGACCATCTGTCAATAAAGGCCATATTTATCTTTCAAAAGGGTGCATGACCTTCATTTACTATTAAATTTAACGCTATCAAGACTAAATTTCACAATGTCATAGTACATAGTAAATTCTGATAAGATGGTAAAACGCTCAGATGATTGTGAGATGAGTCACATGTTGTGAGTTACATACTAAGGTCTGATTCATGATGCAATCTGTTGAACTCAAAACAACTTGCTTGTCAGAGTGAGTGAAGGAGAGCAAGTTACGAATGTGGGCTAACTTAACAACGAAATGCAACAAACAATTATTTATAAATACATGTAATGATCCAAATACACATAAAATACTGTGCAACCTCTCCAAAGCAACAACATTTCAGTGTAGCAAAATTATGTTGTTGTTTAGAGGTTGTCGCTCTGGAGTGGTTAAATTAATAGTTAAATCTTGCAGTGGGAAAGCATCTTGCTGTTGTTGAAGGGAGGTTGTTGCTCAAGAGAGGGCCGCTCTGGGGGGGGGGTTATACTGTACAGACAAACCTGTGCTAACAGACACACTTGAACAACAGACACCTGTCAACAATTGACACTGTAATTTCCCCTGATTAAAAATGCTCCATGAAATGGCTATATATTAAACTAGAGCTGTCACAGAGGTGAATAATACCCTTGCCGCCGCTTTGACACTAATACTGCAATATACGGCTATGTTCAAGGGGACATAACTCTGCAATGCGTGAATCGCTGTGCATGAAAATGTGTCTTGCACATCTACACATGATGTTGATAACATATAACATACTTCAAGTTTTATTGCAATAGCTTAAAAATGTGGAAGTAGTTTGCTCTACAAACTTTATGCGGACGGACAGACCGACCAACAGAGTGACTCCAATATACACCCTCTTAAACTTCGTTTGTGGGGGTATAAACATACAAAAATGTACCAACTTCGGATATTTCATTTTTGGATATGTTGGAATGGTTTCAGTAATAATGTTCCAGTGGTATGTCTGGCTAAAAAATACGGCTTGAATTGGTATGGGTTTTAACGCACATATCAGTCTATATGTACCAGGCATTGAATTTCCAAGACTTGCTTTAATGTATAAACATTTTTAGTTTGTTTGAAACAATAAAGTACAAGTAATAAAACCTTTAAATAAGAGCAGGGATATAAGAGCCCATTAATAACAGGGATATTTCATGATATGCCCAGTTCTCCTGTATTTTCTCTCTACTCTCTCTGGGGTGGCTCTTAGTAATGACAATAACTGTCAAATGGGCAACTAAACAACAGATAAACGCATTGCATATAAGTATTTTTAGAAACTTTTACATTGCAAATTGATATATTCTACAACAAAATTTAATGATTTATAGCATTTTTCTAAACATTATGTAAAGGAAAATACCTAGTAAATTAGTTTAAGCAAGTATTTTTATGAAGAGTGTTTAAATTATTCAAACAATGCAGGAGGAAGTGACTAATAAATCCCACAAACATGTAATATACAAGGACACGACTGTCACTGGTTAACAAGATACCATTATCAGATTAATGTCATGTTACAAGGTTTGAGGGACCAGTTATTAAGTCTGTAAATGAGTATGATTGTGGTTGTGAATGTTTGGTTAAGTTACAATGTAGGCTGTATCCAATCCACCACACTGAGTCAAGGTTATAAACATTACATAATTAAATATCTCAATTTCTACTTTTTTTCTTTCTGGGGTTTAAGTTAACATGGCACCCACAGCTGGGGTCATTGAGTGACTTTCCCAGTCTTAATGGCAGAGGAACACTCCTGGCGTACATTTAAGTATAGTACTAACATTCTTTCCATAAGCTAGCTATAGTCAGCTTCCTCACATGTGAAATTTAATCGAGATGAGGTTCGAACCTGCAATAGTGTGGAGCTAGTGATAAGAAATCAGAGACCGTAACTACTCAACCATGGAGGCCCCGTCTCATTTGGGGGGGGGGGGGGGGGGGGGGCGTGGGCTCTGTTGATTATTACATAAAAAATTATTGAAAAAGGAGACTTCTGATCACAGCCATCTTCTATTCACCGAAGACAGATATCTCAGGTTTGATTGTATACTAAAACTAGAGCTGACTTCTTTCTGGTTTACCCTACTTTCAAAATTAGGGCGTGATTCTACTGACAGCAGTTATTATGTCTGAGTAGTACATTTATAATGATCAATTTACACTGAAATCTCATATTCATTTTAACTTAATTATTTTGTACTTGGTTTTACCTTAATTTATCATCCATATTCCAATTATATTTGACAGAACCAGTGCTCTAGGGCAACCAACCATCACCTACCTGCTCCTTGTCGGAGACTGAAAGCATCCGACAACAATTTACATTCTTATGTGATCAGTTTAAGACTTAAATCTTATGATAATAATATTATAATAATTGCCATGTAAGAGTTAGATTTCAAGGACTCAATGGCTCATATGAATGGTAAGAATTGAGACATAAATGTTGGGATTTGGTATTTTCTACAGTTTCCAAGTAAAAATCAAGTTCATGAAATCATGATCATTTCAAGGATAGTTCACGAACTGGTCATAACTAGTTCTTGATCTGAGAACATTTATACATGAAATGGGATGTTCATTAACAGTTCATGAACTATTTAAGAATCATTCAGAGTCAATGAAGTGTTCATGATCCAAACCATATCATTTCATGAACTATTTAAGAATAATTCAGAGTCCATGAAACGTTCATGATTCAAACCATAATCCTTTCATGAACTATTCAAGAATCATTCAGAGCCCTAAAATGATTTTGATGAATTCAATTGATATAACTACCATTCTAATCATAAGTTTGAAACACCAACCAAGTTCAGAGACCTTTTTTCCAAGGAATTACTAAATTGTAAATGAACATCAAGATTAAACCTGTTTCATTTTTTCCCATATATGATATAATGCTTTACCAGAATGACAATCAACAGTCACTATTCAGGAAGTTAATGGACAAGGTAAAGTTGTACGATTATAAACTAGAATTTATCTGTTTAGGTATGTCATTTGAACTTTGCAATTCTGATACTACTATTTTAAGAAGAAAGTTAGAGTTAATTCGGGAACATCATTAAGTAAGCACTTACCATCACATAACTGTGTGTGGATCGCATACAAATACCGCAGAATAATTAAGCTTTCTCCGTCAATAAGGCAATTCCCACAATATTCCCGCCCACCCATAATTGAGCATTGACGCAAGTTCAACTTAATCTGAAACAATTGTCTCTGGGTGGTGTAGACATGACAAAAATGTAAACTTGACAATAATGCAAAACACATTTGGAGAGAATGAACATTTTCAATTTACTCCAACAAATTTAGGTCCGAAAATATCTCAATAAGGGTGGTAACTTGTTTCTTCTGCAGCCATTCCGGGAAATGTGTTATAATTATGTTGCAATGTTGAAAATGTCAGCTATATTTGATATAAACGTACAGGGAATGGTTAACTGCTGTCATCTAACCTTACATTTGAACGATGTCCCACGAATTTGAGAAACCAAAGTTACCACAATAAAAAATCCTTGATTTATGATTTCAAACAATTAATTTAAGCATGGCCACTAAGTACTCACTCAGTTCAACAGAAGTCGTGCACAGTTAACCACAAAACAAAACTTATTAGTACAAAAACTTTAAAATACAAAATCTCAACCTTGTTACGATGTACAGAAAATTATTTAACCACAGTATAAATTTTACTCAACTATACCTAATTTGGAGAAAACATCTATAAGAGTTAAACAAGCTCCGGTATTGAAAGCAAAGGTTTGCAAAATTTGTAAAATCACTATACGCTTGAAGAATTTTGACAAAATAATGAAAGGCTAGGACAGAATATCTGTCATCATATTTCTTGTTGGTGATTAAGCGATTAAAATCTTACGCCAGGAATGGTCAAAGTTGTTGCATGTGTACTCCAGCATGTAATTTATTCTTCATAATTAAGGTTAAAATCATACGAAAAGGACGAGCCATAAAATTGTTGGTTGGGTCATACATGGTATACAGTCAAACCTGTGCACGAAGGCCACCCTAGGGAAAGTTATATAGTGTAGCCTTTTATCAACAGTTGGCCTGTATTTGGAGGTCAATTTCTTCTAAATAATCAATGACGATTTTTTAAGGAAAATGGCCTTTAATCAGAGGTGGCCTATAACACAGGTTAGACTGTAATGTGTTGGATATTTTACTATCTCTAATACCATTTTCACCAGAGGGGTAAATTGCTTAAATACCCCCCACCCCTTCAAAAGGAATTCATGAAATCATGAATATTTCTTGAACTTTTCTTGCATACTTCATGAATAGTTTGTTAAGTATCGATACCTATTTAATTTAGAATCACTAAATATGAAACCATGCTTCAGTAATCTTTTAAATTATTTACATAATCATAAACAAATGTATGTCAAATTATGTACTAGCAGTACTAGACCATGCTTTTAAATAGTTTAATGCCAATCATGACCTTCAATAACTTTTCAGGCAGAACAATTCTTCAAGCATGAAGATGAGGATAAATTTCAAAGAAATTTAAAAGTAGGGTTCTGACCCCTGCCAAATAGTTATACATACTTCATGAACTTATCATGAACTATTCATGAACTATGCAAGAATAGTTCAAGAAATTTGCTTGGATTTGATGATTCAAAACAAGATTTAATGTCTAAATAATTGTAAACAAATAATTATTTAAACATACCCTAAAAAACTATGAAGATTGTAACAGAATAAACTGAATCATGCAATGTGATGGTCGACAGTCAATTTTATGCTCGAAATGATTTAGGCCATAGTCTGAATGGCCTTTTTATGTTTTGTTTTAGGTCCAAAACACCTCTTTAGTTTTGATTTATGAAAAACAACTTTCAAAAGAACTTTTAACAACCCCTCCAAGTAGAATTCATGAAAACATGAATATTTCTTGAACTTTTTTTTTCATATATCATGAGTAGTAGTTCACAAGTAGTTCATGAATAACTATTTGAGAGGGGTAGTTTAAGTTCAGCATCATGTACCATCAATAATTCATCTTTTAATATAAACAGATGATGGTAACGAAGTTGCAAAAGTCATTATTATTACTATTATGAAGAACTTACACCTTTAAACATAAATAAAGAACATGACAAGCCATCCTAAGGACTGATCAAATCACTAAACCATCATCTAGAGATATACTTAATTCTGTTCCATATTTAACCCTCGGGTCCATACTTTATTACATCTTACAACAGTACAACCTCTCCAGATGTGCCCTCTCTTGAGCAACAACCTCCCCGCAACAAAAGCATAACTTTTTCCCAAGCAAGCTCTCTAGAGCAATAACCTCTCAACAACAACATAATTAAGCGACACTCCGAAAGGGTGTCGCTTTGTAGAGGTTGCACTGTGCCTTCATTCACAATGAGTGATGGCCATCCTCCTATATGACACGAGTCATTCTTTCTGCTGATCAATGGACAGACTTGTTTAATTAAGCAGACGAAAAACTTGATCAAATGTCATGAAAATACGCTGGACTTGTTTGTATTGATTGGACAAAGTTTTCTCCATTCACAGAATTTGTAGACCGGTTAAATGATACAATACCATTGATCCAACCAATCAATACAACCCGTTTTATGTAATTGATTGAGTAGACACAAATACGTTGCGGAGAGGCAAACACGTCAATGGACAGTTAAAGACGGCTAAATTTGGAACCACTCACTTACAGCTACAGCTTTTTATAGATTATCTCTTGACATGGTACTTCGGTCGGGAGATTTTATGATATTCTAGAAACGGTGCAAAATCAATAAGGGATAAATTATCACTGCCATCATAAAAAAGAATTGAATATGGCACTCCCACCAGCTATGCACAATAATTCTATGAAACATTAAAACAAAATAATATGTCATTTTTCTATGGTTTCCATAGCAACTGGCACCACCAATAAGCAGATTTTCATGATAAGACATATTTAAATTAATGCTGAGCTATAACAGTATGTTCTGTTTCTCAATAATTCAAGATCATGGTTAAAGGTCTAAAAATGTCTTTCTAAATTAAAGAAAATTGTAGTCAAACTGAGACAGCTATCTGCCTTATAATACTGCTGAAAGATCTGCTTTAATATGCAATGTGAATTTCTACAAATTAAAACTAGAACTATCACTAAAGGTGATGAATACCCCCAGATGCGGCCTTGACACAGTTGTTACATTTTACAGAGGGAAATATAATGCATTTTCATTTTTTAATACCTGCAAATTGTTGCTAAGATATATCCTGACCAGTTTCTAAATATACATTATATAAAACATAACAAAGGGCCATAACTCATTAAAATTTACTTGGACAAAACCTATTGTGGACATGCACAACTTGGCAAACTACTTATCACTTCTAAGAAGTTTCACTGAATTCCTGCATGTAGATGCTGAGAAATGGTACGGGCAAAATTTACCTAATTGTATAAAACAAAGGGCCATAACTCAGTGAAAATTAATCCAAACAAAACCTGGTAATTGCATGCACAACTTGGCTAACTGTTTATAACTTCTGTGAAGTTTCATTGAATTCCTATGAGTAGTTACTGAGATATTGTATATACACTGTATAAAAAACAACAAAGGGCCATAACTCAGTGAAAATTTAACCAACCAAGACAAGCTTAATGCATTCACAACAAGGCTAACTACTTATCACTTCTGAGAAGTTTTATAGAATTCCTGGCAGTAGTCAATGAGAAATAGTCAGGACAAAATTTGCCTATTGTATATACTGTAGAAAAAAACAAAGGGCTATAACTCAGTGAAAATCAATCCAAATGAAAAATGATTTAAGCATGCACAACTAGGCTAAATACTTATTACTTCTGTGAAGTTTCGTTGAAATCCTGTAAGTAGTTGCTGAGAAATTGTCCGGACAAAATTTGCCTATTGTATATACTGTATGAAAACAACAAAGGGCTATAACTCAGTGAAAATTAATCCGAACGAAAAATGCTTTAAGCAAGCACAGCTAGGCTTACTACTGATCACTTCTGTGAAGTTTCATTGAGATCCTGTGGGTAGTTGCTGAGAAATTGTCCGGACAAAATTTGCCTATTGTATATACTGTATAAAAACAACAAAGGGGTATAACTCAGTGATAATTAATCCGAACAAAAATTGCTTTAAGCATGCACAACTAGGCTTACTAATGATCACTTCTGTGAAGTTTCATTGAGATCCTGTAAGTAATTGCTGAGAAATTGTCCGGACAAAATTTGCCTATTGTATATACTGAATAAAAACAACAAAGGGGCATAACTCAGTGAAAATTAATCCGAACGAAAAATGCTTTAAGCTAGCACAACTAGGCTTACTACTGATCACTTCTGTGAAGTTTCATTGAAATCCTGTAAGTAGTTGCTGAGAAATTCTCCGGACAAATTGTGTCTACAGACGCACGGACCGACCGACCGACCGGCCGACCGACCGACCGACCGTCAAGCGTGAATCCAATATAGCCCCCATATATTTCATATCTGGGGGTATAATTATGGTAACAACTGTTATTCAACAAAACTGGTCACGTTGCTTTCCTCAAAGGGTGTTACTTTGGAGACCCAGGTTGTGATGTACATGTAAATCAAAACTATGGTAGTAGATTTTTCTGATAACTATAACTTAAAATTGCCCGAATGAAAACCTTTAACGCTCAAAGGCTTGCTTGTTAGCAAGGGCAGCATACTATAGTGACTGCAACTTCATGCAATACATTGCATAACGCAGTTATTTGGTGCAACATATCACGGTACATGAACCGAAAATGGTTTTCAATAAAGAGAGGTTTTATGTACAGAAATATCTAGTATAATGTATTTGTCATACAACCTGTATAAGTCTGGAGCATGTAGAGGAGGGATTAAATTTCAACATTTCAATGATCAACTTTTGGTAATTTTAAACTGACGAGGGCTTTTTTGTGTAATGTTATATCCATGTAACATGTTGTACACACATTTTTGTTTCTCGAGTATATTATGTAGAATATTATTCAAGATGAAAACTTTATGAGTTTTTGTAGCTGATAATTAATATTGTGAGACTTACAACCATTAATTACCAGTAGAAAGAATGACCGCAGTAATAACTGAATAAAATTTTACATCAATTACTGAAACAGGATTTCTCAACTTATTCTATAATTATTGTACCCATTAGATGCCTCACCAGGTTCCTGGGCTTATTATTAATAATTCTCATTCTTAACTTGCCAAACAGGATTCAAACCTGCAACTTTATTCTAAGAGGCTGGTGCACTAGCTTGTAATACACTTACAGACTATGAAAACTACATATATGTTGTTCTTGTTTATGTACTTTTTGAACACATCAATTCGAAACAAATTATTATTTGGCACTGTGATGTATTTGCATTAAGACAGATGGGGGTAAATTAGAAATCACACCAGTCTACTGTGATGAACTGACGGAGAGCTATCTAAACAGATAAATTGTGGTGAACCAGTCAATATCAGATTCAGCAGAAATGAATTCATAAATATGAATGAACAAAGATACGGTAAATATTGTTCTTCTGTAAATTTTCCCATCAAACAGGTATTTGTACTTCATGAACTATTCATGCAGTATGCAAGAACAGTTCAAGAAAAATTCATGTTTTTCGTAAATTCTACTAGAAGGTGCTATAGGAACAATTTCAGTGGATATTATGAAAGTCTGAGCCAGCCTGAACTAACACCCTATTAGAAATAATTCATACTTCCTAAAAACACTACAAACAGTTACAATATATGCGAAAAAAGCAAATCATGATAACAGTTAATGGCCATTGCTAAACAAAACTTGGCATTATTTATATTTACTAGCAAACTTTTTAAAATGCCCGACAGCAGTGTTGGCACTAACCCGAAAGCCCAAAACCCAAGGCAGGGATAAATTTCAATTCGGGCTTATGAACTTTCTCAAAATTGTATACTTTGGCCTGTGGTTGGTTATTTTCATAGCCAACCTGTAGTTTTGGCTAGTGCTTTTAAGAATGAAAGAAACATGGTAGACTTGTGGTCTGTAAATACAAATGGTCACATAGTAAACACAATTTGTTCAAAACACTATGAAATTGTTTACATCAATAACTATATGCCTATATGCACAACGTTTCTTCATAGACCTTAAATCTCTCATCTGATTGACTTTATACATTTTCTCAATGGAGCTACAATTTCACAAAATGAATTTCAGCGAAACTGGTTTATAATAGCCACCTGAATTTTATGATCAGTTTGGGTTTTATTTAAGATAGTAAACTGAAATGTAAAAGGACAGAGAGTAAACTACATACCATAATAAAATTCAATATACAATTATGTGCACTGTAAGAACATATCAAATATTGATCACAAAATTTAATGCAAGCAATTGGAAATATTATTTTATTTCATTAAAACCTGTAAAACATAATCTTAATAGCATTTTAATGTGTAACACTAATTTGACAATTATAATAACAGCAGTTAATTACACCGTAACCTAGAATAACACAACTTAGACATAATCCTTGTTTCCTTAAAGTCGAGATATTCTAGTACATATATTTGACAGGGTTATACCGCAAACATGACATTTATTTTCTCATAAAATTGAACAAATTCAAAATTAATGACTGTGAATAAATGTTTAGACTATGACAAGACTGGTTTTATGTTTCTGAGTTACGCATTCGTTAACATCATCGAAATTAAATAATGCAAATTTACTGGACCCAGTCAACTTTTGTTATCCAGTATACAGAGGTCAACATATTTTTTAAAATAAAGACAAAATTATAACAAGAAATAAAAAATTATTACCTACCCTTCAATTAAAATCCAATCAACACGAAAAAATCAGTTTAAACCATAATCACACTATTACACTTAAGGAAGCCCTTAACAGTTCAAGATATAGTAAGTTTATGCAATTACACTACGCCCCGCAGTACATATAAACAGATCTAATATCATCGTAAGAATATAAAAGAGTGGGTTACGAAGCGTGTCTCGTTTTTTAACAAAAAGTACGCCACAAGTACAATGAGGAGTTCACTACAACTGAAGTCTTACAACTTAGTAAAGATTTGTAGCCGCTGTGATCTTGTGTCTACTCAAGCTGTAAGCTTTTTCTCCCATGCATGTTAACAAGATGTATTTTTAGTAACAGTTACTACCACACAAAAACCAGCGAAAAAGATAACTTCGGGTTACAACCATACGTCTGCTGGTTTACCTATCAGCTGATTCATAAAGTAGTACAAGATGAAATAACCTAGTTCATGTTGAGGAAAATGTTAAACGGAGGAATGGGTAGAGTTTCAGATTCAGACATAACACATGGTGAGCCCATCTTGAAAATGAGAATCTGGTTATGTCGACATCACACAAAAACAAGAAATTCACCAAGTTGAAGGTTGATTGGGTATTTACAGTCAAACCTGTGGACAGAGGCCACTCTGGGGAAAGACATAAATGTGACTTTTATAGACAGGTAGTCATAATTCAGAGTCAATTTTGTTCTAAATAATCAAAAACGGTATTTAAAAGACTAGCTTGTATACAGTTTGGCCTTTAGTATAAACTTTTTTATTTTACATCGATTTTAGAGCAAGTTTGTGCAACTTATATTAACTACTCTCGATGACTGCTTCCTGGATTCAGACCAGTACTAATGCGCCGAAAGAATGGATTGTGAAGGTTCCGGTCAAATTCCGGCACTGACAAGATTCGAACCCACAACCTCCTGGTTAGGAGTATGACGCTCTACCCCTACACCACTGCTCCTCCCAAATCTGACCTTTATTTAAAGATGCCTGCCAACAAAAAAGGATCTGACTGTATTATAAATCAAAGAGCTATTGGTGTGTCCCCAATATTTGCCTGAAATGAAACTGAAAACAAACATTCTCCTATTTCATCTCAATCAAACAGTTAAATCATTTAATGTAACAAGGAAAATATTACTAGAAAGTGAATTACAACATGTGATTGAACGCTACAATATAATATTATATAATATTTTCATGACGAAAAATTCAACATAAATTTAACAAAGTGACTTCAATTACTAAGGCACATCATCTTTAGGAAGACATTCAGTAGTGTCAGCAATTTCCCCAGTCAAATGAGTTATTCATACTTCAAGAACTACTCATGAACTATTCATGAACTATACAAAAAAGTTCAAGAAAAATTCATGTTTTCATGAACTCCATTCGAAGGGAAGTCAACACTGGTATATGCCACAAATTTAACGTCATTCTTAATTTTGATAATCAGGAAATAAAAAATTAGACACATGTTTTAATTGGTAAAATCAAGCATGATTAAATTCTTGAATGTTTTGCAAAATCATTTGTCAACTTTCTACTTCATGCTTAAACTATCAAGGCAAATCATTATTACATGTATTTCCTTGAAATTTAAGTTGATTCATTTTACTTCAGAAACAGTAAATAACAATTATTATTGCTCCTTCTGTGCACATAGTATTTCAATCCCAAGGAGACTGCACTAGTGTCTCGCTTATAATTAAATGTACTTATTTATTGACTGCAAAGTATTCATATTTTACCACTGAACAATAATTTCACAATAGATATGCAGTAATAGAGAAATGAATGCAAAAAGTGACTTTGAGTTTATTACATATTCAAATTCCATACAAAATTAATGACCTTGGAATAAAGTGGGTTACCAAAGCAATTTCAACAATCCATCTCAGTGAAATAGCAACATATTCCAAATATTGGGTAACATAAACCAAGTTCCTGTCCACTTAAGTCCAGTCCATATGTCACATAATGCATTCAATACAAATAGAATTTTGTTAGACTAAAATATATAAACACAATGAAAATATCATTGATTTATTTTTGTGTTTTGTTGCCAAAACGAAGATGGAATATCATTCTGTTTAGAATCTGAAAGCAGCAGTGTTTCCTGCTTCTCAAGGTCATGAACGAAGGTCAATATTTGACCTAGAATAATACCTTAACAATAAATATGTTGCACTGTTCTATGAGATAGTTTTAGTTGTTTGAGCATGACATCATCAGTCAAGCTTCTAGAACACACTGAACTTAGATCTACTTACAGCATACCAGTACATGCAGCCAAAAGTTGTACTCACAAAGTCTGGAAACCAGTCAAGAATGTGTGTATTTTTGTTCTCCATGTGAACAAGTCTAACATACTTGAGAAGCATGATCAATGTGATCCAGAGGAATGAATGAATCATCTGAGTCAGGAGAATGCTTGGAATAACTGCAGGGGTAGATTCCAAACAGATTACAATAAAACAGATTGTTTACGTTTTACCAAAGAAAACTATTACTCATCAAAGGTGGTGGGGGGGTTATTTCTGTTATATTTTGTTGATATGCTGTTTTTCCAATCAATCGCAAATACCAAAAATGTTATTCTCAACAGTAACATCTCATGATAATGTTTAATGTAGGAAGGAATTTTGGAGTATACAAATTATGCAATATTCAAAGAAAGCCCATTTCTAAGGTAATCCCAACTTTGGAAGCTTTATCGTACAAAATAGTAATTCCTTCGGTTACAAGCCGAAATTGAGCAAGATCATCCTTGATAAACAAATCGTGTTGAATGTCATCTTAACTAAAACAAATGTCAACTTATGAACTTCCCAGTTTTGGCAAGATCACTGATTTCGTAGAGGATTTACTGTAATTATGTCATATATATGACTTAAGATGAAAACATTGTGAGACTGTTATTATCATGAATTCAGAAAGCTTGACTTCTATCCAATTAGATGTCAAACTTACTAGACCAGTTGACTGTGATTTTTGTGCTACAATATTACACTATTGTCAACAGATATTTTTCTAATCTGACAAAACTTGGAACCAGGCCACAGAATCTATTCAGGCTCACAACCAGCCGGGACAAAGTAGAAGAATGCTGAAAACCAGTCAAAAACATTAACGTTGAGCAGAGAGGGGGGTATTATAAAATAGTAGGTAGAATCAACAGTTGCAGAATTTTAGTCAGTAAATTGACTATGGAATTTGTTTGTTTGTTTGAGTTTTACGCCCCTTTCCAACAGTCGCAGAGTCATATGAGGTGGACAGTTCACCTAACCATAGTTCCTGGCTAGACTCCCATCCTGCATACACAACTGCCTACTTTCTCACATAAAGAGACATGGTCAGTAATTGGACTAGAACCCTCTATCAGTGAGGGGATGCAGTGATTTGAAGTCAGCGTCTACCATGGGGGGGGGGGGGGGGGGGGGTGGAATTCATACAGAATTGTCAAAGAATTGAAACCAGTATGATAAAAATTGAAAAATGGATGCACAAATTCTGAATGTAGAACAGAATAGATTGGGATTCGCAAAATTCGAATCAGAAATAGAAACTGTGGCACAACATACAGCAGTGAAGAGAGAGATGATAAAGGTCTGATATGTAGTGCAGCACTAGGTAAATCTAACAGGTAACTATAACTTGAAACAATAGTACGTAAAAGATTGGTTACATTCATGAAAAACATCACAAATATCATTTTCTTCGCCTCTCTATAGACCCTGGTTGACAACTTAAAGAATCAATCAAGTGCATAACCATAACAATTAATGTGTTACTAAAACTGAACAACACCATTTTGTGCCAAGCCTCAAAGTGGTTTTCAGGCAGTTTTAAATGACAGGATTAACAAACAAAGAATATTTATAACATTAATAAAACCTGCAGTATTTATTCTACTTACTTTCAATGCTGATGAGATAAAATTCTTACATCAGCCCTAAATATAGCCATGTCAGATCATATGATAAAGTCCATGTACAAGGTTACTGTATATATATAATGTACCAAATGATTTGAATATACTGGTGCATTTATAAGCCTTAAGTTTATTCTTCCTAATTAACACAAGTGGGGTCATTAAGCAATCTTCAGATATTCCTGACTGCTACATGGTCATACAGGTGTCCAAATAATTGAATGGTTAGGGATTTCAAGTGCCTTCTGTTTCAGTTAGAACAAGAAAGCTTTAAATCTCCTGTTAAATAGTTATTCGTACTTCATGAACTACCCAGTATTCATGAACTAATTATGAAGTATGCAAGAATAATTCAAGAAAAATTCATGTTTTTATAAATTCCAATAATGGCTTGAGAATTATTGGGCTGTCTGTGAAAACCTCTATATGAATACATTACTTACTTGACAGTGATCTTAAAGTGTAGAAGTACCTAAAATCATCATGAAGTATGTTAAACAGTTGTTAAGTTGGCGCTTATTCCCGTTCGAAAAGAATTAAGGAAATCATGAATTTTTCTTGAACTACTATTCGACAAGGGGATATTTTATGGTTTACTTTAGTTTACAGTAATACCTCTTCTCAATTAAGGTACAAAAACAAGAGTTACCAGTAGGGGTCATGTGTTTTATATCAATTTAAGTTCAAGGTGACTCAAAGGTCAAAAGGTCAACACTTTATTGCTGTAAGCAAAGATGTGAGAAATCAATCATGTTTAAAATGAATTAATTTCCCTCCAGGCTGAATGTATGAATTTATCAATGGTTGTAGTAGTAAATTTGTGTATTACCATACATATATATTAATTAATCTACATAACATATACAAATAGTCTCAGCAAATCTTTTAAGGACGTTTTCATTCAGTGAAAATTTGAAAACTTTTAGGGCACACAGCCAGTAAACTTTGCCAAAATTTCATTGCATTTTGTTTAAAACCATACTGCATGGTATATTAATTCTATGGTATGCTACTTACATATAACCCCAGTGGAAAGAAGGCAGCTTAGACAACGGTATCAATTGACCCATGGCCCCTGTGAGAATGCCAAAATTGTGGGGGCTATTCATTTTTCTGCCTTCTAGTGAGTCCATTGAGAACTTAAGAATATTTGCCAAAATTATTTTAATGAATCAATGAATATACCTGGCAAAAAATCATAAGTGATTTAAGAAGGAATTCAGAATTTGACATACGTCCACTAACCAAGCCTTTAAAGATGCATATACAACCTTTAAAAGGATTATTTATAGAAATATTGCACAGCAACAAACCTGGCAAACATAAAGTGGCTGGTCATTAAACAATGTACACATCTTATATATTTTTTTTGTTAAATTTTCGTACTATGGTCTCATTTTGTTTACTACCAAAGCATTTATGCAAGATAAAGAAGGTGTGTTTCGACTCAGGGCTGTTCTATAAGTTAGGAAAAAGTAAAAGATATGCGGCCCTCATAATCAAAATATTGTTGGGTGACCAGTCCTAAATAAGAAAGACTGATATTTACATGTATAATATAAAATTATAACATAAATATGAGTACAATGTTCTTGAAATCAACTGTGCAACTCAACTTCTACCAGAAAAACACAGTATTGTATTAGTCCAACTAATTAGACTGTTTGTGACGACGAGATACTTTTTTACTTGGCCCCATTCCGCCCTGAGAGGATAGCCCTTCCGAATTTGTTTACGAAAATCTGAAAACCGAATTAGTAGGGCTAAGTATTGTTCATGAATCTACAGATCTATAATTAAACTAAAGACAAACACGTTTCCAGGAATTACGCCAGACTTTGGCCAAACATCAGACAAAATATTAATTTCAACTATTCATAATAATCAAGATCTTAACTTACTTAAGAACAGTTTAACCTACCTTAAACAGTGTTTCCTAAAACTGACAAACACACAAATATGCCTTTCAATTATTGCTTAGCCAATAACAATTATAGTTCACTTTTTCTCTCTATCTTTCTAAGCTTAAAATCGAATCAATGAGCATTAGTTGATTATTGACAAGATTTTACCATGAAAATCCATCCATACACTTAAAGGGCACAAGTTTAAAAGCTAACACAAATTTGAAGTTGTTCACTAGACATTTCACATTAAACTATTTCTAACATTTACAACTGTTTGTTTAACCACTATACTACACTCAGGTCATGTATGTATATAAATGTACAGGCATTCTATACTTGTCACAAAAAGTTACCAACTATGCTGGTTTAAGTTTTTAACCACATGAATTCTCTTGTTTATTTAAATACAAACATGAAACAAAATCAAAGCACAGTCTATAAGGGAATGTTTCATATACAGACATTTTAACCTGTAAACAGAGGCCACCATTGAGAAAGAGAAAATGTGGCCTTTATTGACAGGTGACCTAAATCTGGAGGTCATTTTGTTCCAAATAATCAACAATGTTTTTTTTAAAGTTGCCTTTATTCACAAATGCTCTTTATTCAGTGGTGGCTTTAACTGTAAATAGAAATCATATCATATAATAAACAGGATGAAAGGTTTAACTGGTTCATAATGGTTCATAGAGACAACTTACTGCAATTTCAGGATAATATCAGAACATTCCAAATAACACAATCATACTGACAATTTTGTGCTGGACTTGATGCTTATAACACCTTGACTGACATATAATCACATACTGCTAGCCAGTATAATCACATACTGCAGACCATTATAATCACATACTGCTAGCCAGTATAATCACATACTGCAGACCATTATAATCACATACTGCTAGACATTATAATCACATACTGCTAGACATTATAATCACATACTGCTAGCCAGTATAATCACATACTGCTAGACATTATAATCACATACTGCAAGACATTATAACCACATACTGCTAGATATTATAACCACATACTGTTAGACATTATAATCACATACTGCTAGCCAGTATAATCACATACTGCAGACCATTATAATCACATACTGCTAGCCAGTATAATCACATACTGCAGACCATTATAATCACATACTGCTAGACATTATAATCACATACTGCTAGACATTATAATCACATACTGCTAGACATTATAATCACATACTGCTAGACATTATAATCACATACTGCTAGACATTATAATCACATACTGCAAGACATTATAACCACATACTGCTAGATATTATAACCACATACTGTTAGCCATTATAATCACATACTGCTAGCCAATATAATCACATACTGCTGGACAATATAATCACATACTGCTAGACATTATAATTACATGCTGACAAACATTATAACCACATACTGTTAGACATTATAATCACATACTGCTAGCCAGTATAATCACATACTGCAGACCATTATAATCACATACTGCTAGCCAGTATAATCACATACTGCAGACCATTATAATCACATACTGCTAGCCAATATAATCACATACTGCTAGCCAATATAATCACATACTGCTGGACAATATAATCACATACTGCAGACCATTATAATCACATACTGCTAGCCAGTATAATCACATACTGCAGACCATTATAATCACATACTGCTAGCCAGTATAATCACATACTGCTAGACATTATAATCACATACTGCTAGACATTATAATCACATACTGCTAGCCAATATAATCACATACTGCTGGACAATATAATCACATGCTGCTTGACAATTTAATCACATACTGCAAGCCAATATGAACACATACTGCTTGACAATATAATCACATACGGACATACATTATAACCACATACTGCTAGAGATTATAATCACATACTGACAGACATTATAATCACATACTGCTAGACATTATAATCACATACTGCTTGACATTATAATCACATACTGCTAGCCAATATAATCACATACTGCTAGACATAATCACATACTGCTAGCCAATATAATCACATACTGCAAGCCAATATAATCACATACTGCTAGCCAATATAATCACATACTGCTGGACAATATAATCACATGCTGCTTGACAATTTAATCACATACTGCTGGACAATATAATCACATACTGCTTGACAATATAATCACATACGGACATACATTATAACCACATACTGCTAGAGATTATAATCACATACTGACAGACATTATAATCACATACTGCTAGCCAATATAATCACATACTGCTTGACAATATAATCACATACTGCAAGCCAATATGAACACATACTGCCAGACATTATAACCACATACTGCTAGATATTATAACCACATACTGCTAGACATTATAATCATATACTGCTAGACATTATAATCACATACTGCTAGACATTATAATCACATACTGACAGACATTATAACCACATTCTGCTAGTCATTATAATCACATACTGCTAGCTATATAATCACATACTGCTAGCCAATATAATCACATACTGCTAGACATTATAATCACATACTGCTAGACATTATAATTACATGCTGACAAACATTATAACCACATTCTGCTAGTCATTATAATCACATACTGCTAGACATTATAATCACATACTGATAGACATTATAACAACATACTGCTAGACATTATAACCACATGCTGCTAGACATTATAATCACATACTGCCAGACCTTATAACCACATACTGCTAGACATTATAACCACATACTGCTAGACAATATAATCACATACTGCTAGCCAATATAATCACATACTGCTAGACATTATAATCACATACTGCAGGAAATTAAAATCACATATTGCAAGCACATACAGCAATGCATTACACAAAATATCAACCAAGGAATGACATACACAAATTATCTTGCCAGAACACTTCAGGCAAACAAATGAAACTAGTGAGAAAGACTGATTTAAGCCACAGAAGAATTGATAACAAACACACTAAATTAGAACTGGTTTAGTCTGCTAACAGACACAAACCCTTGATCGGACTGGGACAGTGTTCTTACCTGACTGTCATGGGTTTAAGGCTTGGGTAAGGTATAACTATTTGTTGTAATGGTTCAAATGACTTTTTAGGCCTCGAATTTGTATTGTAACCCGGCGATTCCACGGTCACAGCAGGTCATACCGTTACATGAAGATTTGACAACAATGTTGATTTTCCTCCAAATGTGGAAAATTTGCCAGTTCCTTGTGGAAGGGTAAGTTAGTAATGGTTAGAAAACTGTCCAGGGAAACTGGTGAGATGAATCAGCTAGGTGCCATATATAAATGAAAATTTGTTGAAAAATCGCTGAATTCAAATGATTTTGGTAAGAGATAATTGTCCTCTTCCCCTGCTGCATGAATGAAATATCTATAAGCTGCTGCAACAGGTTAGAGTAACTAAGGTTTGTAATGGTTGGTTACACAGGAATTTAAAAGATGTATATTGAATGCTATATTTAACTGAAATATTATCACATAACAGATTTAAACTTGGACTTAACATATGGTTCACCATGAAAGATAAAACATTATTAGAAATATTCCAGACTAAACAAGATGGTATTTTAAAACTGGAACATAATTATGCTACAATACTAACACTTATGTCAATCAACATAGCTTTGGCCTTGAAACCAACATGAGAAAATGGACTAATTGCCCTCAGCCACGTGTAACACAAACATTTATATCTACGCCACCATTATTTACACACACACACATAGTATATTTCTGAATTTTTTTTTCCGTACGGGTTTAATGCACACCCATGGGCAGGGTCAGCTTTTTAACCTTAGAGGAAGATCCTGGGTCATACAACTCAGGGTAGTACCACCCACCTTACGTAAGCTAGCTGGGCAAATTACTCACATGTGGACATTTACTGGTCTTGTGTGGGATTCTAACTCACATTAAGAGGGTTGAGCGCAACAGTGTTGTAACTCATATTGAAATAAGAACAAGTTACGACAGTTTTGCGCTGAGCCCTCGAAATTTAATTTAGTGAGCTAGTAAATCTTAGTCAGAGACATAACCACTTAACCACACAGGTTCCCGCATAGCATTTTTTAGTATATTGATTGTAGATTTCAAAATTTGGCCACAGCAGGTCATTAAAACCCGTCTATGAAAATTTGACAAATATGTCGATTTTGCTCCATATGTGGAGAAGTTGTCAGTGCTTAGCTCCATGTGGAAGGGCAAGTTTAAGTACTGGTGCAGCGTACAGTCCAGGAAAACTGGTTAGGTAAACTGGCTGCCGAATGAAACTGATGTATCATTGAAAAATGGCGGCCAGTTTAGCCTACAAGTTTGTAACACTAATGATGATATATGATTATTATATGCTGAAAGTTTATTTTTTGTAAAGAAGAACGTATTAATCTTACAATACGTTTTTTTGTAATACAAATTCTTAACTATAGAACTTGTTGTTCACAATAAGATCTGTCTTGACTTGACATGTAAAACTCCATGAGAACAATGTGGTCAAGACATATACATAATAGACATACAAGAATAAATATATAGTTTCCTGCCTGGTCAGTTATATCTAGGGTCATGTACTAGTAATTGACTTAATTCATATAAGAAAACAGTGTTCGACTCACTAAGACTTTGAGCTATGAATGTTTTAAGAAGTCTTCCTTCAAAGACTATGATAATGGGGGTTATGTGATTCCATGATTAAGGTGTGTTATAGTTTTGTCTAAATTAAATAGGGCTGGGAACGAATATGGTTTATGATATTCGAATATTCGTTTTTAATATTCGAATATATTCGAATATTCGTTTTCATAGCTAGTTTGTTCTTAACCGATGAACGTGTCTGTTCCTTATACATCGTGTCCGACATATGTTGCGTCCGAATACTATGCATGTTTCAGAAGAGAGCTTAACTATGAACTTAATTTTTTATTGAAAACTAATTACAGCGGTATTGTTTATCTTTTTTATTGATTCTAGATGTTATGAATATTTCTATCGACATTACACTTGATAGAAAAAACGTACATGTGTTTGTGTTCCATTGGTTGTTTATATGTACAAGTAATGAAGGGAGGTAACTATAACGAGTTGCGAGTAACGTGTTTATATTTATCAACAGAAATTATGAGTCAAAACATTTCTTTATAAAACATCTACATTTGCAAGAATAAATGGTTTCCAAGTTGAGTTTTTAACTTCCATTGAGTTAAAACGACCAAAACATGTCGTTATATAAATATGTCAATTTGATGATGACGCGTATTGGGCACAATATTACAGCTTGCACGGGTTATTTACTGAAATTGGGCTAAAGAATGTCGGCATTCTTAATATCTTTGATACCGACTTTTAAAACAACTTGCTGCCATTGATTAAACCGAAATGATAATTAAGTGAAAAAATAATTGGCAGCGTGTAATTTGCGTACGGACTGAAGTTTGAAGTCCTTAACTCGTAACATAATTTGTCATTAACAAGCAGTGATTCATATTTTTAATTGATATGCTGTAAGCACATCATTTAACGCAAAAGACCAGTGCATTAAGTGTTTTATCCTTGTCTACCACGTGTTTGGACTAATTACTGACTATCGACATCAGTTGATCGGATTAACAAATGATCGCTCCAGGCTATTGATTATCTTTACGTGTTTATGGGGGTATTGAGAATGGTGCGAACAACAAACAGTTGGTTTGTGACATTTTGCGCATTTTGGACCGACTTTTATGGGATTTATTCACCTTTTATGGAACGTTTTTAAACATTTTTTGCTACTCAAACTGGCTCGAGACGTTGAAATTTCATATTATTTTTTTTCGAATATTCGAATTCGTTTTTCATGTTCGAATATTCGTCGAAGTTCCGAATATTCGAATATTCGAATAAAATTCCCAGCCCTAAAATTAAATGCCAGTGTTTTGGGGACTGCACATGTTTTGGTGCCGAAAATGAAATTTGGCCTGGAGACATTAACCAATCAGTGGAACCATTACATACATACGTTCAACATGCATATTTTTCGTCCCTCAGGCATTTCAAACTGCAGAAATTGGAAGATCTGCAGAAAAATCACATCTCTGAGTAAATATTTACACAGGTCGGCCATATAATGAGAGAAAATATTAATTAATACCTAAAATGAACAAGTAGAAAAAATTCCAGGAAAACTATATAACATATAAACTTTTATTAAAAGTAATTCTTTAGTTTAATACTCAACACTTATCTTTATTTTCCAGTAAATATGTACCGGGTAATAATGCAAAAAAATTGTTCACTCAGTAAACTCTGTTTGAAAGTTGAAATGCTAAAATTTAAGTAAGAAATATCCCGTTTCTAGGATTTTGATAATCAAATTTGAGCCGCAAAATAGGACAACGCCCAATTCTTAAGAGTTTGAAATAGTTATATCCGTAAGAGCTGATAAGACAAACAATGTTATGATGTCTGTGGGTGGATCCGAAAATAAATTTGAATCATATCCGGAGTGAAAAACTGGTGGTTGTCTATATGTTTTAATATTCAGTAGGCGGTATTAATGTTATTAAACATACGGTACTTAAACAATTCTATTGAACTTTCTACCACCAAAATAATTCTCAATAAAAAGCAAAGTTGGGTTCATCTTACTATTTGTAGAAACATCTGCCTATTGACTCCTATCTTGTATACAAACAAATGGTGTGTGGTTAGAAAATTCTGACTCTATGACCAGGCCTGAGGTAAAAAAACTTAAGATCAATCTACGAGCTCAAAATGTCTTGTCTTTTAAAATTATAATGATTGATCAGACAATAATTTCATTATAAATGCAACAGTCTTACAGAATCATTCATCTGTAATATGTATGAAAACATTAATCGTCTCTTTCTTTTCAAACTTAGTACTTGGGGAATCTGGGCATGAGATTTGAGCTCATATACAGTTTCTGATCTCAAGCTTTATAATTTTGGGGCCATTGGCTTGAGAACAGTCTCAGATCTCAATTCCATCTCCATAAGTACTTATAGGCAGAAAATACATCACTTTTTATTGCTTGATAACAAGCTCAAATAAAGTTTGCAGACACATTTCGAGGGTTCAACGCAACAGTGTCGTAACTCATATTGAAATAAGAACAAGTTACGACAGTGTTGCGTTGAGCCCTCGATTTGTCATCGTTTTGGCATAATCAACTTGGAAGATGACCTCAAATTTTTGATAACTTCTGATGGTGACCCTGAATTTCAGAGGGTTTTGAAGAGACTATAGCCACTGAATTACTAACACAGTCAGTGAGGCTGGAATGAATATACTAGGGTATCTATCATAGACTACACCTGACTTTGATTATGACATAATTATGATTGAATGAAGACTATTCAATCAGCATCTACAGCTAGGTCAGGTGCTATAGTTAAAGACCATGGCAATGCCTATTAACTACTGACCGAAGAAATTGTGGCTTAATTAATGTAGTTTTGAAACTTGTTGTCCAAAGTTGTAAATTCTATCATCACTTTCGTTCGTTTCATTGCTTCAGTCCCAGGGTTTAACACAATTTTTTAACGATATTTCAGTAAAACATCGCGGCCAATTCACCTAATCAGTTTTCCTACACTGCGTATTCTAACCAGTACTAATATACCATTCCACACAGAGCTGGCAACTTTACCCTACATGGAGGAAAATTGAATTTTTTGGTTAAATTTCATGGACGGGTATGACCTGCCATGACAGTAATTCAAACCTGAATCAATTCAAACCTGAATCAATTCAAACCTGAATCACTTAAAACCTGAATCACTTAAAACCTGAATCAATTCAAACCTGAATCAATTCAAACCTGAATCAATTCAAACCAGAATCACACGGATCCAGTAGTCACTATGTTTTATCACTTTTATGTACAATCTTTTTTTCAAACTTATATGCTTATAACAAGAAAGTTCCGAGGTCCAAGCAGCTGTTGAACAGTGTTCCCTTGTCCTGGGCTTTGGGCAATGCAAAGGATGAAAGTTGCAGACATTAGCAACCTGTATTTATATGCATGATCTTCAAGTATGGATACCACATTCAAAGACGGATTTTACTTTGTTTAAACCTGTCAAATAGTTATGTGTATTTCATGAACTATTCATGAAGTTTACAAGTACAGTTCAAGAAAAATTCATGTTTTCATGAATTCTATTCGAAAGGGTATGATATTTAAGCCAAGTATATTCAAATTATATTCAGATTTATATATATACAGTACAACCTCTTCAGAGCGCCCTCTGTAGAGCAAACAACCTCCCAATAACAACACCTTCAAAATTTCCCTAAGCTGATGTTTACTATAAATTTAACCTCTGTAGAACAACAACCTCTTAACAATGGCCAATATTTGCAGCTCCCACAGAGTGTTGCTCTACAGAGGTTGTACTGTATAATTATGCAACAATGTCTGTAACTTTAACAAAATAGAACCTATGGAAACGTTAAAGTTTTCTATCGTACATGTATTCACCTCAACCCTAGACAAATTTGATCATGTGACATGATTTAAATACTTAAACTTTTCAACAATTTTGTTGAATCATCTTGATCATTATACTTAACTTCAATACTATCATGATCGAGGGAAAGATTCCAATCTTGGGTGTTATACAAATCATCATGTATTCATCTAAGTTTATACAAACATAATCTAAATCTTCAATTTTCTAAAGGCTAGATATTTAGTGTATTATTTTTAGAAGGCCAAGTTTAACAACTTTCAAAACAGTATAACCTTTCATCGATGACCTTGATACGGGATAGTATCTACACCAGGTGTATTTTACGGGAGCATACAGCTCTGATGACTTCAGGTATACACGTACCTGTATACCCTCAACCTTCATTGAGCTATTTTTGGGCTTTCCATGGCTGGGAGTTAGACTCAAAGGGAGCACTACGTAGATGTTGTATCCATCCTACAACTTATTATTTATCTGTCCCTTACAACCTATTTTACAGCTATGGTCATTTCAAAGCTGCCCAAGAGAGAGAGAGGAGATAAAGTAGAGGAAAACCGGGGATTTATACCCTTGCAACCTCTTTGAATAGTTTTTTTTTCAGGTATTTTATAGTGCCATATGTTAAGCAACAAAACATCCAGTTCCTGTGTTAATTTTCTTAACACAGAATTTGGCTCAGTAGATGGGATGGAGACACTGAAAAAATGTCCCTGAAATGTTGAAAGATAGATTCTAAGCCTTGACCTTTAATTTTAGAGTCCAGGGTCAGTATTCACAAAGCATCTTAAGATTTTCTTTAACTTAAGTCCAAATTTTTACTTAAGTGTATATATTTTTCACGGTAAAAGTTTGTAAACCAGTCATCAAAAGTGTGAAAAGGAATTATCATTTTCATAATTGGCATCTTTAAAACAAAGATAAAATCATATTATTGTGATTTCTTCCTTTATATTAGTACAAAAGAGTTAAGGAAAAAGTCGAATTTAAGGAAAGATATAACTTAAGTTAAAAAGTTACTTAAGATGTTAATTGAATACTGGCCCAGCATGTAACAACTAGACAGCTGACCTTAATACAGCTCTAGTTTGTTCAAAGTACAGTACAACCTCTCCAGAGCGGCCCTCTATAGAGCAACAACCTCTCTAAAACACCTCCAAAATTTCCTAAAGCTGATATTTATTATAGATTTAACCTCTGTTGAGCAACAACCTCTAGACAACCGCCAATATTTGCAGCTTCCACAGAGCAGGGCTTTTTTCCTTCTATAACAGAGACCGAAATTCGGTGACCTCCCAATTGCAAAAAGGCTGTTTTTCCCCAATTTTAGGCAAGAAATTCCCAAAAATACAATGCTATTCAAACTCGGTAGTCTAACCTTCTCAAAATTTGGCCAAATATTGCACTTGAATTTCCCAAAATGAAAGGCCTCTTCCCAATTGTTGGAAAAAAGGCCCAGCTGGGTGTTGCTCTACAGAGGTTGTACTGTAACAACTAAATATCTACATAAGATCAAGTATTTTCATCAACTCAAGAGTATATACTGTGGAATCATTAATTTACATTGGGTTCAATGTTCATGGTTTTTACTAAAAAGGCTATTTCGTGGGGACATAACTTTGTGGAATTTGATTTTTGAAAAGAAATGCCTTATCTCCACATTTGAATTTGTGGGGATTTGATTTCGTGGATGAGTCGAACCACGAAATCCACGAAATTAAATCCCCAACGAAAATTAATGATTCTACAGTATATTACTGTTATGTAAACATGCAGATTCATTTAAAGCTTCAAACTGACATAAAAATAATTTGTTAAATAAATGATATTTAATTTTTAAATCCATGGCAAAAATCTGTTTAATTAATAGTAAGCTTATTTGTAATTTTATAGCTTGTCTGCCCTAGGCCAAAACAATTATTTGGTTTATGCTTGTCTGCAAATTAGGCCAACCATCAATTATTAGGTATAGTTTGTCCGTTACAGCCTGGAAAAAAGGATATACATGTAATTATGTAACTACATGTATTATCTACAAAATGACCTTATCAGAAACAGTATAACAACTTCAGTTCATTTATCAAGGGAAATAACTTCATTACTGAATAAATGAAAAAAATTGGTCAAGTACAAACTTAATTACCTCCCCTAATATTCATGTATAATAATGCTTGTGTAGTATTACACACAAACAAGATCCAATAATTCAGCTTTTAAGTAACAATTATTAAAATATAACAAAATAAGATCACTATAATGATAGTGGAATCAATTAGGACATTGAGGTTTTGAAAAGCAGAATAATAACTGAGAGTAGAGCCCCTGAAATCCCCTGATTGCAGCTTAAATGAAATCAATATTGACATCCTGGGACATTAATGTGCTTGCTTGCTGCTTGTTTACCTAATCATAACATATGATACAACCAAAAAACTGGTGTCTCCAGCCAAGATCAGTCTAAATGCTACAGACCTTTATTCATCATGTAATTCTGCTTAAAGTTCTATATCCCTGTATAACTGCAATCTAAATCCTCAAGCTTCTCGTCAAATTGATCGAGTATCACATTTACAAACCCAGTTCTAGACATAACATCTTCCCAAGACATTTCCATTCATAAAATGTGTATGTTATATAGTATTCAGTTGTCAGATTCGCACAAATAATGACTTCGAAACCGAAGAGTTTCTATATAGTGTGTGACAGAAATAGAAACAATCACCATGGTATTGAATGTGCGGTTTTATTAACAAGACGAACGTCATCGCTGATATTGACAATGAAAATCATGTGTGTAAAAGTAGCACAGGGATTGTCTCCGAGAACTGCTTGCTGTGACAACCACACAATTAAAGTTGTAACACCTGATCATTATTTAAAGCTTTACATTAATGGCAAGAGAGGAGAAAACATTAGTACCATTATCATATTACACTACAAGCATGATCTGCTTCTTCCTCAGCGTCTGGTAATAAAATCACGTTTAAAGATAGACACACAGCATTGCATAACTGGAAAGCTATTTTCAATGTTATCATTTCGCCCACCTACAATACTGGCTAAAACAGATGACACTACATCACCATCATTGGTTCTATTTATATGCTGCTTAATGGCCCATTTTACAGCAAAGGACTTTCAGAGCCTGGTGCACACAAGAGAGGGGGGGGGGGAGAATTAGGTACATGAGAACTGGGCATTTATATCCTTACTCTTATTTAGAACTCTTCATTGTGCCCGATGTAAAGCACTGATACACGCCTCACTATTTCCTGTGATTTTCTTAATACAGTTTTGTGGTCAGTTAATTGGGACACTGTTGTGTGCTCTGAGTTAATTGGGACACTGTTTTGTGCTCTCATTTAATTGGGCTCTCAGTTAATTGGGACACCGTTTTTGTGCTCTCAGTTAATTGGGACACTGTTTTTGTGCTCTCAGTTAATTGGGACACTGTTTTTGTGCTCTTGGTTAATTGGGACACTGTTTTGTGCTCAGTTAATTGGGACACTGAAAAAGCGTACTGGAAATATCAGAAGCCCGGAGTCAAGATTTGAACCCACAACCTTGTAATTGGTAGTCCAGCACATTAACACATGACCAATGATTTAACAAAACATTCAATTAGATGAACATATTCAAAGTTATAATGCCAATGGTCCTCGAATTTCTAACAACTAACTGATAGTAAAATACCGACAAACCATGACCAGCAAAGCAGTAGCAGATTCAAGGGGGGTTATTGCATTCAAGGAGGGTGCATATGGCTAAGGCCTTCCGACCATATAGATACAAATGAAATATCATTCAATGAAACAGCCTTACTATCCTAAACTTTACACCCCAAGCCATATTCCTGGATCAGCCACTCAGCAATAGACACGTCATAATTATTTTACTTGCTCACGGCTTGGTGAGTTCGATTAGTAACCAAGCGACCTGGGTTCAAAGCACAGTGGGTCAAACCTTCGCGAAAATTTGACAGAAAATTTCGATTTTTCTATACACATGGAAAAGTTACAGTCTCCTTGAGGAAAGGTAGGTTAGTACTCAGGTTAGAATACAATGTTAGTACTCAGGTTAGAATACAATGTTAGTACTCAGGTTAGAATACAATGTTAGTACTCAGGTTAGAATACAATGTTAGTACTCAGGTTAGAATACAATGTTAGTACTCAGGTTAGAATACAATGTTAGTACTCAGGTTAGAATACAATGTTAGTACTCAGGTTAGAATACAATGTTAGTACTCAGGTTAGAATACAATGTTAGTACTCAGGTTAGAATACAATGTTAGTACTCAGGTTAGAATACAATGTTAGTACTCAGGTTAGAATACAATGTTAGTACTCAGGTTAGAATACAATGCAGGAAAACTTATTAGGAGAACTGGCCACCGTATACAACTGAAATATTGTTGTATGAAAGGCGTTCAACAAATTGAAACAATAATTATAACCACCATAAGAAAATGACCATCATTTGAATAAGGCCTTTGTGAAGTTGAAATGTTGAAATGGCAGCAATCTATTTCCGTACAAGACTATCAATTTCCACACATAAAATCTTAATTCGGAACATATATTGCATGCTTTCTGATTTAGACTTTACAATGAATAAATATCTGCATCAAGGTAGTATCCTAAAATCAGTGAAAATCTCTGTAACTTCATCATGGTAACCTTTATTTCATCTGATTACTCATCCTAAAAAATTCCAGAACTTTTCAGATTCCCATTCAGGTATCATGTTTTAATGTGAAAAGTTCTTTTTAGCACATTCTCAATGTATTACCTCATTGTCAGTAAGCGCCAAATCATTGCCAGTAAATGCTCGTTTTTTACCATCAAATTATTCTCCCATCGACATACCATAGTAACGTTTTCAGTGGTTGTTTATACATTTTACATATTTTCTCACATTCACAGAACATTACATCACCTGCCTGTTTAGTAATCAAACAGATCCCCCCCCACTTTTCTACCTATTTACAATAAATCTACTACAAGTGCTACATGTGCAGCTTATACTACAAGTAGAGAACAAGTTGAGTCATTCACCATAGTAACTGACAACAACAACAACGATAAGCTGTCATAATACGCATATTTCTGCAGCTTATTTTCAGAATGGCTGGGCACTTGTATACAGCTTGTTCTGAAACTTGGGTGACTGGTGGTGTAGTGATAACGTGCTGGACTACTGAACAAAATACTCCAAGGTAGTGAACTCACCATCTTTTTGATTGACGGTAGTGACGAAAATAAGCGTGGGTCCCGGCTTTCCTTGTAAAAATGTTTAAAGTTGGGGAACACTACAACGAAAGCAAGGTTCCTGGAAAGCACGTGCAGATTAGAAGGAAAGCCGGGACCCACGCTTATTTTCGTATAAACGTATAAAAATCACAGAATCAAGTGCCTATGGGCAGAATAAGACAAATAGCAGCTATATGAACAACAGGATCCAGATTCTGGCTGGATGCCATCTTGAAATGTAACAAAGCGTTCAGTATTGACTGTGTCCGTTACAATCTGTGTGTGACTAAAATTTTCCTTAATTTACGCAAGGCTGAATGCGTTCTATGATTATATTCAGCTTGCATATGAGCACCAGCATTATAACTTTGCCTTGTTTTTAATATTTGCTGTAAATTTGAATCATTATAACACTCAACCAGGACCTATAAATTCTCAATGGGGATCAGCGGTCCATTGAACAAACCGACAATAGCTGAACTAGAATTAGCTCAAACTAGAGCTGTCGCAGATGTGACTAATACCCCTGCCACCACTTTGACACTAAGAATATGATAGTACATTATATGGCTAAGTTCAAGGGGACATAACTCTGCAATGAGTGGATCACTGGGAATGAAAATTGTGTCTTGCACATCGTGATATCATATGTCGAGTTCCATTGCAATTGCTTAAATAATGTGGAAGTAGTTCACTCAATAAACTTGTGATATTTTATGCGGACGGTCAGACCGACGGACAAGAGTGACTCATTTATACCCCCTCTCAAATATCGTTTGCGGGAACATAATGATACTGTAAAACCGATAAACAATAAGAATTACACTATAGGTGTAATCAACAACAATATAGAACAAAAAATAACTCCATACTAAAAAGGTTTAACTTCTTGGCAGATGAATGGGAACAATAAAATGGGTAAAGAACCAAGAGAGAATTGGTGACAAACCAAGGATGCTTACGGACCTTATTGCGAGGGTTCAACGCAACAGTGTCGTAACTCATACTGAAATAAGAACAAGTTAAGACTGTGTTGCACTGAGCCCTCGAAATTTTTTAGTGATACTCCATCCATTGGCTCATGAAAAGGAATTTTATTCAAGTTATCTCTAATTCTAGCTTTAACAGGGCCCCTAAAAAAATACAGATTAAATCTATTTTAGCAAACTTGACAGAAGATCTATGAATTAATGCAATAAACAAAGTTTGATGATGATCCATTAACAAATATGGTTCATGAGACAAAAAGGTTTTCAATTTTTAGCTCATGCGGCCCATTTAAAGGGGCTAACCATTTTTATTACAGTAACCTGATTAGTCCTGATACAAAACTAAGGATACTACAAACTTTAGGTTAAGTGATGGTACAATGTACATCCATTGATTCATGTGAAAAAGTCATTTTAATGTGTTTCGTTTTTAATACCCCCTATTAATTAAGGGGCAGATGAAATTCATTAGAATGAACTTGACAGAAAATCATCTAAGGATGCTACAAACAAAGTTCAATGATAATAATGAATAGAAATCATTTGAAGGGGTTTCCATTCTAAGCCCCTAAAAGGGGCAGACCAAACTTGACAGAGAAACATCTATGAATGCTACAAACCAGAAAGAAGTCATTTCAAGGTTTTTCTATTTTTAGGCCATGCAGCACCTAAAAGGGGCCAACCAAATTTATTTGAGCAAACTGGACACAGGGCCATCACCAACCAAGTTAAGTGATGATTCATTCATCAGCTCACGAGGAGATATTTTTATAGCTCTTAAGCGGCCCCTTAAAGGGGCCAATTAACTGAGCTAAAACATAGACCTCCACAGACTATAGAATAAAAATAATAAAAAGAAGCAGGGCAATAAGAAATTCAATAAAACAAAGTATTGGCCAATTTATTAGGGCATGAAATTCAAAATCTTTTTTCCCACAAAAAATTTTAAACCAACAAGAAAGATCATAAAAGTTTGTCTTACCTTATTATAAGTTGACTAAAATACAAACTAACAGTAAATAATACGCTTTCCTATGTCCAAATATTACAACCACAAACTAGAGTACTATGAATTGTAGTCTAACTATAGTATTCTGGATACAACACTCGGATAGGAGACTAATTTGTCCCCACAAAATATGCAAAATTCTCCAATATTTATGAATGAAATGTTGGCCTGATTTTATCCAATGTATCGTATCAATAATCTTCCCGCCAGTTTCCTTTATATATATATATGTTTATGTTTATACATAACTATGTCATAACTCCTGCTACTATCTGATTACAAAAAACGTCATTGATAGTGGAAACCTGAGACATCACAAATATATCTCCATACTACAAGTGTTATTTTGTAGTAATTTTACAAATAGTACAATATTACAGAGAAGTAAGGTATTGACTCCCACACTGTTCTTAAATAAATTGGAATTTATATAAGATGCTTATATAACATGAATGTATTATTACGTAGGTGTGTTTGGAAAAAACAGGCATGCCAGAGATATCAGCCTCCACAATGTTCTAAATAAGCAGAATTCTATTAAAGCAAGCAAGTTCACTCCAGTTAATTGTCATTGAAAATGATATTTTTAAATCTTTAAAATATGAATCAATAGACAAATCAAAGCTCTAACTTAGGCACTCTGTTGTTGTTCAGAACTACATAGCAGCCAAAAGTTGAATTTCTTTCTAGGGTGAGTTTTTCGGCTGAGTTTTAGAAACTGAACGATAGTTGAATCAGCTTTCCATCTAAGCCTTCACTTGCTCGGCGCACATGAATTTTGATGCAGACCAAAGTACTATGCTTTTCTACACCTACCATACAATTGTTAAAGTTGTTCCCGTTCCATGTGCTTTCAGTACTTTGATTTATATTTTGCCAAATTCAACTTTTGACTGCTTTGTAGTTCTGAACAACAGCAGTGCCTTCAAAGGATTAATTTTTACTCATCAGTTATAAGTGGTTAAGTTCACATCGTAGAAATGGTCTATTTTTGCGAACTTTCATTTATTGTTTTATGAAGATGGTGTTGGTCCCCCAGGATGCCTTAGGTTAGCCTATGCACAGATACACGCAGCTGAGGCAGCTAGGTTCAACAGCAAGACTTCCTGATAGTTTACTGTTAAGCCGTCAGTGTGATGTTCATGAAACTTCATTTGATGTTTGACCTGTAAGAGTGACCTTGGCCTTGGACCTACAAACCCGGGTCTTGTGTGCTGCACCCCACGTCAAGGTGTTTTAACAACTATGCCAAGTTATTTTCAAATATGTCAATGTATAAGGGGGATACAGCTCGGACAAGGAAAATCTGGACAAACTAACTTAAACTAGCACACTAACTAACGTACAGACATACAACTGCCGTTGTGGGTGACCGCAAATAGACTTGACAAAAAAGAATCTATGTACCTACAACCCAAATATATAGTAACAGTATAATTTATTATCATAAAGTAAATGCCTCTACCATCTAGTTTTGTTTTCGTTAACAGAAGCATAATATTTGTTCATAAAACAAAGGTTTATAGAGGAATTGTGGGCAGTACACATGTGCAGCAGTGCGTAGGTCAAACCACAACTTCACAAGTTATATAAGCATAATATTTTTCTGATTGTCATTACCATATTGAAGGTGAGCGGGTGGAAACTTCACTCCTACAACATGATTAAATTACTCTCAGACTGAATAAAAGTCATGATGTGGTTACAAGATGAAAAACTAGTCAGAAATATTATCACAATCACATCCAATAGATTAAACAGGAGAAGAAATTTCTAGACCACTGGTGCAGGTGTGTTTCCAAAGGAAATGTCAAAGTCAATCGGATTAATATCTTGTCATAAAGGTATATGATAAAATTAGGTCAAGACTTATTCTGAAGTATATAATGTCACATCAACAGCCATTGTTATTATTTTGGTGACTTCTCTGGCTTTAACAGTGAAAGAAGACGTCAGGGGGACATCCAGATAGAACAATTCACCTTCTGTAAGCTGGATGGACAACATCATAACATAATTTAAAAGTGAGGGGATAGTGATTACTATTCAGAGACTAATGATGTAATGATAATCGATTATAATCGAAACAATCGTTGCTGACAGCTTGAGGTCGGCGACTATCAAAAAATGACAATGTTAGTGGTGTAAAATCGATGTCGTTACAAGTAGGTAGACTGCCACCATTATTTGAGTAACTGTCTTCTTTCCACTGCTTTCGAGCATTGTGTGTATCTAAACAAGGGAGGTAACTGAGTTTGAGTGAAATACTCATATGCCAAATAGTTATCTAGTTATTAGCAAACAAAGTTTTGGTGTTGAAGGTCAGTGACCTTGACCTTAGAGCCACTGACCTCAAGATCAATAAAAACCATCTACCTGTAATGATCAAACTCCCAAATAAGTCTGAGGAATGAAGGCAATGATTTTGTGATGAAAGTTACTGTGACCTTCAACTTTGAACTACTGAACCAATTTGTTATCTCTGAGGCCGAACGTTCTCTAGATTTTAGTCAGATATCTTTTTTTATTGAAGGTCACAATGACCTTGACCTTTGACCTACTTACCTCAAATCAAATGAGGTCATCTATATGCAACGCTGTATCTTCCAACTAAGTCTGAGGGCCTTAAGCCCAATTGTTCTTTAGTAATAGGTCATAATATAGTTTGGAAACAGACCAACTGCAAATTAATATACCATTTCATCAAAGGGGAGGCATAATAAAGCCAAACACACTACAACATTGTTCAAGAACCTTCTGATACAATTTAAACGTATTCCAATATTTTCAAAATTCTCAGCTAAGATTTAACAACTAGAATTATGAATGAATCTAAAATATATTTTGAGACTAAAATAACACACGAGTAGGTGGAAATTTTATCATTGATCATAAATCAAGACAACACATGAGTTCATTCACAAAGAATAGAACGAAAGGAAGATTTGTTAAGCTCATACTCTTAAACAACACGTGATCTTTTCATTTTCCTCATGATTTGTTACATGTGGTTGACAATAACTATCGCAAGCACGCTTAGTCTGCCACATGTTGTCACAGCAAGAAATGTGCCAATATGTAACACAAGTCATGATCGTAACTTCAGAATAAGGTGACATATTATAAATGATCATAGTAAAACGTAGAAGAAAATGCCAAAAACGTAATTATTTGGGTATCACTATTTATGCCTTTGCCAAACTAGATATTTAACCCGTAAGGTAACAATGATCAAGTTCTTTCATTTAAGAAAAGAAATAAATACTGGTGAACACAATGGTATGCAGCCACACCCCTTTAGACCTCAAATGGTCACCCAGACCAAAACCAAAATTTCACATTAATCAAATATAAAGGTATGACTTTGTGTGCCAATTTATACATGCCTTAATTATAACCCTGTCAAACAGTTATTCGTATTTCATGAACTACTCATGAAGTATGCAAGAAAAGTTCAAGAAAAATTCATATTTTCATGAATTCCATTTGGAGGGGTATACATGCACAATTTACACAAACATGATCCTTTCAGTGAACCATACATACAGTCCACAATGTTAAAGTAAAGATACCGGTATAGCAGTATTTGCATCTAATAATTGTTAGGTCATCGAAACAACTCCCATCATTTGACATCAGATCCACACACCCAAAACTAGGATCCACACCCAAAACTAACAACAGAACAATTAATACTAAATTTAGAACTATTCCTACCTTTGTTTATGAAAAATGTTACATAAATCAAAGTTACTAATGTATATATCTACATGGGTGTTTCCCAATAAAACATAGAACAGAGACAAAATAAATAGCTTATATAAATATGACATCATTGAATCCAGTAATTAGAGAAAGAAGTACTAACGTAAAAAAACTTACATAATTTTCTTTACATAAAACTTGACGCAATGAATAAGACAAAAATGGAAAATATCTCCTATCATTTCGAACATTATTTGCGTAATTTGTAATAGATATTTGAGTACTTGTGAATGTTCTTAGGTAGGGGGTGATGAGTAGCGTGTCATTCTAATTGAATAAATTTTTTTCATAATACATGTACATCAGGCACATGAGTTAAGAAAACCAGCAACCTCTGGGGGTCCCTTAGTAGTCAAAAGGAAACCCTGGTCGGGGAACAAAAAGGGTTAAGTCCACCAGATTTTGAGCAGCAAAACAATTAACATGATTTATAATTTAGTGTTTCTGTCACAGAAATGAATAAAAAAAAATGCGCACCTATACAAATTATTTTAAAAGATCAGCAAGATGTACTTTTATGAATTCTTGAATGTGCTCAAAGTGAGCTATTGTGATGGCCTTGCATCCGATGTATGTCATGAAGTGGCGTCCATATTTTTATCAACATCTCCTAAGTCACTATGACAATTCCAAACAAACTTTGCTGGTTAGCAAAGTTGTTAAAAAAATGTATGTGTAAACAAATGAAAAATTTCACGAACAACTGGTTGCCATGGCAACCAATAGAAAAAACTTTAAAAATCTTCTTGTCAGTAACCAGAATGCATATAGAGCTTTAATATTTGATGTGTAGCATTGTCAAGTGGATCTCTACCAAGTTTCTTGAAATAATGACCCTGGGGTCAAAATTGGCTTAGCCCTGGGGATAACTTCATTTTACACTGCAGTCTCTTATAGGAAAATTTGATAAAATCTTCTTGTCGGAAACCATAAGTCATTGACCGTGATATTTGGTGAGAAGCATTGTCTAGTAGAACTCAACCATGTTTGTTTATATACTGGCCCCAGTGTAGCAGTCTATTTTCCCACGGATAGTTTTTCTTGAGCAAATATTGGCCTTAGCCTTTTTTTTCAGTATAAACTCAGAAATATGAACATAAAGACGTATAACAAAAGATGTAGACATATCAAATGAAAATAAAATGGGGAGTGGAAGTGGCCTAGGGGGAGAAATGGCCAGTTAGGTGGGAAAATGACCAGTTATGTGGAGTTCAAAATTGGCTGAGCCCCAGGGGTCACTTAATTCTGCAATTAGGCTAATGTCGGAAAAATAAAAGCCATAGTCTTTTTTCTGATGAGCGATTATAGAGCCATCATGCATGGCCTTCTTGTTATTTTTTTCAGTTCAAATACCACGTACCATGTACTGACATAAGTTATAGAAAAAGTGTCGAATATTCTCCCTGATCACACACTTGTGCCAATAAGCAGGTGACAACCTAATAGACAGCTAGTGACGATGTAACAGACACATATCAGATTCTCAATACAAGGGTTGATCCAAAAGTTATCAGATTATCTTGCCAACTAATGTTCAAATTGTTTAACAGAAAATGGAGATGCCATTGCATCCTAACAGCAAACAAAGCGTTGCTACAGAGTTTACATGGTGTTCTATTGTGTTCCTACAGTTCTTGTTGGCGATTGTCTGTGCTGATATGATGCTTTCACTGCGTGCATTGCACTTTCATGCTCACATTGTGTGTTCGTATAATCATGCTTGAGAAGTAGTGACCTCTCAGAGGACGTTGAACAATCCCCTTGCAAATGCATCTGACAACCATAGGCTTCTTGCAGGGATCTTTGTGCGTGCCTGCTAAACTCCTGTGGCATTGTAGGAGATCTTTGATTGCTGGTATAGCAGCCTTACGATGACCTCACTGCGCTCTAATCAGAATGCAAAGTGATGGCGTTTCTTTTGTGCATGCTCAAAGCCCACACCGTCGCTAAGTTTCTACGTGATCGCTACGTGTCGAATGGCGATGCCACTGCATTCCTGCAGCTATGCTTGCACGCACCTCAGCATTCTGCATTTTTCTTGGATGCCATGGGACCAGCATGAGAAAGTGGCCCTAGTGTGACAGGGGTTTTACATAATTACACATGTATATGTTTCTAGCTATTGCTACAAAATACTTCTTATTTAAATGAGATATCATTGTAACAATAGTGAACACTAAAACAAAATCCATCTTTCAAGTTCTGACCACTGAGACAAAAATCTTGAGTTTAATTACCATTGAATAAGGAATACCTCATATTCATCACATGACTGTATATTGATCGGCAATAGTAAAATCCTAACTTTTTTCTCTGCAGGGTTCCACATCATACAAGCTACATGTACCATGGTCATTTGACAACTATTCCCAAAAAGGTTTGTCAGGCAACTTTAACATAAAATATCAATGCTTAGATTTTTTCCCCAAATATTTCCAAAACTATAATAAAAGGGAAACAACTTTGACAATTCTTATTTTCCAACACATTATGATTGTCAACTCCGGAAGTTTTATCTATATTTTAGCCATTTCGCATTATACAAGTACATGGTACATGTATGGCATTACGACTACCTGAGTTGAGCAATTTGACTGTTTTGCGAGTTGTTTCCCTTACTATTATATTTCAAACCTAAAATATCAATGTCTGGAATTTTTATGCCCTCATAATATGGGCCGTATCGATAGATCGGGATATATTGATTTTGGCCTGTCTGTCTGTTTGTACCAAACTTTAACCTTACCTAAAAAATCTAAACGCTTCCACTTTCAGTCATCAAACATCATATGTTGGTTCCTCATGACAACCTCTACATGGCCTGTGGATTTTAAGGTCAGTAGGTCAAAGGTCACCCAGAAGTGACATTGCATTTCAAAAGCACATCTTGTTTACAAATACAATTTATGATTTATACTTGGAAACCTATTAATGATATATGAATTTTACTTGGGAAAGGACTCCAGACTTTACGTACTTTTCCAGCTTAACTGTGCAGGATCCAAAGAATCTCAATAGCTCCGTCAGTCAAGGGGTTTGATATGTATTATATTAACAATGCACTTTTACTGAAACATTGTAGATCCTCACTCAATCTCAACTAATTTATCGCAACTCTACCAAGAAAATTAACAGACAGATATCTAGTTATATGGAAATTCTAATCCTAGCCCACATGTTAAGGCAATTTTTCACCATAAAGTAAAATTAAAATATGACTGCACAGGTACTTTATAAAACCAGGAATTTTAAGAGGCCCTTTTTATGCCAATTCTAGTCCTGCATTCTCGCCCATTCCCCAAGTAAAAGTATAGTTGTATTTTTCCCCATAAGAGAGAAAAATTTCTCCAATTAAAAAAAAATCCCAAATTTAGTGTTTTATGACACTTTCCCCAAAACAATACAAAAAAGGGCTGTTAAATAACTCTGAGACAAGAAGCTGTAATGTATATTTATATAATAAGCCATCAGCGAATGCAATGCCATATCATACATCCAGCACCAACTTAATAAGAAATAGTAAACTCCTCCAGTCAATCTTGTCTAATTAGGGGGACACAATTTCCATTGTCTTTTTTAAAAACTATAATAATACTCAAAGTAATAAATTCAATGAAAGAATGTGACGACTCAACCATTACATAAAAACATACTGTATCAGATTTAAATGATCTACAGTTTTCTGTCATGCTCCATCACAATGTGTGAGCTTAAAGCCACAATATGTCTTAAAATGGGTATTATATCATTTTCAACATACAAAAGGCCTAGCAAGATTGTGATATTAAAATGTTCCCAAAATGGTACAGAAAGGATCCATATCTGACCTCATTTGGCTGTTCCTTGCATGAGAAAAAACTAACAGAAAACAATATTTAGTATCTGTATGGAGGACAAAATACGATGCACTGTTTACATTTAACATTTGTCAAGCATTTCCAAAAGCTTCATAAATGATTGGAACTGCGCACATATCAGTGACGTCACACAAGTCAAAAATAAACATACATTTTGACTTTTGCAGTGTTATGTGTATTATGTCATGTACTTGTATATGTGTGCTGACAGCTCTCCATGCATTGGATTTAAGAAAACTTAAGGAAAATTTATGGCAATTTCTGTATCACTGACGAAGTGTTATTTAGTAAACAATTTAGCTTAAATGTAAAATTTTCATTCAAGGTTATTTGGTATTGGTAGAAGAATACTTGTGTTCTGTTTTATATGATTCATGTTACAATTCTGTACCACAGATTTGCGATTATCAAAGGATGACAATACACTGTTCCCAAAGCTTACCGTGGCTTTAAATAAAAGTGCAGAATATCAACGCTGCTAATATTTCCAACATTAAGTTTCTTTTATCTAGTAAATTTCAAGGACAAGGCTGCCTTGCTGATATTTACAATGTTATGTATCTTAGTCAATTTCCAGTACAAGGCCGCTGTGTTGTTTATAGCTAAGCTTATCATTTTTATAATAAACAAAAGAATGTCTTCATCTCAACAGAAATGCGGCCTGTATCACATGTTCCTGCAAAATCATCATTTTACCCTGATGCGTGAATCATTTAGGAGTAAGGACTTTCAGTTTCTTTATTTTTCATACAGTTGTCAAAGATGGATTCTTCAGATGTGTACTGTCTGTATATTTAGTTATCTGAAGACATTATCTCCATTCAATATGGAACAGGCTGATACAAATTAGTAATATTATTTAATGGCAGAAAAAAACAAGCAAGAAAACAATCAATACAGATAGTTCTCAGAAAAATTCTAAACTTCAATTTGATATTTCTTTAACCCTTTCCCTCTTATAAGCGCTTTTTGACGCGTTTTCGGCATGCCCCCTGTAAGCGCTATTCGACGCCTTTTCGGCTTGTCACTTGTAGATGCATCCTGATGCTTCGAAATATTATCGAGATTGTTTATTTGATCCTAAATGCCCATTACAGATTCTAAATCTTCAATAATACTCTGGTTTGTTCTTGCAATAATGTAATTTCAATTAAGTTTGGATAATTTGCAAAAGTTAATTAAATGTACAGAACTTTTTCTTCTCCAGTTAACCCTGAAAAAAATTGACTTTTTCTGGTTATATGCTCTTTAAAAATAAGCAGGGGTGTCAAGACAGCCAAATTAAAAATCCTGAAAATCATATGCAGCCGACCATATTTGCAAAACAAGAGGCCTTCAACCACATTGTTTCCTTATTTAACTCAGTTTGCATTAAAGAAAATCCTTCAGAGCTGATTGAATTGACAGTAACTTTGCTATTTTTTTAGATATTTTCATCAAATAACTTTTATTTTGCTCAGAAATCATAGCTCTTTCATAACAGACAAATCCAGAATTCCAAATGTATCCTGAATATTGACACCCCTGAATAGGGTAGGTAGGTCAGGATTTTTAAAATTAATTTTGGCTCCTTAAAAACATTTTGGAAGTTGATTTTCCCTTTCACCTGCACCCAGCTTCTTCCCCTTTTCCTTAAAAAAAATAACACTATAAAGTAATGTTTTTATATCATAATAATTCACAAACCTTTCTCATCATCCTCTGGACTGATATGTCTGTAGTCCCTCTCAGTGCTGGCACCTGATTGATTTTCAACCACAAGGTGTCCGTTATCAACTTGTACAATCGAGTAACTTCCCCTTGGCAGAGATTCTACCCTCTGAAAATTGTCATAGTCTGTTTGTGCATTGTATAACATCACCTGATATTTCACAGGTCCTGACTGGTTTGCAGAATTTTGAACAACATGACTGTAATATTGCTGACCTGACTGTGTCCCAGTCTGGTACCCACCGCCCTGAGAGATCTGTTCATGTCTGTTCTCAGACATAGCTGAATTAAACCTAAAAAGTAAATAACATTAGTCACAACCAGAAATCAGTATCTTGCAAATTTATGGTTATTTTTAAGACTTGGCTTTTTATACATGATGGTGATGAATGATAAAGTTATTGTCACTGCCTTTTTCATTCTATAATAGAGGCAAACCAATATTGGTTGACTTCCCAATATGAATTGCAAAAAGTCCCTTTTGTTCCTAATTTGGTTAAAAAATTTCCCAGTAATAGTTCTGAGACACAATTTTATTAAATTTAAAAAATTCAATGCTACTACTTTTGCAATTTACAGAATGTGATATCTGATGCTTAATAGGACACACAAATTTCATGTTGGTTAGTAACTATTACAGAATAATTCAAACTTGTATTCTTAACATAGCCTTTAAAGAAGTGTTATAAAACAAAAATGAATCAAAGAGAAGACACATAAAATGAAATAACCATGGCTCTTCTTATCATGAGGCTTTGACAGTATGATTGTTGAGCACTGCCTTTTAATTAATTCGTCGTAAGCACAAACCCAAACCATATACTACCCAGGGTATATATGTGTGGGCTTTAGTAGTAAATAAACAATTCACCACACATGTAAATAAACAATTTTGAGGAAGTTCACAAGCCTGAATTGTTTACTTGCCACAGACTTTGGGACTCAGTGCTCCAGATATTTTTTTTGATGGTAGTAAATTTACTCTCAATTTTGAAAACAAGAGAGAAATATTAATATGAACCGCAGTTCCGGTACATCCAGCATGAAAAAACATATAGGGTAAATGTACTCCTATGCTTCAGAGACATTTTTCCTGCAAGTTGAAAGATGCTTGATCAATTTCACAGGCAGCTTGACTACAAAATTAATCAAAACCATGAAGTACCAAACTGGCTTTATTAACAAAAAGAAATACAACAGTCTTCAAGGAAACCAAAACTAGATAGCATGATCTTAACTTTAAAGAATCTGGCCAATTTATGATAATTTCATTTGGAAATATAAGTTTATTATAACAAAACATTTGATAAACCTGTTAATTATATTTGTACTGAATAATGTTAATATAATTCCGCTATATGTTTCCGGTAATTAACTGATCACCTCAGTCACTTCGGTGAACTGTACATGAAACCTACCATCAGGCTGATGCAGACACTTGGATTGAAACCTTGAATGATTCAAACATTTATAGGATGTATTATTTGATTATTCTGATGTAGTATGCTTCTTCTTGCCAATAAATTAAATAGAAGTATATAAATGTAGTGATGAACTTGTATGGGAATTTCGCACATATGGCACAGTATCTGGTACACTTAGTGGAATACAGATCTCAGTATCTGGTACACTTAGTGGAATACAGATCACAGTATCTGGTACACTTAGTGGAATACAGATCACAGTATCTGGTACACTTAGTGGAATACAGATCTAAGTATCTGGTACACTTAGTGGAATACAGATCTCAGTATCTGGTACACTTAGTGGAATACAGATCTATGGCTGCTTGAAGTTGAACACTTTAAAACCACCCATTTCACAGTGACATATGAAAATATGTCAGAACATTTGTTGATTGTAAAGAACATTTTTACAGTACAATTTAACATTCTAAATACTACAATTACCACTTCTAAATGCTAATGGAGCAATTTAATGCGACGTGAAGCACATTCCGTCACTCAGGGTCGAAAATATACGGGGCCGAAATAAAAATTAAGAAGCATCGATCCGGCATTTTCCTTTGTTGTGAAATATGCGTTAACTCACTTGCAAACTCACTGTGTAAACATGGTGTTGACGGTTTGCACTTTTTAACACCTACGCTTTAACTTACATATTGCTCGATTATGGAGATCATTGCGTTTATTGCTGCAGAATTTTGTAAACAGCTGATTTATCGTTCACATATTCGTCCTCCGAAATTGAAACCTCCTTTTTAGAGAGCTCCTAATGTGCACTGAAAAAATTCAACAAAATCAAAGTAAATAGCGCTAAATTAGTTATGATTAGATCTAAGTTATTTGCACGTTAAACAAAGAAAAATGCAAATAATTCAAATCCTGATAATTATTACGATATTAATGATTTGTTAGTTGTAACATGTACAAGTAATTTTAAGGGACATAACCCGTACAAAACAATAATATATATGCAGTAGGCCTATAGATTTACTCCCCTTTCCAATTCAAGATGAGTCGCTTGAAATCACGTGCAAGCTAGAAGCAATTTTTAAGCATTCATATTTATTACAGAGATAAGAGTATGTTAGCACAGATATTGAGATAGGTATATTATCATATCCACGCGGTAAAAAATGACACGATAATTACATTATACAAAAATGGGATGCTATATGTAATATAGCAATCTTGTACAAAATCAGAGACGTATAATAGGCCAGGGATGCTATATTACATTGTAATATAGCATCCCTGAATAGGCCTACGTCTCTGCATGACAACTGAATGTATGATTTTTTTTAGTTTCAACAAGGACTTATATACATACATGTATATATAAATCCTTGGTTTCAACAGAGACGTATAATACTCTCTGGTTTCAAGTAATGCTTATATAGTTATTCGTACATGTATGCATTTGATTTTCAAATATAGGCTACATCAAGGACTTATATGCAGCATACAGTCATTGGCTACATACATAGGCAAAGACGCATATAAGTCTACACATAGGACCATGTCACATTGAAAAAACATCATAAAACAAAACAATATATATTATTCCATTAATAGTACGAAGTAATATATATATATAGGCCTATTATTTATCTATAATTATGGGTCTAGACGCATTTGATTAAAAAACAACAACAACAGTTTGAATCTATTCTTTCAAATTCAATTTGAGTGACCAAACGTGCTCCATGCCGATAAATAAGTTATTAATTATTATCTTTATTGAAGCTAGATATATTAGCATTAGTTGGTATCAATTGACGATATGAGTGATGTGACCAGGGACTCGATCATTATTGTGATAATCATTATCACCATACCTCATAGTAGGAATGTGCAGAGTATCTCCATTTTAGTGTTATAAAATTATAACAAAACTTCATAGTGGAACTTTTACAAAATAGAGAATATAATAATTTATCTGATTATATTAGGGAACATGATTTACACGGACGACTCATTTTCCATAATACTATAAAGTAGAATAACAACCAGTTAATATACTTCACAAAATCCTTCGGATAAAGAGCATGATATGTTGTTACTGACTCTAAACTCAGATTGCCTACATTTTTTATACTAACTGTTGCTTAAACCAAGACCGGTTGTGTTATAAGTGTACGTACAGCCAGTGTAGTAGCTTGTTTGAACTCACAAATAATATCAGGTTTCATTGCAACTTATACGACTCTAAGATTTGCCTCCCTTTAACCATTTTAGCAATATCATGATTTCGAAAAAGGAAAACAAAGTGTACAAGTAATTAGATTATAATTCATTATATTGTTGCGCAGCGTTTTCTGAGACGAAATTAATTTGAAATTGTTCAATACACGTAATAAATGATCACTCACGTCGGCAGGAAGAGAATTGATCAATGACGATGTAGGCCTATTTACTGACTGTTTATAATAATGGTCCTGATATAAAAACTACTTCATGGTGCATACTCATGCTCAAGAAGCGGTCTATATCCTATAGATATCATTATGGGGGACTATCCCCCCTCCTATAGCCCCCCTTCGCCGGCACCTAGGGCCCTGAAAGGTGTCAACGGTTGCCCATTCCCTGACCGACCAAGAAGGTTACCAATCACATATAGAACCGGGAATACTAAATAAGTGTGAATATATACAGTGAAACCTCCATGAATGGTTACCTCCCAACAACAGTCACCTCCCTGTTACAGTCTGTATACTAGCAACCTAAATTGACGTTTTTACTCTATTGTCACTCTCTCAACAACAGTCACCTCCATACAACAGCCACTTCTGTCCTTCCCATTGGTGACTATTGTAGGAAGGTTGCAATGTACATTATATTTACATTTATAAATATAAAACGCCATTTTTTTTATCAAACTACATTATGTATTTAGGTTTATTTACTATCCGGCTTTCAATATTTTCTATAGACTTATCCCATATTGATTCATACTGAGAAAAACTTGATTTAGTATCAAGAACGATGTATTTGTGGTCTTGAGTGTAGTCTGGATTAATATCGAGGTCCTGTGTTCGACAGCGCCACTGGAGCGATGTTTTTTACAAGAATTTAGCGGCCATAGTCGCAGTCTGGTTCCTACGCAGAAGAGATTTTTTCGGATATCTATGACTACCTTTAGGCTAAAACGATGCGTAATCAGGTTATTATAACGATATTGTTAATTTAATATAGCACACAACTTTCTAACCTTGAACAGTTATGAGACAACCATGATAATGACTTTATTTCTGGTAAACAACTTATAGTATCCATGGCCAACTTTCATGACCATCATGAAATCGGGGAAATCAAGGGAATTAAGTCAAATTTAGGGTGTCATCAGATTATCACCAGAGTTACCCATCATTAGAGCACTGTGTTATTGCCTATCTGCAAGCATGCGTGGTATACAGGACCATAAAACCAGTCATGTGTGACTAATCTGACCTTAGGCATCTACTGTTGGATCTGGACTAATCGATGTTTCAGTTATTCTATAACATTTTAACTTTTCATATCAGGTCCCAGATATCAGGCAGACTAATTTAAAGTAACAACTTTATATAGTTTTTATAATTTTGATAAGGTTATGATTTTTTATAAAATAAATATTTTTTATCGTTATCTTGAAAATTACAAATGTGCATGTATCAGTTTTTTTACATAAGCCGAATAGGATAAAATATTTCTTAATTTCACAGACAGTAATTATTAAAACTGTTAAAAAAACCGTAAATGTTGAAAATCTTATGATCATAAAAAATGCTTCAAAGTTTAGAATATTAGTGTTAATTCTTCGTTTTTATACAAGTACACTGCGGCTTTAAATTATATTTTTATGAGTATGCATGTTTATAAAAAAAAATCTAGTTTACTGTGGATTATAGACTTCATTCACAGTTTTATGCATTCGTAAACATCTCCCCGTTACATATGCGTACATTGTCTTATATGCATGTTTACATAAAAGCAGTTGGTAAAAAGTGAAATTATATATAAGCACATCCCCAATCTTTATATAAGTCCCAGAAGCATAGTGATTATTACATTAAAGGGCACAAAATCGCGTTTAATCTGCATATTTTGGGTATACTGTTGAAGAAAATAGGATAGTGTACAACTGCAGTAAATTACATTGATGCCATCAAATGGCCTGTCAATTTCTCTTTTTTCATAGTTGGGTTTTCACTACACACGCTGCTAATTTATCATTTATCAAAGACAATGTTTAAAAAATCTTTAAACGCGCTTGCAATAATTCTTTCCGATGTATGTTAATAGGGGATATTTGTGTGTAAAGATTTTTGTCTTAACTTAAACAAAAAAATCCACTCCGAACAGCCCTTTCTCCTTTATAAATGACCTTTCAACGATTTAGAGAAATGAAAATTTACAGTTTACTCCCTCATATACATTTTACGGATTATGGATTTTGCAATATTATGCAATGACAGTCTGACCATAAAACACAGACAGCAAGGATGTTACTTTACCCGCAGGGTATATTCTGATTGGGGACAGATAATAAAGCAATTTAAAGACAATGAACCAGGAATGCGAGGCATGTGACTAAGACCCAGCAGTCCTGTATATTCCACAGTAGGGAGTCCAATAAAACTGACAGGGTCATTGATAGACTAGCTTCTAATTACATAATCAGTTACTATAGAAATGGCTAATATATAGCTACTGTATAGATACTTAAATTTATTCAATGTTTAATCAATAATATAAATTATCTTTTTTTAAACAAGAAGTATGTTTATATTAAATGCAAAATATAAGAATAATATTATTAAAGAAATTAATTACTCAAATATATGCCCTTTGCTGCAAACTGATGATTTTGATAAATAAATAAAACGGTCCATTTTGTAAAATTAATACAAACATATTTTAACACTTTTACCTGTTAAATTAAATATTTTTAACCAATATATTTTCTCAAGCAGTACACGTGTAAACATAGTTTCTTTGCAAGTTATTTTAAAGAATCTTGTAAAAAATAATTCCATGTAGAAATAGAAAGATATAATTTAGAAACAGAAGAAGCGTTCAGTTGCATTTTTAATGTATAAAGAAGAAAACATAGGCAGGAATAAAATAGTAGTGACAGTATATCATAACTATTATATTCTAGTATATATCTAAGTCTGTTTATGCACAATCTGGTAATATTAAAGGATAACATTCATTAATTACATAAAATGCTTATAAAAACAACAGGAAGTTATCCATAAACTAATTATCAATTAAGATCAATAAAATTTATGACCCTCTTATATGCATGACTAGGTGTCAAGTCTACAGACATTTAGCTGACCGTGAAAAGACAGGATTAATCCCATTAGGGGCAATAAAACAATTAAGAGATTAGACCTCATGTGGATTTTGGGGGGGGGGGTCACTTATATAGTAGCTGTTCAATGTCTTTAAGGATCATAAAAGATCCAGTGTACCTCGGATTTAATATATGATATTTAACCATTGTCATTGTTTTTTATTTAAAACATCACTTTCATTCAGAAATAGTAACTTAAGTTATTACAACTGAGCACATTACTCTAGAAAACTTTAATCAAAATTTACATTCAATAATTACATCACGTATTTTCAACAACAACAAAAAATACAAAAATTGAATTGAGTCTGTTTAATAGGCGATTGTGTGAGCAATTATCACCTGGAGAATTAAGCAGATACAGAATTAAACTTATTCTATTTTTCACACAATTGTCAAGCGTTACATTCATGTAACAAGTTTAACATTTCATTATAAAAAGTAACATTGTCTTATTTCTTAGTTCTCATGTACACTACTGTAAGTTCAATAATATCAGGAAATGTTTTCAAATTTAACTAATATACATTAAAAATTATTTAGAATATGAAACAATTGTTTAATAATGATACTCTAATTATGATCTTCCTTTCTTCACAAATACGACTTTTATCATTTAATAATTTGCGTTGATCTGAAGATTTAACATAAAACCGAACATAATGTGTGGTAGTAGTATATAGAGATATCGGTATCTTCGGTATTCTTACGGAAAATACCGAGTATTACCGAGACGATAAATTCTTATTTAAATTAACAGGTCAGTTGACTAAAAGTTAAAAAGGACTTCGAAGATGTCAATTAAGCCTAATTATTTTTATATATCTTAAAAGTAAAATAAAATACCAAGACAATGTAATAGTAACAAATTTTGTAATATTTTAACAAAGTGGTGTAAATTTGAAACAAAACGGAACATAAATTCCTAAATTGGCATTTTTTTCGGTTTTACAATAGAAAGTAGAGGCCGTAAAAAAGATGAAGGGTTATAGTTTTTAAACTTAAAAAGGACCATTGATTTATTATTTTAAATTAATAAAAAAATATTCATAAAAAGGCAGATGAATTAAACAAACTTTTGTGATAGTAACAAAATTTGTGAGTTAAACAGAAAGAAAGTTATGACGAGTTATTTAACAATAGCCTTCTTTATTTTATATAAAAAAGATTATCGGTTTACCAATACTGGATGGTTAAAAAAGTTGGGGATGATTATTTTTAGATCACCGACTAGTTGCGCTATTTATTTATTTATCTGTTGTTTAATGGCCCGTTCGACAGTTATATGGTCATGTCTGAGAGAGGGAGAGAAGATACAGGAGAACAGGGCAATACTTTTGTATCCCTACTCTTATTTGGAATAGTTTTTTCCGATTCTTGATCGTTCCCGGCGTAAATAAAGTAACGATACACGCCTTGCTTGCTGTGATTTCCAGAAACAGTACTTCCGGGTAGTTGTGATGGGGACACTGAGAAATGTGAAAGGCGGAGCCTAGATTAGGACGTTTAAGTAGTCCAGCGCCACCGATCATCCCGAGTAGGTATAAGAGGTGTGGTTTAACAATTGGTAGACGTAATATATACATATGTACTCTCAGTATACTATACAGACGGCCATTATATCATTTATCACTCCAATGAATACATGTACCACTTAATTACCGTGAATGATAAATTTACAAGAATGTGTTTTTTATTTATTAAGTTACATAATTATGTAATTACTTGTTTATCGTTGGAAGTTTATTTTGTATCAAATTCGATAGACCCATTGCGTCTCATGTGTACAATAATTGATATGTCGACATGTACAGCACATAATAAACATGAAAACACTATTCATAATAATCAATTAATACAATAATTAAGGTATACATGTATAACGATAGTTCACCTTTCCAAAGACGTCACGCACTCGGCGCGCATGAATTTTTAGTTTTTCAGGCTCAGTGACATCCGCAATGCAGTTGTTAAACTAGTTCCCATTCCATGTTGCAGTGCAAGTCTATGTAAATTCAGCCGTAGGTAACTTTCGGCACTTTAATTACAAAATGACTTCGAATTATTGTTTTGCTTTAGCTGATAACATAAACTTATGTCAGTTGATTCTTACGTCATAGTTATCGTAAACGTTATTGCCTGGATACACATTGGTTCTTTATTCCAGGAAATAAAACCGAGCCGCATATATCTTGAAAGTGCGACCACATTGAAAGGCTCAGATACTCACATAAAATGTTTCTGGCGCGATTTGTAGACAAAGTTCTTTCCTCAAATATATGAGTATTTTGCGAGTTTTATCAGTGATGTTCTAGCTATTATCTTGTTGTCTTCTTGATAGGATCTCCAAACATTGAGTGAAAGTTTCTCCGATTATAACGATAAAAATAACAAAAGACACTCACCAAATGGCACCTACAATCTTATCAGGGAAACTAAATACACCATTCACACAGATCTTATATTGTATTGCATAAGAATAATATACAATGTTTTTTGGTCTATTTTAGAAAATGAGTCATGCATATTGGAAAAATCATCAAAGTATATTATTTGTTCTTATTCCTTTTATTTATTTACTTTATCGGATTTAGCGCCATTTTCAACATTATTTCAGTTACATTTTGTAGATCGTGGCGGGCAGTTTATATCCTAACCAGTTTCCCTGGACTTCATTAAGGTCTTAACCAGTACTAACAACATTCTATCCCCAAGCTACTGTCAAGCTATCCCACTTGAATAATTCAGAGGTGGAGGACAATATAACATAGGATATAATATCTTCAGTCAAATTTGTCACGGACAGTGTGAGGCTTGTCCGGAGTTCGAAGTCACAACCTCTTGATCAGTAAACCAATGCTCTTAACCACTGAGCTATACGGGCGGGCTTTTTATTCCATTACTTGTTCTCGTAGTTCGTATACAATGTACATGTATTCTTCTGATAGAGAAGGTAAATTAATTTTGTGACTTGATATATTTATCATTCTTGACTACGACATGACTATAATAGAGCAACTTATTGTCTATTCGGTTAAAGTATAGTACGTAGAGATAGTCAATGCCTTCTTTATATAGTTAACCCCCGCTAAAAGTCCAGTTTTCTAAAAAAAAATCCGGTTTTCAGGGAACTTTTTATAAATTCCGAAAAAAATGGGACTTGAAAAATCGTTCGATTTTCAGGGAATTCAGGGGTTCAGGTTCATGAATGCAGGTTCAGTGAGTCGTACAGACGTTGCATGTGCGTGTATGTGTATCAAACTCAATTCATGTCATTAGCTTACTTACTGACAAACGTTCAAACCCAAGGTAGCTTTCTAGGGCTCTGTATTGTAATCTCGATTGATTGGTGATAGGTTAGACATGGACATAGATTAACAAGTAATGATTCTGTTTGATATAGAGGTATTTTCAAGGTATGTGATAAAAGAATGTTAAATTCGTGTGGATTCCTTATTGAATTTATTGAACGAGTTGCATAAAACAATATGAAGCGAGCCTCTGGCGAGCTTCATACTGTTTTATTCCACGAGTTGAACGAATTCAAGACGGAATCTACACGCATTTAACATTCAACATAAGATTTGAACGCCGAAATCATGTTTAACCACGACGTTTAAAGAGGCATTTCGACTTACGAGTATTATCAATGAATTATTTTCTTTATTGCACTCGTTCAATCTTTTATTTTATTCAACAAGTATTGACTCGGAAGTTCAAATCGATGGTATCGGATATATTAATTCCTTCTCATAGCCCTGTCATAGCTCTTCAAGGTTATCTGGAAGCCAAACATTTTTTGTATCTTATTGACTATACAGATACCTGACCATGTAAATGTACCGTTATGAAGAAAAAATGATATTGATAAAAAGGAGTCTTAACTTCAATGAGAAATGTTGTTTATTTTAACAACGTTTCGGCCATGTTCACATTCACTAGGCGAATGATAGTAAATAATAAATATAAACAAAAACAAACAGGAAATGACGTCATCGTTATGGTGAAAGAACAGTTAAAAACATACCACAAATAGTAAAACAGATGGTTTGTTGAAACCAGAAAAATGCCGCATCAGTTCAAGGACTATTCATAGTATAATATTATGAAGCCTCAATAGTATCTATCATCAATTCAATTAGACGCTAAAACTGTTCTAAATGATAGATTGTGGTATCATACACTGCTTTTTTGCCACGATTATAATATTAACATACGTTCAGTACGTACAAAATTACAAAAATTCCGACGAATGGAATAAAACTTGAAATACAAAATGTACTGAACTTTGAGACGTTGAAAATTTTCAGTGAAATCGATACTAGTTTTATATATCAGTATAACCTCTCCAAAGCAACACCCTTTGGGAGAAGCAATGGTATGTTGTTGTTGAGAGGATGTTGCTCTGGTGAGGTTGAATTAATAGTTAAATTGTGTAATGGGAAAAAATCATGCTGTAGTTGCTCAGGAGAAGGCCGCTCTGAAGAAGTTATACTATAATGGTGTTTTGAGTGACAGAATGTGTTGAGAGGTCAGGACATTTTCAAAACTTACTGTATACAAGATAAATAAAAGTCTTTGAATACTCATGAACACAGAGTGGCAGTGTAAAAGAATACAAAATATGGTTTATATCTAAAACACCATAATTATGAAACGAACAACAATAACAACATTACTTAAATGTTTTCCAGTGTGCACAATTACTGTTCAAGTCATCAGCAGAAAAATAGGTTGTCACATTCTTTGTACTTTACAGTTTTGCCAATTTAGATTTTGTGTTCTTACGCTTATTGCAGATTTACAGTTGCTAGTGGGTACAAATTCCCCTTTAGTATCAATGAAAACAGAAAAAATCAAACAATTCTGTTCTGCAAAACTTTTAGAAGTATTCTATTGACAGGAAATGGTAATTACACGTGCACGTGTTATCTTCAGAATAATCCATTCTTACGTACTTACACTAGAGCAAAGAATTGAAATAGCGTCTGAATAAGTGACATCGCCCTCTCCTTCTTGTCCGTTTTTAACGTATCACCTGCTGAATTCTTTCTAGAAAGTCAGTTATTGTAATTATCAACAGGTTTCGGTAAGAATCCAATTACAAAATAATGATTATGAATAAGCATTATGCCGCCTTTGTTGTGTGCATCTTGAATCAATGCAGCGGTTATACATGCCGTGAGGAGTGTCCCTGCATGGGCGTCTTTGTCTAACGTTTTCCGTTGCAAAAACTCGCATTTCTATATCGGCTCCATTGGTTATTAAAGACAAACAAATATATACATGTACAATGTATATATAAATTGTTCGACGCCTTCTTGTCAAGAGAAACGATTCTGCATGAGACGTACGCGAGTAGTAATGGGCGTAACCCTGGTACCATGCCTTCTGGTACCATATAGAATATAGAGTAAAAAAAAAAGGTCGGTACCAGAAGTAAACAAAATTGTGACAAATTAGGACAAATTGGAATCCATATTGGGTACCCAAAAAAGTATGAATTGAATTTTAGGAAACTTCTGGTACTGTGTGTGTTTTGTTATTTGTACTGTATAGACTAAAATTTAGACAATGAGAGAATTTTCTTTCGAAAAGACATGGTGGCCCTGAAAAGGGCCGTTGATGGTTTGTGGCCCTGAAAAGGGCCGTTGGTCATGGTTGGTAGCTGTTAGTCGGATCTTCATTTCTTTATTTCTTTACCATACTTGCCCCGAGGTTGTTTCTCAAGGTCATGTTTTCGTTTCTTCGTTTCTGTCATCTCCGGTTTCTTTTTGTCATGCTCCGGTTTCTTTTTCTCATGCTCCGGTTTCTTTTTCTCATGCTCATGCTTTCGTTTCTTTGAATCATACATAAACTGTACAGGTACAATCATTTCTTGTGGCTTAAACCGTACTTCTTGATTTTTCATGAGTCTGACCATCTCTTGCATCACTTGATTCATCTGTACCATTTCTTCCTTGATACCTTGTAGAACAGACAATCCCGTTGTAGGCTTTGTATCACCCATTGTATTAGACTGTTTATCCGTCATAAGCTGTGTATTCGCCATAGACTGTATAGGCTGTGTATTCGCCATAGGCTGTATAGGCTGTGTATTCGCCATAGGCTGTATAGGCTGTGTATTCGCCATAGGCTGTATAGGTTGTGTATTCGTCATAGTGGGTTGTACATCTACCATAGGCTGTACATCTACCATGGGTTGTATTGGCTGTACATCTACCATGGGGGCTGTACATCTACCATGGACTGTTGACTGTATTGGCTGTACAGTGGTTGACTGTATTGGCTGTACTGTGGCTGCCTATACTGTAGTTGACCGTACTTTGGCTGGTTGTACTTCTGTTGGTTGTAATGCATACCCGCATTCGGGTCTATCAACTCAGATGATTCTAGTGCTTCTCTCAATACATCGTATGGCATGTTGAAGGACTCCATGCTAGATAATGAAAAAATAGTGTCTGTGCTGGGGGTATTTATACTTTTTGCCTGCACGCGCCAGTGTTCTATTAGGTCAAGGTCAATTGTGAGAAGTTTTTTTTGAATACGTGTGACACTTCAAGTTTTTTTGTAGCAGTGTGGCACTTCAAGGTTGTGTCAAATTCAAGGTTATATTGTATCAGTGTTATATTGTATCACTGTTATACTTTGTAGAAAAATACATCATAAAATCACAGCAATTTGCATACATTTGTGGGAATACTTTGTACACATCATACAATCACAGCACTTTGTAGAAAGTACATCATACTATCACAGCACTTATATTTGTAGGAAATGCTTTGTACACGTTATACTATCACAGCAATTTACAGACTGTATACTTAATATATACTATCACAGCAATTTGAATACTGTACACTTAATATATACTATCACAGCACTTTGTGGGAAATACTTTGTACATCACAGCACTTTGCATACATTTGTGGGAAATACTTTGTACACATCATACAATCACAGCAATTTGCAGACTGTACACTTAATATATACTATTACAGCACTTTGTAGGAAAAAATGTTATAATGTTTATAGAAAACTCTATAAAACGTACACTTACCCCACACCATCTACGCACCAGCATATTAAGTTTATAAATGACGTCATGATTTGACGTCATCAAATAGGAATGTAAATATAGTAGTAAATAGTAAAGTATGATAATATTGACAATATGAGAATGATTCTTTCTGAATTGTATGGGGGCCCTGAAAAGGGCCGTTGGTGGTCCTGAAAAGGACCGTTGGTGCTTGTATGGGAATTAATGGCGTTGACCGCATCTCCCCATACAAGCGGGACACCACTTGTCCCATTTCTGCACATCCTTGGGATCTGGCGTGGGTTGGTACAGCTCCGACGGAACCTCCGTGAGCTCATCTTCCCAGTTCTCTGGGGTTGATTCTTGAGGGGTATCCCCCCAGTCCTCTTCCCCAGAGCTGACCACGACCTCCTCTTCAAACTCCTTCCCCTCTCTTAGGGTCTTGACCTCCAAGCGCAGCTCTTCCAACTGCATCTCAAGTTGTTCAATATACCGCCCTAAGGCAGCATATTTTCTTTTGATAATGTTAACTGTACGCTGAGACATCTTGATACAGAATGAAATTAGATCAAGGCAAGGTCACTGACTCTCATATGATACAAGGACTCTGATTGGTCCATTTTAACGGTATTTCATTGGTCCATTTTAACGGTATTTCATTGGTCTATTTTACTGGCATTTCATTGGTCTGTTCTAGGTCAGTGTTTTTCTCATGTTCCATAGCTCATTTATGTTTCATGATTCAACATGGGCAACTGCTTGAAAAGTTCTTCTGATGAACCTGATGAGTTACAAGAAGATGTTTGGGTGGTCAAGATGGGTAATTTGTACCCAGACTTGTCTGAATTCCAAGATGTTAGTGTTGTCAAGATGGATATCAAGATGGGTAATTTATACCCTGACCTTGCCATCTTTTATGATGAGGATTTGAGAGCCAACTATTGGCGATACCTATTTCTTGCAGAAATGCAATGAATTACCCAACGGCCCTTATTAGGGCCACCATATGTGTTAGATTCGTTTTATATCTCGAGCAAAGACAAAAGCATATTACATTGTCTATCATTTTATTTTTGAAAACATTCTGAGTAACAAAGTACAACAAAGTACAACACAATACAACTCACTTAGTCTCCAATTTAAGTCTATACACAATTGTCCAACACATTGTCCGGATTACACAAAGTCACTCACAGTTTTTGTTGGATTCTTTTTGTATTTACGTTTTTTCTTACTCTGTTCTGCGTCCTGTAGATCGACCTGTTCACCTTGTTTCTTAGGACAGTCTGCGATGAAATGTCCTTGTTCATGACAATAAAAGCATTCATTGTTGAAGGGTTCCGTACAGCTTGTAGAATAATGTCCTTTCTTTCCACAACGATAACACTTGATATGATCCCATGTTACATTTTTCTGTCCACAGAGCTGATCCGCTAAGTTGTTAAGCTCTTTAATTTTCTTCTTTAATGAATACATCAAAGTTTGATCTCGGTTCTCTTCAACTTGGTTCATTTTAGGATCGCTCATGTTGAAATGATAAAAAACGGACGGAGCGTACGTCTTTTATAGAGTGTCACGCGTTGTGACCTTGAACCCGAACTATAAAAAACGGCGGAGAAGTTTTAAGATCATAATCATGTCAGATACCGACAGTACTAGTGGTGAGGATGAACCTCCAACTAAACGAAGTAAGTTTGAGCCTGTGCGCGACTATTATGACATACAGTCACGCATGGAAAGAAAGTCAAGGAAATTTAAGACTCAATCCAAAGTATATGATGTGACATTTCAACCGTATAATCAATCGTTTGAATTTACAAACAGGTTGTTTAATGATATGATGGACCAACTCTACAAGAGATGTGAAGTGAGATCGAATGATCGAGTTCGAGTATCTATTCTACATCCTGATTTGGACTTTGGGATACATGTTCCGTTTAATAGGGCATCTCGTATTAGTGGAGATACATTATTGGATGAAATTGAACGTGTGGCACAGAGTAACCGTCAATTTAAAATTCATGATGGGGCGGCACAGATGGAAATTACGCATATTGCTATGCCACAGGGATCCGGAAAGAAAACGTTTAAAGCATCAAACTTATTCAGTATGCGGAAGTCAAAGACAAGTGTTGTGTGTATTGACAATAGTAAAGACTCTATGTGTTTAGCTAGATCGATTGTGGTAGGACGGTGCAAAGTACATGAAAATCAAACCCCGGAATGGAAAAAACGATGGAATCTAATACGTCAGTCTAAGAAAAATCTTCAAAAATACGAAGCTGAAGCATTATTAAAGCAAGTGGGTATTTCATCGGATCAGTCGTGTGGTATAGAAGAATACCAAAAACTACAGGACTATCTCTATCCCAGCTACGTGATTAAAATCCATCCACAACATTATGGAAGTGAATTGTTATTCAAACCACCTGCTATGATTGAAAGAAGTCGTGTGATTCATATCTTTCACCATGATAATCATTATGACTGTATCGTATCCATTACCGGATTTCTCGGACGGGTTTATTATTGTGAATGGTGCGATATCAGTTATGATCACCGTGAAGGACACCAGTGTAGCCATATTTGTCAGTGTTATGCTCACACCCTGTGCCCAGCAGGACAATCTATAAGATGTCCGGATTGCCGTCGCCTATTCCAGAGTCAGGCATGTTTTGACAATCATAAAACGAAAACGGGAAAACAACGTAAAACCATTTGTGAATCCGTATGGAATTGTAAGAAATGTGGGCAAAAGGTGCTTGGAACGAAACGGAATCATGTTTGCCCAGGGACAAAGAAATGCAGGTGTTGTAAAGCCATAGTAGGACCAGATCATGACTGTTACATTCCAACGTATGAACCACCCGATAGAAAACAACCAGAAGTACCATTCATCTTTTTTGATTTTGAATGTCGTTTTGATTCTGGAGAACATATCCCTAATTTTTGTGTGGCTCAACGTGCTTGTGGTGACTGTATGTGTAAGTCAGTGAAAACTCCATGTGAGTATTGTGAAGAGGTGAATGAAGCCAGACAAATGACATTCCGTGGTGAAAATACGTTACAACAATTCTGTACTTGGCTATTCCTCCCTACCCATCGAGGATCGACAGTGATAGCCCACAATGCTCAAGGCTATGACGCTCAGTTTATTCTTAGATATGTGGTTACTCAGGGGACGGCGAAACCCCAGTTGATTATGAATGGTAGTAAAATCATTCAATTGAGAGTGCATGGAATACGCATGATTGACTCCCTCAGTTTCCTGAGTATGCCTCTCTCCGGTTTTCCCAATACATTTGGACTGACAGAGTTAGCCAAAGGATGGTTTCCATTCTATGCAAACACCTTGGCGTATCAAGATTATGTGGGACCTTATTTGCCGCTACACTTTTACAAACCGGATAGTATGAAACCAGAGCGACGTGAAGAGTTTTTAACCTGGTACAATGAAAGAAAAGGTGACGTATTTGATTTCCAAAAGGAAATGGAGAAATACTGTCAATCGGATGTGGACATTTTAAGACGCGGGTGTGGAGAATTTCGTCAACAATTATTGGACAGTGATCAAATAGATCCATTTACTGAAGCTACCACATTAGCTCAAGTGTGTAACAAAGCCTGGCGCAAAAATTCCATGCCACCTCATAGTTTAGCCGTGATTTCGGATGCCGGGTATCCCAATAAAACCCGGTATTCCATGAAAGGCATACGTTGGCTACAAATGATGGCTGTCACCGAAGAGATACATATTCGGCATGCCTTGAATAACAAAGGCGAAGTCAAAATTGGACCTTATTACGTGGATGGCTATTGTCAAGAGACCAACACCGTGTATGAATTCATGGGATGTTGGTACCATGGGTGCCCCACCTGTTTTCCTAACCGAAGTACCATCAATCTGTATACTTTGAGAAGCATGCAACAGGCCTATCACGATACGTATAAGCGACTGGAGTCTTTGAAAGAACAGGGGTACCCTGTTGTGGTCATGTGGGAATGTGAATTTGATCAGCGTTGTCAAAAGGATCCTGCCTATAAGACAAGAGTGGAACGATTCTATCATGGTCAAGACCCGATTCAACCCAGGGAAGCTTTGTTCGGAGGTCGTACGAATGCCGTTCGACTGTATCATGAAGTAGACAACGATCAAGAAATCAAATATGTGGATATTTGTTCTCTCTATCCGTATGTGAACAAGTACAGGGCTTATCCGATAGGCCATCCAGTGATCATGAGTCAAGAACAAATTGATCAACAGCATATTGAGAAATACAAAGGACTGATTAAATGCCGTGTTCTACCCCCGCAAGATTTATGGATGCCTGTCTTACCCATACACTGTAATAGTAAAATGGTGTTTACGCTATGCCGTACCTGTGCTGAGAAGGAGATGGATTATTGTACACATTCATCGTATGAACGGTTCTTGTATGGCACATGGACTCATGTTGAATTGGCTAAAGCTATTGCTTTAGGCTATCAAGTATCAAAAGTGTATCATGTATGGCACTGGGATGAATGGAGTACGGACGTCTATCGGCAATACATTGACAAATACTTAAAAATGAAACAAGAGGCTAGTGGATATCCTCCAGGGGTGGATACGGAAGAGGCTCAAGATAAATTTAAACAAGATTATTTTGAAGCAGAAGGAATTCGTTTGCAACAGGTGGAGAAAAATCCAGGAAAACGAGATTTTGCCAAAACCATGCTGAATTCTCTCTGGGGTAAAAATGCTCAAACTAACCTCTTGCCTAAAACAGAGTATGTTCATCGATTGGACCAGTTCTACGGAATACTGAACGATCCTAAAAAGTCTGTGAAATATGCAGAGTGTTTTGATCATGATGAATTCATGTTAATGAATTATACTGATGAATCGGACAAAGCAGACCCTCATTCATCATCCAATCCTGTGGTGGCTTCATTTGTGACGGCTTATGCTCGATTAGAACTGTACAAAGTGCTTGAACCTCTAGGAAAGAGAGTACTGTATTTTGACACAGACAGTTGTATGTACATTCATGACCCTGATGGCTATAATGTTCCTATTATCTCCAGTCGATTGGGAAAATGGACAGATGAGGTACCAAAGGGTCGTATTGTGAGATATGTCGCTTTAGGTCCAAAGAACTATGGCTATGAATACATTGAAAACGGTGAACTCCATCAAAAATGCAAAGTGAAAGGCATTACGTTAGACTACAATGCCACTCAACAAGTGAATTTCAATACGATGGTGGATTGTGTGAAAGACAGACACCATTATTCGACCGTAGTTGAATATGCTTCTCGGATTAAACGTCATAAGGACAGAACCGTGACCAGTGAGAAACAAGTCAAAACATTTCGTTCGGTGTATACCAAACGTATTGTGGTCGAGAATCATATGACTGTGCCTTATGGTTATCTACATGACTGACCTTGACCTTTTAGGATACCTTTTGACCTAGAACAAGTCATCTAAAATTCATTATTCATAAAGACATGGATTGGATACCCTTACTACCGATAGAGCTGAGACTTAAAATTTATCGTTATGTCATATGGGCTAACGCTAAAACATGGAAGATGGAGTTAGTGCACACATGGGCTACTCATAATGCTATACATAGCTTACAACATACAAATCATCGACGGATAGAGAGACTGTTGAAGGATGTAGGTGATCGCCAGGACTTGTCATTCAACCAAAAATTACCTATTCTACGAAAACTGAATGTGGTACAACAAAGCTTAGATCGTATGTTATCTACGACATGGGATTTTTTAATCCACGATGCTAATTTGAGCGACGTATCTGCCTTAGCTAACAATTTTCGTTCTACCCCCAATGTGATATGGTTCAGTATGGCTGAAGAGGACAATGGGAGATCTCACCCCGGATGGCGTCAGTATTCACAGTTTAAAATACGTGGTATCATGGTATTTAAGAGACAGGTACCGTTCACTCATGTTATTCATATTCTACAGTATCGTGCCGTGTTCTATAAATTAAGGCATCGCTTAAGAGAAGTCAAAGACGAGATTGAAGCCGTTCATGCGAATCGACCTAGAATAGTGATTTGTTCAGGAAATATTCAATTATGGTTAAACCATCTAGACGATTTATAAGTTTATATTACATTTTGGATTTTGAGCTGTATACGGATACGTTATACAGTATTGTACAAGATGACCTTGTCAAGGTCAAGGACATTCGCGCGTGGATTCTGAACCCTCACACGTTTGAACTATTTAGACAGATGATTCGTGATGCTATGATCAGTGCACACTTAGACTTGAAAGCTATCCATCGAGACGATTGGAATACTTATGTATGTAACGATAGAGTGATTCACACGATTCAAGAATGGAACAGTTTGATATTATGAACCATACCCTGTTGAGAAAAGCATTGGTATTTGCTTATCGTATGAAGATACCTGAAGGTCATCATTCTCTGGAATGGATTCGACAACAGTTGAGTACACCAGACATGTTTGAAGAAATGAAACATGGACTTCATGTGATAAATTCATTTTATAAACAATCAGTACCCATGGACTTGAGTGAAACGGATTGGTTCAAACAGGTGGTGAACAATGACTCTGTGTTAACATTTCTGAGTCAATTTGGACATTCAGAATGTGTGTTTGAATTTTCTGACAAACTGTTGTTACCCTTACATGACATGTGTTGTTCTTGTTGTGATTATTCTTGTACTCATACATAAACTTGTTACACAAATAAATAAAATGTTTTTCTTCCAATAGTGTTAGTTGTGATTTTCACGTCATGGAGTCCAGTTTACTTTTTAAGCATCCTTGCAATATGTTTATCGCAGGCCCTAGTGGCTCTGGTAAAACACAATTCGTAAAAAAGGTGTTGGAATACAAATCAGATTTGTTTCAAGTAGTACCAGAGCGTATTGTATGGTGTTACAAAGAATGGCAAGTAGCCTATGCACAATTACAAGAACAAGAACCTAGTATTCGGTTCATACAGGGGATACCTGACGAGGATGAAGAGATAGTAGAGGATACATCCATTCCTCATTTAATTATATTTGATGACATGCTTGGTGATAAAGATGAAGAGAAAATCAAATTATGGTTTACACGAAAAGGTCACCATCGTAATGCTAGTGTGATCTACATTACACAAAACATGTTTCAACAATCGAAAGCCAGTCGTACCCTGAGTTTAAATGCACATTACATGATCTTATTTCAAAACACAAGAGATAAAGGACAAATCAAAGTGTTGGCGAATCAAATTCAATTGCCACACTTGTTACCCGCTTATCAAGATGCTATCTCTACACCTCATGGGTATTTAGTGATTGACTTTCACCCTCAAACACCAGACAGTTATCGGTTAAGAACTGATATTTTTCATCACTGGATCACTGGAGAAAAACGTGGGCCAGTTGTGTATATATAAACATCGTTTACTCATATAAGATCATTCAGTCATCATGTCAGCCACAGCCATAGCTCAATCGTTAGAACATTTGGGTCAGGAACGAGACCCTACTGTACGGGAGCAAATGCTACGGTCTGGATTAAAAGAAATGCTCAAGTGGTTCACCTTAGCAGCAAAGGTGATTTTAAAAAAGAAAATTGTGCTACCTAAACAAACACAAAACTTTATGCAAAAACATCAGCATGAATTAGAGCAGCTGGGAGATGATCAAGTGGACATGGATACTAAACGTCAACTCATATTGAAACCAGGAGGAGGTGGATTTCTTGGTGGAGTCATGATACGAAGTTTACTCCGATGGAATGGTCAAAAGACGATTCGTAAATTCGGTCAGCAAGCAAGAAAATCTCCAGCTAAAAAAGCCAGAAAAGCGCCTGCTAGAAAACCTAGAAAAGCTCCAGCTAAAAGAGCAAGAAAAGTACCAGCCAGAAAAGCTCCAGCTAAAAAAGCTAGAAAATCGCCTGCCAAGATCAATGAACGTTTTATTACTCTCCGTCGTCGAAAGCAAACCACTTCAACACCCTCTATGGCTGTAACTCCAATCAGTAAGTTACAATGGTCTCCTATCAGTCCTGTGAGTAGTTTGAGCTTTAGCTCATCTAGAAATTCATCTAAAAGCTCATCTCAAAATTCTTCTAGAAGTGGACCAAGCAGTTTTAGCACACCTAAAAGTTTAAGAAGTTCATCTAGAAGTTTATCTAGAAGTGGACCAAGCAGTTTTAGCACACCTAGAAGTTCAAGAAGTTTATCAAGAAGTGAACCAAGCAGTTCTTCAAGAAATTTATCTAAAAGCTCATCTCAAGCAGTTTATCTAGAAGTTCGCCAAGTAGTTTGAGTTATTCAAGAAGTTATTCAAGCAGTGGACCAAGCAGTTTATCTAGAAGTTATTCTAGAAGTTCACCAAGTAGTTTGAGTTATTCAAGCAGTGGGCCAAGTAGTTTGAGTTCTTCAAGAAATTCATCTAGGAGTTCATCCAGTAGATCATCTAGTAGATCATCTCCCAGTTCAAGAAGTTCACCAGACACTCCATTGTGCCGTTTTTCACCCCTATCCTTGTCTACCTTATCAAGACAGGCTGTCTTGAAACCCCTTTTGAGACATCGTATTCACCTGATGAGACAGGGTCCTATGAATCCAGCTTCAAGACAAGCCTTTGATGCTTTAGTATAAAAGCTGTGAAGAAGTAAAAACAGGTATTATTTGACATAATGGCACCAAAGCGACCACTCCTGCATAAATACGGACATCTGGTTTTGGGTTTAACTCAAGCCCCAGATGGGTTAAGAAGAAAGATGATACATGGAGCATCTAAAGAAATGATTCAATGTGTGGCAGAATGCTGTCAGAATGTTTTAAAAGGCAATGTTGCCTTATCCCCCTCTCAAAAGCAAAGGTTGAAGTCCAAGCGTCAACATCTCCGCACTTTAGCAGATAAAAGAGTATCCATTCAAAAAAAGAAACGTGTGTTGAATCAAAAAGGAGGATTATTTCCATTACTAGCTCTTGCTCCAATCATTGCTAAAGCTGTTGCTGCAGGAGCACTCAGTGGAGGTGTTGCCACACTGGTGAAAAAGCTATGAAGAAAATGGCTATCGTCCCATTCAAAATGCTAGAAGAGATGAATCGATGGAAAACAGAACAACGACCACGTTTACCTCCTCCCCCGCAAGTCAGTCAAACATCCGATTTACAGAAACAAATGGGAGACGTATTACAAAATGAATCGTTGTCTGAATCAGAAAAAGCACAACACTATGGGCAAGTCTTGCAAAAGTTTCAACTGTCTCATCAAAAAGCACGTGAACCGGCTACTCTGGCTGCACCAGTTGCACCGGCTGCACCGGTTGTTCCAGCTGCTCAAGGTGCACAAGGGGCACAAGCGGCTCCTGCTACATTGACGGATCGGATTCTTGAAAGTGTTCCTACTACCATGCGTCGAAAAACTCAGCTTTTATTACACTTTCTACAAAATCATCCCCACATGTCATGGAATGATCATGGGATGTTGGAATACCATGGAAAACCAATACAAGGATCCAACATTATTGATTTGGTCAATGATGTCATACGTCATAGAAAAGGGTCGGAGCCTAGAGGATGGGAACAGTTTTCTAGTGGACTAAGAGATGTCAATGTACCACAAGAAGTGATAGGAAATAAACGGAGATGGTCATGGATGCAAAAAGCAGACGATTCGGAGGAAGATGATGAATTTGATAGTTTTGTTGAGTCTCGTTCACCTATAAGTAAACGGATGAAAGCAGAACCTATAAGTAAACCTGTCAAACAGATGAAAGCAGAACCTAAATGGGAAGCCTACTAGACAACATGAACAAAAAGGTAGACAGTCTGTTACATCAGATTTATTATGATCCCCATCATCCGGCTGGTTTTGGTGGGGTAGAACGTCTTACTACAGCAGCTCGAACTCAACTGAAATCCATTACACCAAGTCAAGTGCGATCCTGGTTGAAGGGACAAAAGACCTATACCCTGCACAAACCTATCCGTAGGGCATTCTCGAGACGGAAAACAATTGTGGGTGGTATTGATCATCAATGGCAAGCTGATTTGGCAGACATGCAATCCTTGGCTCAGTACAACACCCCTTATCGATATTTGTTGTGTGTCATTGACGTGTTTTCAAAATATGCTTGGGTCGTTCCCCTCAAGGATAAAACGGGGCTCACATTGGTGGAAGCGTTTCGCTCTATTCTTAAAACGAGACAACCTAAAGCGTTGCAAACCGATAAATTCAAGAATCAAAGGTTTCAACAGTTTTTAGACAAAGTAGGGATTCATTATTTTACGACTGAAAACCCAGAAACGAAGGCTAGTATAGTGGAACGTTTTCAACGAACCTTAAAATCACGCATGTGGAAATACTTTACGCATCATAAAACACGAAGGTATATTCAGGTATTGCCTGATCTCGTGCATGCCTATAATCATCGTGTTCATCGTAGTATACAAATGGCACCCGTATCCGTGAATGAGAATAACGAATCTCAAGTGGCCTTGACCTTGTATGGAAAATCAAGAAAAAAAGCGTCGACGACCCTTCATGTGGGAGATATTGTTCGTATCAATAAAACAAAACGTACATTTGATAAAGGTTATCTACCCAACTGGACCACTGAACTGTTTAAAGTGATCCAAGTCAAAAAGACCTCTCCTGCTACTGTGAAATTGACTGATTTAGACGGAGAACCCATATTAGGTTCGTTTTATTTCTCTGAAGTACAGGTTATAAAAGATGATGCTATCTATGAAATTGAATCAGTGCTCGCACATCGCCAGAGTAAGGTAGACGGAAGACGAGAAATTAAAGTGCATTGGAAAGGTTATCCTTCGAAATTTGACAGTTGGATTCCCGAATCCCATCTCGTTTGAAGTTTGTTAATAAATACATCATGTCTCAAACCGATACGGCCAGTGTGGCAGTGACTGCCTCAGAGCAAACCAAATTGTGTGAACCCAAAAATAAGGTCACTTTTTTGTCCCAAATTGTAGTGGTATTTATCATTATTACCGTATCGCTATTTAATTTGTGTTTTCAACGACCCGATCGAGAATTGTGGCTTCTGCTTTTAAGTAGTTCTCTAGGTTATATTCTACCGAATCCCTCCTTGAAATTCAATAAACCTAAATCAACATGAGTTCGTTTTACATAACACTCATGAGTGATAGCTCTATGGATTTATTCCAAGACAATACGCAATGTTGTTTTCGTACCAAACTGGCAAAACCCATCCATCTCAATAAACAAGATTGGGAAATTGCCTTAGTGGAAATGATTGTTCCTAGTCAGGTCATTAATGTCACTGAAGAAGATCGACATTTCTACATTGTCACACATGATCCTGTCCTGGGTAAGGCCTTAGAAAACTTTGAGACCTATTGTACTCTCCCCAATAAAGAAGAAAAAGGTGTACGACTTTGTATTCCTATAGGAACTTATGTCACACCCCAACATTTGATCGAGACGATTGACTTTACCGTGAAAGATCAATTAGGTAAAATATTTAGACAGAAAGGCCTTCGATTTACCATGGGTTTTTCAGGACAAAGTAAACGCGCAAAACTGGACAGTTCGGATCAACTAGGCATTCAGTTTCATCCTCACATGTTTATTAAACTGGGTGGAGCCCCTGATAGTTCTCCTACCATCTTTTTTAAAGACACTCCGGAACCGTTTCCTCATGGCGTAGATATTAACATGGGTCATAATCATTTGTTTGTTTATTCTGACCTCGCGTCTTATACCTATTTGGGAAACATAGAAGCCCCCATCTTACGTGTAGCTCCATTTGATCCGAGAACGAAAGCAGGAACTAACCCCCATATTCATTTCGAGTTCTTGAATTTACACTATGTACCACTGGCTAAAGCCGACTTTGACACCATCACTATCCATATAAGGGGTGACACTGGCCAGTCTATTCAGTTTATTCATGGGAAGTCTATGGTGAAACTACACCTACGTCAAAGATAATGATACCTACTTACCAAGGTCAACCTCGACAATATGGACACGGACTTGGATCCATGTTTAAGAAAGCCATGAAAAGAATTATGCCTTTACTGAATCCATTGGTGAAATCTGGAGTTCACACCTTGAAAAAAGAAGGACTCCAGCAAGGAAAAGCCGCTATGCAAGATATCTTGACAGGATCAAACGCTAAACAAGTAATACGAAAACGTGGAGCCTCTGTATTAAAAGATGTGGGTGAATCCTTGTTACGTGCCGTGGCCAGCCCTAAAAGACGTATAAAGAGCAAACCAGTCAAGAAAAGACCTCATTCGAAACTTCATCATCGCCGAGTTAAGCAGGCCAGACCTCTTGATATTTTCGATTAATCATGATGCAACACGGTTCCTGTGAATGTAGTAAGACAGAGTTGGATGTGTCTGTTGTGCCACCTACCATGACAGCCATGCAAGAAGGTCAATGGACTGAGCATTATCCCATTTCTGCTCTGGACAATAATGCTCCGATTGAATTTGTGATTCCTGCACAGACAGAAAAATGGACTGATCTGAATCAATCTTACCTGTACCTAAAACTAAAAATTATACAGGCAAATGGTACAGACCTAGCGGCCGACAGTGAAATTGCTACCGTCAACAATTTCTTTCACAGCATGTTCTCAAGCATTGATGTGTACCTGAATAATAAACTGATCACCAGCAATGCGGACACGTATGGCTATCGGGCATACATAGAAAATTTACTCTCCTTCACCTCAAGCTGTAAAGACACTCAGCTTCAGGCGCTAGAGTTATGGGCTGAAGACACCGCTGGTCATATGCTCGAAAAAGTACATGACGGGGATAACAAGGGCTATATTGAGAGGCGTGCTCGTGTCCATCAAAGTCGTGTGGTGGAACTATGTGGACGGCTTCATTTGGATCTGATGATGCAAGATAAATATTTACCCAATGGTATGGAAATACGCTTAAGACTAAACAAAGCGTCACCTCAATTCTGTCTCATGAGTACTTCACCGGCTAAAATCAAGTTTCTAGAAGCAGGATTCAATGTAAGAACAGTAGATTTACTGCCAGTGGTAGCCAATCAACTCAATCAACAGATTGCTCAACATAACATGAAAATCCCCATCCGACGAACTGAAGTAAAAACATTTACGATTCCTAACGGTCAACGATCCAAGATTGAAGATCATTTATTTCAAGGTCAATTGCCAAAACGGCTTATCATCGGTATGGTAAGAAATGGAGACATGAATGGAGACATGGCTACCAACCCCTTTGAGTTCCGTCATTTTACACTGAATCATCTAGAAGTCAGCATTGACGGAAAAAGTATTCATAACAAAGCGTTTCAACCCAATTTTGAAACGGGAGAAGTTCTAAGACCCTACATGTCACTCTATCAAGCGACAGGAGCTCTTGGTCTCAATCGTTCATTTGGATTGAGCATGAATGATTATCGGAACGGATACACACTGTGGGGGTTGGACTTGACAGCAGATCAAGGTTGCGAGGAAGGTCAACTCCATCCTATAAAAACGGGCAATCTGAGATTGGAATTTCACTTTGGAACAGCACTTGCACAAGCCATCAACGTGATTGTATTTGCGGAATACGACAATCAAATTGAAATCAATCAATTCAGAGAAGTGCTTCTAGATTATTAATCTAGATTATTAAGATGGAAGACATGGATATTGAACACCTGGAAAAAGGACAAGATTACGAAATGAAGTTATTGGCGTATCCTTGTTGTACAAGTTCAAGGACGGACTTTTTACAAGAGTGTTTGAATCATCACGTCACAGAAGCACTCCAATCTTTAATTTATAATCAAGTGCATAAAGACTGTTATGGTTGTCGAGTGAATCATCCTAGTCAAGTACAACATGTACTCTGCTTATACACGAATACGGAAGAGTGGACAGAACTTTACATTCAAAAAGCGATTCAACGTTTGGACGTGTTCAATGTCATGGAAAAGTGGTATCCTGAATTAGTGACCTTGACCGATAGTGAAAAAGGAGACGCGTGTCGATTATGGATTCAGTTTAAAGAAGAACTCACTCAGAATCAGTTCATTGATCAGTGGATCAGTGTTTGGGCTGAACGTGTCAACAGAAATTGGCATTATGGAGACGAATGAACTACAATACCTATTAGATCATTCACCGTTATTAAAACCACTACGTGCACGTGTTTGTGCTAAAGATCAATTACCTTCAGAGAAACCGCATGACGTGAAAGCCTATATTGTGAATACCCATAACGGGAATCAACCTGGAGAACACTGGGTGGCTCTTTATTTAAAAGACAATAAAGCAGTGTACTTTGATTCCTACGGATTACCACCTTTCGAAGAGATTCTATCCTTTGTGAAAAAACATGCCAACAAAACTTATCTGTGGAATGCCATGAGAATACAAGGCGATATGTTACCGGTGTGTGGTGTGTATTGTCTATTCGCTTTGGATTTTATCTCACGTGAATGTGACTTGAACCAGATACTGTTAACCCGATTCAAACCGGACATGTATGGAAAAAATGACACTTATGTGACGCATTGGTTTCAACAATATTATGGTACTTATTACATGCATGCTCAATATGTGAATAAATGTGGACAAAAGTGTTTTGCTCAACGTAACTCTAGACCAGAAGGTCACAGACGTTTTTATCATAGTATCATACATAGAAATACAACTCTTTATGGTGATCATTAAATGTAAACAATGTTACTGTTTCATAAAATGTTTCATGTAGTTTCTTGTTTCTTGTTACAAAAATAAAAGTTTAGAAAAACTGAAACTAGGTGTCTGTTGTCTTTTTTCTAAGTTCATAAAAATCAAGCTCCGCACATGCATCGGCGCGTGACGCCATCCAACCCTAGGGTGACGTCATCCAAGCAATATGACGTCATCCAACCACGAGAGTGGGGGGTGTAATACAATACTCCGTCTTACAATGCCTCATTTCATTCTGAGAACTCAAACACTCAAGATGGAGGCTTTATTCAATGAACTCAAAACAGCAAAACAACTGACTGAAAAACAGAGCAGGGTATGGCGTTCAATCAGTCGCTTAGCGGCTAGCATTGTTAGAAAAAGGGAACGTGATCTTCAAACCATTGGTGAGACTATGAATTGCATTGAAACCAATCGATTTCATCATAAAGAAGAATTATCTCAAATGCCAGAGCAATATCGAGATCAAGTCAGAGAAAGGCAGCGAGATGCTCGGGAACGAACGGCGAATAGACAACGGGAACAACAACAAGAAGAAGAGCATTGGCGTATCATCACTACCGCTCAAGTTGAGTACACGGAACAACCACCAGTACCAGAACAGGAGTGGTCCTGTGGGGATCCAACATGCAGGCTCTGCTATCCCCCACCAGACTGCCAATGCGAACTATGTACCCAACCAGATCAGTCAGCATAGACAACTATCAACGGCCCTTTTCAGGGCCACCAACCACCAACGGCCCTTTTCAGGGCCACCATGTCTTTTCGAAAGAAAATTCTCTCATTGTCTAATATTTAGTCTATACAGTACAAATAACAAAACACACACAGTACCAGAAGTTTCCTAAAATTCAATTCATACTTTTTTGGGTACCCAATATGGATTCCAATTTGTCCTAATTTGTCACAATTTTGTTTACTTCTGGTACCGACCTTTTTTTTTTACTCTATATTCTATATGGTACCAGAAGGCATGGTACCAGGGTTACGCCCATTACTACTTACGCGTCTCCGAACAGACCACATAACAGACTAAATGTCATTATGATGTTCAGATGGCACTCCCCTAGCTTTCATTGATGCCAGTCGGAATACCTTATTTTCTTTGTGGAACACAAGCTCTATGGATAATTAACACTGAATAATAAATAGATGATGTTTTGCTTAGTTGTTTTGAAATATGTGCACAAAGTATTTATTTCTTCTGTATTCCTGTTCGCAGCAGCTGTACCAATGTCAATAAATGATTCACCTATGTTCTGATGTTCAGTCTGTTTTTAGGTCTTTGAAGATGGAATAATTTAAGCTTTTTCTTAATCTGATTAAAATCATATCCTCAAACCCGTTACGCTTACCGTAATGAAAAACGAGTACTTCAGTCAGACTGACTTTTTGTATACGTGTCATATTCACCTATCTTTCCTTTAGATCTCAATCTCAACACAATCCATTTGAGTCGAATTTCTAAATGTCTACCTTTTAAAAGTTGATCATAAGTAACACCCAAAATAGTAATGAATTTATTCTTATGTTTTACAATACTTACAATCGATCTACGCAAAGAAATCGAACATTCAAAGAAAATGATGGATTGGATATTTTAAAATCTAATAATCTGATCTGATAATCAACCGAATGATTTTCTTCAGAGCTTTGGAATACAAGATGGATGTTTAGAAATACGGCTCAGTGTATGTAATACTATACACCAATGTTACGTTTAGTATGCTCAACGCAATAATTCCAAACTTAGCTCTTTGATTTAGAATTAATGTCTGAATGCAGGGTCCGAGTTTATAAAACTTGAGATTGATCACCCAACCAAAATAATCCCAATTTTGTGTTTGCATAATTTTGAAATTATAATCATTTGATTATTTTACTTTTCAACAGAAATCTGATCAAAATATGAACACACGTGGTATTGCAATTAAGCATATTGCTCCGAAATGGACCAAGAATGGCAAAATAAATTGAGATCGGTTTTATGACCTCGGACTAGGATGTCTGTAAGTATTTCATTACGTCAGTATTATGGGGTAACAACCTGTTGATTCGGTATTTATGCATTGTGTTTTTGTTGTCTTTGTTGCTTATTTTGGAAGTGTTCATTGGTGATGGGTATGGATTCTCTTACGGCTGGGCTGCGTGGAAAAAAGTCAGATTTATTCCACATAGCGTTTTTTTGAAACTGAACGAAAGTTCACATTTCCATAGCCGTCATCCGTTCGACGCGCATGAATTTCGATGTGAACCAAAGCACTACGTTTTTTCTCCATCCGCAATGCAAAATTAATGTTAAACTCGTTTCCGTTTCATGTTGCAGTGCAATACTATGTAAGTTCAGCTTCTAAGGGTACGTACTTGTTGATTGTACTCTATCAGAAAACCTAAACAAATACAGATGCAAAACATTAGTAAACTACCTAATTAATTTGTTATGACGGATACGATCATTAATATCTTGATTTGAGTTGATATTGCATTTACTTTAAAGCATTCTTAATGTTACATTGATGTTAATTATAAACTCCCCATTTAGAAGCTCGGCTCGGAACTTGATGCGCAAAGCTTGTCTCTACTGAGTCATTGTCTGTAATCTCAAAGGTAACATCTTGTCTCTAATGAAAATAAATTTAGATATAATCTGGTCCAATGCAATGCGAAACAACGAAACCTAATCATACAAGACAAGATCTTTATATATTAACTTTCACATTTCTTGAAATGTTAAACAATTACAATAAATACGTGACACGTTTGTTATGAAATAAGAGCCTGATATAACATATGTACAAAGAAATTATCAAGCACCAATTACAACAAACCAATGTCTACAATCCATTGACATGCGTATAGTTCAAAGCACGGTGGGCAACATGTTACAATCATTTGTTTTGATCTCGTCTCTTACTTTTGGCTACACATGTGTTTTCTAAGCTGTCATTGTTTTTAGAATGCACTGATTATTAAAATTATCATGTATAAATAATTTGAAATACTTGTATCATTCAAAGTTCATGCAGAAACGTACTATATTGTATTAGATATACATAAATAGAACCTAAGTCATGTTTTAACAGAACAAAAGGAAAAATACAATGTTCGTGTACAAAATGTTCAATTTATTCCGAAATATTCATTGTCATTCTAAAAAGTTTTGTCCGTGCATCCAAGTTGTTTTGTCCCCAATTTTTTATATGTTTCTGTATGTTTGGATTTTGGGTCTGATGGTATTTTGGGAAAGGTGTTATTTAAAGAAATGGTCAGCTGCTGGAATAAAAGGGGATCAATTAAGTATCAAAATGGAAACTTCTTAGCTGATTTCGGTTTGGTGTTTACACCTTTTGTGATGCTTTTGACTCCCACTACAGTTTCAATAAGTGACTAGTTTTAGTTTAAAGTTTCTATCATGTGTGGTCTGAGACACTGTTGTGTTCATGTTTCCTTAGCTTTTATACATTTGAGATTGCATGCCTGTTGTTACATGGGTGATATAGAATGTATAATACTCAATCAAAGTACTAAACTTACTCGTGGAAACTGAACTTACATAGACTTCCACTGCTACATGAAACTGGAAGTAGTCGAACATTAGCATAGGGAAAGTAGAAAAACTTAGTACATAGGTCCGCATAAAAAATCATGCGCACAGAGTGAGTGACTGCAATGGAAAGCTGAATTATCGTTCAAAAGCTATAAATCATGTACTCATGTAAACTAATGTGATGTAAGTTGGTAGATCATCTATTTTTATTAATATAATCGTATTTTTCTTTCGTAAATGAATACATGCACACTAAGTTGTATTACATTTAATGACTGGTACTATCTGTGGTAATTTTGATCCCGTGTCAATATGCTGTAAGAATATGAAATAATGTATTGTCAGGTACTGTTCATTCTGTGCGCTCTCTAAGATGTTTTTAAAGTCCCATAAGCATATAAATGTGTCGGTCGTTATACTTTATAGCAAGAAAAAATGATTCCGAAACCACTATCGTATTTTTTCAATATCATTGAAATAAATACTATTTATAGAACAGCTGTGTTTTCCCGCAGTCATGTTATGTACACGTCGTAAAGTGACGTCACGCGCTCTATATATTTCCAGTTTACAAAAGCAAAGATCACAGTGAAATTAGTGTTTTTAGAAGAAAAAGGTCTTGTTTCGTCGGTTATAATTATCTTGGGATAATATCAGCAATTGTTTGTTTTTTGCATATATACTTATAGCAAAAAGCTAATGGGGCTTTAACGGAAAATAACATATTGTACGCTTAGTTGTAAAATGATACAGTTATAACATCACATGTATTGTAATTGTTCAGTTTCAGTAATTTAATTAATTGTGTATATATGTTTTTTGTTGTTCTTATTTGATGGCTTAAAAAGTAATGGTTATTTTTGACATTCAGATAAGTTCTGACATGTTTATTAATGTATGTTTGATTATCCATCTATATTAATGGTATTTTGTTTGTTTATATCGAGTTTCACGCCCTTTTCAACAGTCGGAGTCATATGAGGCGGACAGTTAATCTAACCATCGTTCCTTGGAAGAACCAGTACTGGACTACCATCCTCCGTAAGCAACTGTCTACTTTAATTCTCACATAAGGAGACATAGTCAGTAGCGGGGCTCGAACCCTAGACCCTCTATCAATGAGAGGTTACAGTGATTTGAAGTCAGCGACCTTAACCACTCGACCACGGAGGCGGGTCATATTAATGACAACATGCTTCATTGTGTCAGACAAACACATGAACTGCCCCAACAATAATTGTTCTCATCCTCGCATTGTGGAAAATAAGAATAAACAGAGACTATAAATCTAACACCAAATGGTTTATTTTAATCAAATTTTTATTTTTCGTATAAAAATAAATAAACAAATTGAATGCATCAAATGCAAATGCTGTGTTATCTATCTAAATGCAACACAAGTGGAATTCAATAAATTAGCCTACCAAATACAAACACATATGAAGACTAGCAATACATCCTCTGGACATTGTTTATGTGTAACTGTAAATAGTTTAACGGCCCATTCGACAGCTTTTGTCATTTCATAGTTGTCGTTGAGCGAGGGCGAGCGAGAGAGCGAGCGAGAGAGAGAGAGAGAGAGAGAGAGAGAGAGAGATGATACAAGAAAACCAGGCATGAGATGATACAAGAAAACCAGGCATTCATATCTCGACTATTCTCTTCAGATATTGACAATAAACAAAGTTTCTGGTCTAAATGGAAACGTCTCAAACAAAATATCGTACATTGCTTTATATAATTTAAAAAGAAAATACACGAAGTGAATAATAATGTCAAAGAAATTGAGGAATAGTAGTTTGCTAATAGGGATAAGAATTCAGAAACGACAACCACTCGGCCACAGAAGCCCCCAAAATAATTTCCTGACAAGCCTGATGAAATATTAATAAGAAAAACAAGACAAATCTTGATTCATTTGGCAACCAATACGTGCTATTAGAATATAAAAAGAGATAGGAAAATGTGATTAATTCCAGTGACTATGTTTTATCAAACAACAAATGTGAAAATACAAAGGAGAGTGTACAAAACAAGAACGATAAAATCGTAATTACAAGTCAGTTTATAATTCACACTGTTTAGCTCAGGACCTTATAACTCGCGACAATCTTCCGACCCTACATTTTCTTCCTACAGCGCCATCATTGGAACAGACTAAAGCACAAACAAATACTATACTAATCTTACAGATAAGATTTCCAATCAGCTGGCATTTACGAAATGCTAAGACGAATATATCTATTATAAAACAACTGCAACTGTTACCCTGACAGACACACATACAAATATGTGGACTACTTGTTCCGAGATTATAAAACTTATTAACAGTCTCCAAGTTCAAATCTTAAGTCCATTTTCAAAGTACGTAATATGATTGAAGAAACAGGGCTGATTAATGTTTTACATACATTTTTTACATATTCAGATCAAGTATGTTGTCAGACTAATGTATTAGTAATATCATTACTTTCTGATCAGAATCAACTTAGAAACATTAACAATTGCAACTCCTCGACGTTTGTCTAAAGAAAGTTACGGAAATCCCCGAATAGTTACGATTGAAACAAATAAAGGATAAGATATGAGATTTGAGCTGGGAGATCAATAATAAGTTTTATAACCTCGGATTCAGTTAACATTTACGTGTCCATTGTTGAACACAATTCACGAAGAGGAAACGTCTGAAGGTACTGTTCTCCAGAACACATAAACACACCAATATACTAAGTTGAACAGGATAAATGCAGCTGGAAATACAATCCGTGATATTCGATCTAATGTTCGAGCCTTCTGACGACTTGCGGCAATCATTGGGAACCTTGACATCTTCCGGTTGTCCATTTTTTCCTAAGTAGAAATAAAGATATCACATGTTACACAATATTGGTGCTACCTGAAACAACATACGTTTGTTCTTACGGGACATTACAATACATTGTAATATAGTACTCTGGGTGACGCGACCTACCGAATATTCGGAAGATACGAGCATTCGTTCTGTTTTCTATATAATTCACACTTTCTAAACTTTTTTCCTTTTAGCAATTATGACAAAGTTATTTGTTTGTTCTTAATTTCGCATTTTGCCTGCAATACTATCATTCAATACTAACAAAAAGTGTCTACCAACTCAGTGTTAAGGTTTCGGGAAGTGTAACTGCAATGCAGCAATTATTTAAGTTAGGCCTTACCTCTAGATTTTGATCTTGTCCATTGTGTATGTTACCGGAAGTGACCATACAACTTTCCCGACGGCGTCTCTTCTCCACACGAGAGTGAACATTGACGTAAGCAAATTCAATCAGACCAGCAAACACAAAAATAAGACATGCTGCCATCCATACGTCGATTGCTGTGAAAGAGAACATTTCTTCATTAACTTCATTGGGGTTTATAACCGCATAACCGCAACAACAGGCATGGTCAGTTGGCGATTTTCAAGCTTCAGAAGAGAACTCAAGGCACACACCTGGATAGAACCATCGACCATGGGTTAGCTAGCTGGACAATTCCAGACATGTTGAATGTGATAAAGGCGGGACTTAAACTCACAGCGGAAAGAGACTAATGATTACATGCCAGAGACCATAATCAATCGAACACAGATTCCCAAATATTGCATCTTTTACAGAACGATATGTTTAAGGTTGCTTTTCGAAGGATATTATGCATCAAACACGAAACAATGAATACGATAGGCTATGCATGTACAAGAACATTCCACAAATAATCAATCTACAATATGTCTGTTATTGTAGGTTTCCAATCGAACAATCAGACAAGATCCCATTAATGTCAAACAACTGTACATAAAATCATGACAAAGCAAAATATTGAAAGAGATACTAGTATGGAGATAATGTTATATCAGAATACAATGTTGTACACAAGCGTAATGGTTTTTCTAAATGTCTATGTTTGAATAAGAATGATTCCTATCATGAACAGCTTAGGACAATTATGCAATTTCCATGAATTATGATCCAAATATCGGTAAAAACTGATTTTCGTTTTTCAAAAATATGTCAGCTATATACGGAGATCGGTGCACCACATCTGTTTTCTTGTAGGACTACATTCGAACTAATACTTACTTCCACAAGAAGATAACAACTTCTCCACTAATGTAGAAAAGTCGACATGTTTTGTCTAATGTTCATAGAAATGTATGTATGACCTTTCATGAAAATGCTATCGTTCACTTAAGTTACACATTTCGTATTGACAATGGGTTTGAACTGCGTCCTAAGACATTATGAATTTTACTGGTATAAACGCTGACATGATGTCTGATGACACTTATCGACTGTTTCCTTCAATCTTCTTAAATTAAAAGCAAAATCTGTAACGACTCAAATGAGTTTGGCTACACGAATGGATCACAAACCACCTACCTTTTACGTAAGAAACTTTAGGGAGTGAAGCACGAGCGCCCGAGCTCTGTGTAGTCATTGTTAAGACAGTAAGTAAACCAAGGGATATCCTGGCGGGTACAGCATCGATGTCCAACCAGAAAGATACCCATGAGAGTATCACAATCAATATACTTGGTATATAGATTTGTGTTATATAGAATCCAAAACTTCGTATCAAGACAAACTCGTACATCAAGCATGTGTAGTTCACTGAAATTGAAGATACAGTCAAACCAGTGAGCAGAGGCCATGCACCAAAAGAGAGAAAATAGTTGTGGCCATTAAACACAGTTGGCCTTTATTCTGAGTTTTACTTGCTCTGTTTTGAATGTGATATCAGCAACGACGATGTGACACAATATTAAAATAGTAATAAGTTGAAACCAATCAGGGTTCTTACTGACGTAAATAGTTGAGGGTCAAAATGTCTCTTAGCTTGTAATAATTTGATAGGTCAATGCAATTTCATACTAATGTAATGGTAACTTGGACCCTTATGTACTAATTTTCAAGAATCAGTAGATTTATCTTGCTAATTCAAGGTTTTCTGGGTCAAATGAAAGCCCTGTCTGTCAATTATAAAAAGAAGTTTCTTCAACCAATGGGTTTAGTAAAGATATATCACAAATATATAGTGCAACCTCTCCAGAGCGATAACATTTGGGAGTAGCAAAATTACTTTGTTGTTGAGAGGTTGTCGCTCGAGAGATAATGATACTAATTAAATCGTGCAGTGGGAAAAATCATGTTGTTGATGAAGGGAGGGCCGCTATGGAGAGGTTGCACTGTTATTGTCTTACTGTTTCATTTCTACTACACCTTACGGTTCATTGATATCTGAATATTGTGGTTATGTAGATACTGTGAAATCATTAATTTTCGTTGGGGATTTAATTTTGTGGATTTCGTTGGTAGGTTAATCTACGAAATCAAATCCCCACGAATTTAAATGCAGAGATAAGACCTTTTTTCAAAATACAAAATCCACGAATTTATTTGCCCACGAAATAGCCATTTCAGTAAAAACCACGAAAATTGAGCCCAACGAAAATAAATGAAAATGCAGTATTTGATCACAATAACGTAGTGATGAAGATGGGAATTGAAAGAACAATCACAAGTACCGCAATTATAATTATTTAATACATGCGACCGAAAAATATTTAACTGATCTATCTGTAATAAAAACATTAAACTTTAATGTTTGATTTTATGCAAATATTTTATTAAAAAATCAAATGACATCAGAATTACGTACCTTGCACATATTGTTTATCACAGCGTAAAGTAGTCATATCGCCAAACTCAAACTGGGCGATTTTCAGTCTGGCGTCTTTAAACACGGGATCTTTATGCCAGACGAATACAAGAGTTTCCGTACTATAACCATCTGAAAACACACATACACAATGTACCATTAAAATTAGTGTCATATAAGTTTGAATAAATACATCATTTATTATAAGGAAGCAATGCTATATATGGACAGTAGCTGATAGTTCCGGCGAACATTTGTAAGAATAATTTATGCAAGTCAGAGGTCACCTCCGAATAAATGGCGCCCTGTGAATAAAGACCATTCTATTAAAAACGTCATTGATTATTTGGAACAAAACGACCTCAGAATAAAGACCACCTGACAATGAAGGTATTTTTTTTGTCTTTCCAAAGGGTTGCCATTGATCACAGGTTTAAATGTACATATGTCCATGTAACTAACTGCTGAACTATTGATATATCCATCAATTGTTTTGTTAAACACAACATATTCGATGCTTTGAAGCCCTTAAATTCAAAACAGACGTGTAACATAACGGAGACTTTATTAGATTATAATTTTATCGATGTATATTTCATATGGCAATTTCGATACAAAGGGATTTATTTAATTTTAAGATGAGATATACAAAAGTATGCTAAAATAATGCTAAAATTATCGTAGGATGGAAAGAGAACCAATTCTCAAAATTTAAAAAAATCATTCATTGAAAACGTTGATCAAGTCTTAAATGATGAGAAATCCTTTTTTAGATTAAAATATATCAAATAGTTTCTACTTCGAAGTCATTATCTTGATGATCATAAACTGACCCATCTACTTGTGATACTATTTACGTCTCATTGGTATATTTTTTCTGTTAGATACAGTTTCAGATAGACTTAGATCTTTGATGAATATATAACATTATAATTCCTAAAATGCACATAAACCTCCAACAATCCTGAAAATATTACCTTCCCCCCACCCCTACCAAACCCCTCCTCACTACAGGACCTTACAGAGAATGGCGGACAAAACAAAATTTTTCAGATAACGCTTTGGTACGGTCAATAGTCACGGGAAATCAATCGTGTAACGGAAATCATTACTTACAACTTTCAAGCATAATATTACACGTTTGTCTATCCAGTGGGTATTTGCGTAAGTCCATGTTGCATTGTAAAGTTGCTGTTATTCTGAAAATATAACACATTTAAGTCAATAGTACAGCATCGTACTTAATGCACAAACACATAAAAGGTGATTGCGAATAATTATGCCAATGTTCAATGTATTGGTATATAAATATTTAAGTCATCTCCATACGATTTTAAAAAATATAATCATTATCACACCCTTGGAATGTATTTGACAACCAATTCAAAAACAACGTATTATAATATTTTTTTCTGTTTGAAATGTTCTTGATAAGCATCAGATAGTAATTAAACTTGTCACAACAAAGGAACATATAACATTAGACAGACACAGAGACCCAATCATGACTTGTATTTATTTTGTGTTTTTATAAATCAAAATAAACGGTCACTACTGGCGTTTGAGGATTTAAAACGCAAATCAATTTTATAGCACCCTACGTATTCGTTTGTGTTTTTTATAAGCTCAAACATTGTTTTCAATTCTTTCTTGTAGGGAGTATACCACAAATCATATCGAAGCTCCTATATCACGAAAGAAAAGTGACAGCCAAACTTACAGGAATGCGAGTTTATTATTGGTTGGTAAACAGACCATAGTTACGTCACCAAACGAAAAACTCCAACATATTTGTTAAATGAAGAAAGACACAGACACAAAGAGCCAGGGGAACGTTTGAATTGGAAGGCAGACACAAAGAATATCTACCTTACACTGTATTGCACTCGACCTTCTGGATAAATATGCATCAGTTTATTTGGTACTGTCACCGTGTGGAAATTAGCCTTTTTCTCATTGGCCATGAACAAATCAGGGACCCATATTCTATCCATCAAACGTGTATCGAGCTCAAGGGATCTCAGACGAGGAAGTTTCTTGTACTTCAACCTCGTGTCATTCCACGTCTGTCGAATAAACATACCAATGGAGAAATCCTGCAAAGTATTAAAACGCCATATTCTAACACAAACTCGAACCACGTATTGTGCATTACAGGTTATATGATTGTTGAAAAAACAAATACAAAAAATCAGATTTTTCGTATGTTTGCAACCGTATTTAAGTAACATGATTATTGAGCAGAAATATTGTTGGTGTTCTTTGATTTCATACCAGTACTAGACTTGTTCTCCGTAAGAAAACTACGTTAATCATTCGAATGTTGGATGATGAAAAGCCGCAACATCTTAAATGAATCGCTGTCGTAAACATGTTCACCAACCTGTGTTTCAACGTATTACCTTACGTACCATAGACGGTTTGCCCCAGAGCTATTGGCATAAGTGAGAGAACTGACGAAGGAGGCGCCCAATACATATTGGTAATATCGAGCGAACTGTTGAAAGACTGGCTAAAGATCTATAGACATTTAGCAATAAAACAGTTGTAGGGAACGCTCCATGTCTATTGGTAAGTGAAATGTTATAATGGTGGTATACAGAATGCAAAACCCTTACCATGCTTGATTCACTAATACTGTCAATATTTGTGATATGAAGCTGAACCGATACATCCACGGGAAAATCTACAAAAAAAAAAGAAAACAAATAAATACCGTAAGATAAATCATTCCTGTACCTCAACGTTAGATGGCATCTGCTCTGGCCAGAGATATAATATCTACTGACTGCTTTAAGGGGTGGTCGGTGGTCTAGTAGTAACGTACTTGACTACTTCACGAAAGGTCGAGGGTTCAATTCTCCGTTTCGCCTTTGGAATTTCCCAGGGACGCTATACCAGTGTCCCCATCTCAACTACCGAGTCAAGTGCTTTGTTAAGAAATCACAGGAAAGGGGTAAGGTTTGTATCGGTGCTTTACACTGGGCAAGATAAACAACCCGGAAAAACTATTCGAAATAAGAAGAATATAAATGTCAGGTTCTCTCTGGGCGACCCTGAAATAACCATAATCATCGAAAGTGTCGTTTAACAACAAATAAAAGAAATCATTACTGCATTGATTGTGCAACTGAATAAAGAGACACAGATAGTCAAACTGAGATGCAGTTCTATGGTATAGATCTACATGTAGGTAGAAACATGTATTGTAAGTTTTCTTCAATTCGGTTATACCCAAAATCAAATATACCTGCGTCTATCGTCTGGCAGTCAGAAGCAGTACACATAGATATTTGGTTTGTAATTGATGAAACACATTTCGAAGTTTGTTAAAATGATGTCAAAATTAATTCATTCGTTACAAAAATATGCAATTCTCGTTCGTTTTTACATGCTTTAGAAAACAGATTATTATGATTAGTTTTGCTGCACACTGTTTTTATGCCAATTTCGTTTTCGAAGAATATAATATTTATTACATATAACGTGACGTGACGCCAATTCTGTTTTCAATCGATAGACCAAAAAAAAAACGTTCCGTTGAGCAAACTATGCAGACACCACACATTCATAATAAGCACTAATTGCTAAAGCACATTTATCCCGCACACTGATTATTTATAACACACAAATATATAACACTACACATAGTAATGCGGCATCGCCCACTCCACAAGGACCGTTTTTCAAATCCAAATTCTACTGCTTTTTTCGCTAAGTGAGTTTGTTATACTTTTTAACGGCTGCCTTTTCCAAGTTTGCAATAATTAGACAATGCTAATTCATATGCTATATGGTTCTATTAAGTATCATAACAATTAGTTTTCGAATGATTAACTTATAGTCTATTGCATTTTTGAAACCATCGTTGTTCGACAATGTGTGATAAGAATACCACACTACGAGTATTAACAGAACTTTGTTCGACGCATTCGCACTGGTTACTTAACGAGCCGTCTAGATCAAAGAACATCTTAAGTAATATTGCAAACACGTATTGATGTTAGTTCAATTTTTTTTAAAGTAAAAACTCGGAAAGTTTTTGGAGTCTAAGCATCAAAGATAATTTTTATGCAAAAATAAATAAAGCTGATGGAAGCTTGTTGTTTCGAAATGTTTGCAAAACATTAATGTCTTAAACGGTGCAATCTGTTTGATGATAAGTTGTTCTGCATATCGTTTCACAGTATTTTTGTTCTAACAAGAAGGCGGTGTAGGATATGTAAAGAGAATATCTTTTGTCCCTTGTACAAATCGCAACTTCTAAGCAAAACAGAATGAAGACAATCACCGAACAAATTTATCAACATCTTGGACAATAAAGGTACAGATAGTATCCGAAAAATCCGCTTGATCGATACATTCTGGTTCATGCACCAGTCGTAATATCTTGGCCCGTGTTTGGTTTTTTCGTGATCACGTGATATAAACAAACCCTATTCCTGTCATTTTTCACATATTTGAAGAATGATTAGTTGTACATAACCTAATATTGGACCTCACCTTCTTCATAATTTGGGGGAATTCTGGGATCGTAGTTCCTCAAAATCTCATCAAGAGTTTGTTGTCTGAAAACAAATACATACAATAATAAGTTAATATTTGTTTATAATTATCATGATGCTGTTTCAGATGCAGCTATCAGATACTGTAATTTCATTTATTTTCGTTGGGCTCAATTTTCGTGATTTTTACTAAAATGGCTATTTCGTGGCGACATAAATTCGTGGAATTTAATTTTTGAAAAGAAATGCCTTATATCTGTATTTAAATTCGTGGAGGTTTGATTTCGTGGATGAACCGGTCCACGAAATCCACGAAATTAAATCCACAACGAAAATTAATGATTCCACAGTAATCATTCTTTTCCATATTGTAATTGTATAAAACTGACATTTTTAGTTCCTAAAGCCATTAGCTCAAAACTTTTGAAAATAAGTATCAACATTATACATATTCAAATCTGATTACAATACGTCAATCCACGTGTTCCTTGCCGATGGTAAATGTAATTGCCTGAAACACACCCACAGTGTTTAGACAAGCGAACATTATAAAAATAGAATAGCCCAATTACTATTAATGCTCTGATAATTGCCTAGATACTTGAATTAATTTTACAACACATTGAAAACTTTGTAAGAATTGACGCCCTTATCGAACAACAGTGGGGGGGGGGGGGGGGGGGAATCGGATGCTTTTTTTCTAAATAGTATTATATATGGTATTTTTTTTTCTAAATAGTATTATATTAATATTGTATTTTTGAGTTTCTTACCAAAATGGGCATTTTCCCTTTTATTTTTGAAAAATTGGCTACTCCCATAGGACTTCAATGCAAATTCAAAGCAACAATGACTAATGTACAATGTACAATAGTGACTGCTTTTGAAAATATAGATATAATAGAAACCTATAAAGATGATAAAGGTTCTGGAAGTACATGTATGCCTACTCCACATCTAGATGACAATTTAGGTCGGTACTATGGGTATAAAACATTATTTAAATAACACTTTAGGTGTTGTAACTTTATTACCCAAGTTCCCTGGTGGCAGTTCTATCATGCTTTTAGCGTCGCTTGTTTTGAATCTTATCTGTAAAATCGCTTAACATCTCTTTTATTTGCCCGAGTCTCAAGCGGAACAAACATGGATAGAAGTATGTAAGCGTATCCTTGATTTTATCGGTAATTATTTTAGCAATAAAGAAGGCTATCAGAATATATCAGCTCAGTTCATTATTTATAGAAGACTTGAACTACGACAAACACGAGTTCAATGTATGATCAAATGAGGAAGCAACTACGTCTATAAAGGCGTTGATGTAAAAAGGGAGAGCGCCTGCGGAAATATCATTAATGACTGAAAGTGATACAATCATGCTAATTAAGAGTCGAAGAATTTTTTCTTGTTCAAAGATGAGCATGTTGGCTATTTTAGTTCAGTACTTGTGGGCAAATAATACGAAAGTGGCCATGAAACATTCAGTATTTCTTGATTATTCCCATCGTTATGATTGTAAAAGGACGTGTGCTTTTGTTCTGAAAAAAAAAACATTGTCTGAAGGATGTCAGTAAGAATGTGCGAAAATAAGATATTGTCTGAAGGACGTATTTTAGTAAGAACTTTTGTTTTTAGTAAGAACGAGCAAAAAAGATATTTTCCGAAGGGCATTGTTTGAATCAGTCAGACTAAGTCTAAGTTCACTAATTCGTCTACTTCTATCATAGCTAGCTTTGCAGTTTTCTTGCATTCAGAATGAACAGGATTAAAGTCTAGAACTGATGATTTCAACAAGGAAGAGAATGAAAGCGAGAAGATTAGTACAAACTGTACCTGCAGAACTGCAGCATATAGAATCCATTTATTGCAATAAAAGAAAAAGACATCTTAGAAACTGACAAACTGTTCTAATTGATAAAAAACAATCAAAAGAAACTTTTATAACACCTATCTCTCATAAGTTAACCATAACAAAGTCATAAAACAAATTAATTCGATAAAATACGTTCGTTTGTTCTTAGTTAAGTCAGAAAAAAAGACAAGACTGGATTCAGCACACAGGCAGAGACAAGCGAGGAAAGGCGGGCAAACGTGCTGGTGGAAGAAGAAACCTCGCCCTGTAGTATAATTTATTATAACCTTTCTGATTTATCAATAAGGTGTAAAGGAGACCTTGAACCATTTATAATTGACGGTTGAGCATCCTCAAGAGCTGATATCATGCGATAGTTCTGTGCCAACATATAAACCAGGATGACCAATCTGCTGTATATTCCTAGGTTCATTTTGACAATGGATGTTCACCACCATGTCCGTTTACCTGAAACAGATATTTAAAAAAATATCAGCAAACCATCGTGATAACTACGTAATGAACAGGGATGAAATATGTCTTACTCTAGGTGATGTGATGCATTTATGATTAATTGCTAATTGAAAAGTTATGTCAGCTACGTTATGTTTTAATTGATATTGTATCGTTAGGTTGCGCGTGTAACCCATAGCTTATCTCAAAGTGTATCAGAATTCAAAGAACAAACAAATCGGTTGACTTCTGTTCTCTGCGTAAGCTTGCGCAAACATTCTCCCAATTGTGTAGGCAAATTAACGTAATTCGTTCAATCCTTGTAGATCGGCGAGGCCAGTATACAAAGGTGCAAGAGGTTTATTTATTCACACATGCTGTTGAATTCCTCATAATTATGAAACATTTATTTTGTAAAATAAAACGGCATCTGTTCTTCAGCAAATCCCGCTGTTGTGTCAAACGAGATTATGCTCTCCCAGAAGTATAGAACGGCAAATATCTAAATTCCAATTCCTAGAATCATTAAGCAATTGCGATAAATAACTGGCGAATCTGTTATGAAATGCAAGACAGTTTCGACATCTTAAAAGATCACCGCAGCACAATCGTTAATAAGTCAGAGTTTTGACATTTATCATCTGTAGACAGGAACATAAATTATTAACTTACGAGAGTAACATAAAAATAATTTGTCACAAGGAACAAAGCTGATGTGCACTTACTACAAGCGCAAATGTATGTAAGAGTCACTGTCGAAAAAATGAGAATGGATCTACTCATTGATAAAGTAAATTAACGCATGTTAAAATGAATACAGACTGCAAGCACTTGAGGTGCTAACCTAAAATAGTGAAAATATATAAGATTACAGTAAAACCTCGATTATCCGAACACCGATTATCCGAATACTCGGTATTATCCGAATAAAATCTACGGTCCCGATTACGTCGCTATATATTTCAACTACAACGAACCCCGGTTATACGAATCGGATTTTACGAATACCTTGTGTAATCCGAATACATTATTTGGTCCCCAAAGTTACGAATGCACATATTTTCACACCCATTATTCGAATTCGTCAATTGATAACAATGGCCAATTGAGAATCAAATGTCGTGTGACAAACAATGTGTAACATCAATTCATACATGAAGCGTGTCAACAGTTTAATTATCGTTAAGTTGATCATATTGTTTGTTACGATTTATACTAATTTCGACGAATATTTCACAATGATCTCGGGTATAATAAGTTACGTACGTACCTGGTGATCTGTATTCCAGCGTCATTCAAAATTTAAAAACTAATTCGAACACAATTAATACAAAACTAACTAGAATATGATGATTTAGTGAAAAAATGTTCCAAACAGAAAAAACATAACATCTTTGATTTTAAAATGTGACGATAGCGATGCCTAGTCGATCGTTAGTAAATAAAGTGTAAATGACATAATTTTGGGTCGGATTGTGTTCTGCATAATCCATAAATACGCAGGTATTCATTTAACAAGAATTATTGTTTCATATTCGATATATGTATACAATTCAAGTCCTTACAGATACTAAGGAAGAGTGTTAAGTAATAGCAAAGTAATATTTGTAAGATGAAATATTAATTACCGTTTATCATATATAGAACGAATCAAAATATTCAAGTAGTTTTAGAAAATTGTATTGTCTGCACTTTACCATTCATTTTTCAAATCATTCTGGTTTTCTTCGATATATTGTTCGGACACTGTTAACAATGGCAGTTACTATCTCTTTTAAACCATTATCGAATTGTTTTACAATCAAAGTAGGCCTACATCAATGGAATAGTTATAGGAATAGTTAATGTAATTAAGGACATTGTTCCAATGGTGATAAGTATCTCCCATCAGTTTGCAACACATTCTTCAACGTAATCAATATGTTGTCAGGTGTTACATATGTATTATGCAAATGTAATTTTCGTTCGAATGACACTAGTTCATATTAATCTCTTTCAATGTTTGTTAAGGTAAAATGTTTTGTAATTTACTAGATCTATCTCTATTTTGAGGATACCACAAATCAAGGTTCACCCAACATATTCAAGTTGGCTTTAATATCCTAATAAAAGACGACACACTATATTAAATTATTCTGCCATAAAATCACATGTTTTGCTATGAACAACCGATCATTTATGTTGAGGAGTTGGCAGCGGCTTATGACGGATATGGTTAGTACGAGTCACTTCCGGTTCGTGAGTTGGAACCCATGGCGCTGCATATTTTCTGTGTTGCGATTTAGATAAAGATTTCATGACTTAGACATTTAATCCTCCATCTTTATTTGTTAATGAAAAAAAGTTGACTGTCATTAGCAGAGAACTTAGCTTATACTTAGACAAAAATCATGAACACTGACAAGATAACTGACCATCAGTACATCACAGCAATTCCTTTGAAAAAAAGAATGTAAAGAAAACATTCTTTTGACCCAAGCAATCTAATTCAGAACATTCATTCATATTGTAACAAGTAGGCAGTAAACATTTTAAATATAATTGTTCAACAGTCACGTTTTATAACCATTTTTGGACTCGTTCCTTCAAGTGTATATAAAGGAGAAAAGTTCCAGTCGATAGAAAAAGCCTTCAGCAATAGAGAGAACCTTGTAAGATGAACATAACCCAATTATTGAATACCTAATTAAATACATCCCGAACTACGGTAGTCGCTTGTTCTAAACTAATACGATTTCCACGTGGATGCCTACAAAGAACTGATTAAACAGTCAGATGCCATTATGTTTCATGTTAATTAGCGACACGTCAATGGGAAAATAATACAGATCCAAATGGACATCCAGTAAAATGCGTTCAGTTACTTGAAGTAAACAATCTAATGCAAAACCAGTAATGTGTCAATTGTTGCTCTATTTTTCATATTTGTCGTATTTATCTGCTCGAAAAACTACTACATCAATTAACTAGATTAAACAATATTATTTCGTAAAGTTCTTGTGTTTCGTTTTCGGCAAGATGATTACGCGGGTTACAAATAATTCTAGCTTTTAGAATATCAGTAAATACCCCCCCCCCCTTTACATTACATGGTCTCTGTTGTACATTTATATACATATATGTCTTGTCGTTTAATAGACATAATAACCATAGGTACTTATGTCTTTTTCATGTATGTATACTTGTTTGTTCTTCTTCCATTGCCTTTTTTTCTCACTAATTATGTATCTTGTTTGAAAAAAATGTTATCAAATGTATATGTATATCATCGTAAAGGTGGAATTAAAGAGTATATATGATAGTTAGGTAACCATACTCATTATAAATTACATCTGATTAACTATTCTTTGAAAATCAAAGACATAGAAACAGTTGAGTCAATAATGTTTACGAAAATATTGAAATATATCTATAAATGGATACCTAAAAATATCACATGCAAAACATACCATCTACCCAAAAGTATAACCTATCAAAAATTCCACCAGCCCTAAATCCACGAACCCAAAACTCACCCAACACAGAAACCCACCTTTCTACCCAACACAAGAACGCACAAAAATTGGGGACAATACATAATCTCCCGAAATTCCAAATAAATATTTTATTTAACCAGTATACACGTTAGTTAAACTTGACATGAAGCTGTACATACAATATCAGACATGTAATGATACAAGACTTCGTGTCAGTATATATTTGTATCCATTTTTGTTTAAGTCGAAAAAAACTATATACATTTATAAAGAAAAAGTCACCAAACAAAAACAACGTTAACAACAGCAACAAAACTAAAAAAAAACGTTTTAAAACATTTCACTTTGAGGTTTTTCGGTATGCACATTTGTGAATTATACTAATTGAAATTAATATTTTTTGGGGTATGGTTTACATATAACAAATGAGTTATTTAAATGAAATACACATGGCTATTCGAAAATCAAAAACAAACTTACATTCTATATAATATTCCATGACAAACAAACTGCATGAAATAATTATACAACACATTTATTTCAAATGAAGAGACACTCAGAGCGATAGAAAACAGTGTACGAGTGTTATGCTTTCATTGGTTGATAACTAATCGATATCAATGAAATACTGGCATGCAAATGAAAAAAACAACAACAACATTTGCTAGTCATGCGCTCAGTGTACCGTTCAAACAGTTGCGACATTTGAATATTTCAGTGGGTTTACGCCGTTTTTCAACATTTTTTCAGATATCAGTTACGGCGGCCGATTCACTTACTGTATACGTCTCAATATTGGCACCCGTTTTATTTTGGCGATATTGGCGGTCAGCATCGGAACCGCCAAATCTAGACCGCGCCAATATAAAACCACGCAAATAATTAACACCGCCAATTATTTATGAAAGAAAATTATTGTAACTTTTGTTATCAAAAGGTGTAACTAACACTTTTTCACGGAACTATTACTTTGTTTAGTATGTATGTACATGTATTATTACTACTTTTATCAGTTAAAGTACATGCATTACGTTTATTGCCTTAGGGTAAATCTTAATTAAAACAATTTAATTAAGGTACAATCTAAACGATTCAAACAATACAGCTTATTTGTCACACCATATAAAACTTATATCGTCGGCACGTATGGAAAGACTAAACTAACCCGATATAATAACAATATTTTGGCATAAAACAGGTATGATTAGTCTCATTAATAACACTGTCCACGAACTTGTATGTGTCAATTTAAGATAAATTATCGAAGCAAATAATCACTTTTAGCCATTGTGTTAACTCGTGTTCGATCCCAACTAATTACCAACACTTTGGTTTTCATGTACCTTATTCTTGCTGTTTATACATTCCTCACTTGATACGATAGTAGTTATGAAGATATTTAGTAAAATAGTCTAATTATTCCCCTTGAAAATGATGGAAACTTATATTATTAAGACAAGTTTTTAATTTTGGCTCTGAAGAAGACAGGACATGGCTTTATTTTGGCGGTTGGATATGAAACCGCCAAATATAGAACCTGCCAATTCATGAACATCTTAAAAACGCCAAATTTTTCACCCGCAGAATTAAAGACGTATACAGTAACCAGTTTTCCTGCCAGTACTAACTTACCCTTCGACAACGAGCCGGCAATCTCTCCACATGTGGAAGAAAATCGACATGTGTGTCAACTTTTCATCAAAGGATATGACCTGCCGAGTTCGAACCCGTATCGACAGATTACAAGTCCAGCGCACCAACCACTAGACCACGACCACGGTCTTTGGACTGATATACAAACTATGTAAGGAATTAATTTTGAACACTCGGCGATTCATATTTCAAATTATGTAAGCATCACTGTTTTTTTTTCGTCTAATATTTAGCCCAGTATCCACACACTGTAAATTTGATGATAACCACCAAAGTACTATCATCTCCAGACATTGAAACAATGCAAACATAAAGCTTTGGAATGCGACTTGACCACTGCTATAAAGAGGCTACGGTGAACGACAATGAACAATAATATACATAAATAAACTTAACAGATTTGATAAAATCCAGAAATTGTGCTACTAAATAAGTTTACTACTAAAAAACAACCATTTGCTACGAAAGACCGGTGGTGACATTTCAACTTCAAGATTTCACATTTTCAAAACATGAAATAATGAAGTTGAAATCGTGAAATCGAGAAATTGTGAAATGGTGAAATCGTGAAATTGTGAAATCGTGAATTTCTGAAGAAAAAATCGTGAAATCGCGAAATTGTGAAATCGCAAAATGGTGAAATAGTGAATTTCACGATTTCATCATTTCACGATTTCACGATTTTTCTTTAAAAATTCACGATTTCACAATTTCACGATTTCAACATCATTATTTCATGTTTTGAAATTGTGAAATCTTGAAGTTGAAATGTCACCACCGGTCTTTCGTAATTTGCACTCATACACCATGTTTACATCGCATCATAAATCTTAACAGAATAATTACATGCAGATATGGATCCATTTACCTGGTGCTCATTATTCTGATCTGAGAATTACTCAGCCACGTTTTTCATGTCATTTTTCAAAGATCTAAGCCCATAGGTGTTTGATAATAATCTTTATAACCTTTCTGTACAAAGCAGCATTGCAATTGATTCACCAAAACAACATTACCGTGTTATCTATCGCGAGTTCTTATAACTATATTCATTTACGTTTCATTTCTAGTCCGCCCGACTTAGTTTTCTTATTCCGTCTGTCGATCCATAGACAGATAGCATAAAGACAAGACAGATTGTGTATTGTTCGTTACGGTAAAATTTGTAAATCTGGTTTATGAAACAATTGACATTTTATTTCATTTAACCATTGATAATAACAAAGAAGGCTTACATTTATACATACACATTGTAAGGCGTAATGGAACTGCAATAAATGGAACAGATAAAGATTATGCATGTAAAATTATAATTTTATCAAGGTGTGAATCACCATTTTTTATTTACGACATGACTGTAAAGTAGACATCATTAACATCTAGACATTGACATGATATTTCTGAATTAGCATCTTAGATTGACAAAAGATTATAGTCACAATGTGCACTTTCAAAGTTTTAAAGATAAATGGCATTTCAGACAGCTATCAGTTTAGACCTAGTTAAAAATAACTTAGTTCAAGCAGAGCGCGATAATAGTAATACTCAAGTTATCATAAAAGAAACAAACACCTCTGAAAATGAAGTCAGAAAAGCAGATAAAGATGTTAAAAACATTCAATACGTCTGAATAGATTCTCTATGTACAATACGTAATGATCGAAATTCAAACAACTAATCCAAAAATTATAGTAGGTAATTATGTGTTCTCCAAACACCACTCTGAAATATCTTGTTTAAAAATGTTTCTGAATAAACAATTGTTATCTTAGCTGAGATATGCCTATGGTAGTCATGGATATTTGTCAGCTTAAATAGCATTTTTTTGCTAATAAAACACTTACTATTCCTTCCATGTAATGGGAAATATTATTATCTATCATTTGTTCGTGGGCTATTTTGCAAGCTGATAATTCTGAATGCATATAGCATATATCACTGGCTCCTATATTATTTGTTTAAAAAGTTATTTTCTTTTTCCATGTACCGTTCATTATTGCCTGACACAATACGGTCACATTGTATACGATGCATTCTTGAATACGATCCCATTTTAATAGTTGACGCAATTTGGAAAGTCGCTCCGCTGCGGGACGCAGCATAACTTGTGCCTACCGTTGGTGAGCAGATCCTGGCTTAACTGGCAAACTTATACTTCCAATAACTTATGATACATTTTAAACAATCTATGCAAAATGATCCTCATATCACAATCAAATAATGAATTAATTTGATGAAAATAAGTTTCCTTTTCGAATTGAACCGTTGAAAAATGTAAATGACTGCTTTTTGCAAATCAATATTGTTTTATAGCATGACATTGGCATATACTAGTAATAGAATCATTATGGTATTTAGCAAATGATAAGTTAGTTTTTACAACATTGTTAAAGAGGCGCTACGCCCAAATGCAATAAAATATATGAGATAGCTATTCATCTGTGTTTAATTTTTTGTAGGTAACCACTAAAACGCACTATTAAATAATGTTTGCAGGTGTTACTAAAAGATGCCGCTGCTCATGCTAGCTAGCTTATAGAATGTTTAATGTAATGACACAGTTTTTTTAAGAGGCAGCATCATAACGAAGATAATATAAACATAAATGACGAAACAAAATTATTATGCAAACAGCAAATGCAGCTGCACCATAAATTGTTCTCATAAATTTCCATTGTATTTTATAAAAAACGTATTACAAAGTTACAAATGTAAAATATAAAACTCTAAAAATCTAATGGCCAAAAACAATTATTTGGGCATTCCTCGCAACGTCTCAATTTCGATGGTGCTGTTGCGAAACACAGTCATTTAGAATTATTGCAACAATATGAATAAGAAATAAAATCTTAGATACCCTCCAGTGTTGTACAGTTTGATAGAACTGGATGCTCCCGATCTGATAGAGATATTGTTGTCTATGTTGATCGTTGTATTGTCATAATCTCGTAGTTATATAATTTATATTGCAAATTTTCATAAAGCTTAAACACGAAGTTTAATGAAATAAAATGGGAATATACTGCATTATATTGCAAGTTTACATGAATCTTAAACACGAAGTTCAATGTAATAAAACGGGAATATACTGCATTATATTGCAAGTTTACATGAATCTTAAACACGAAGTTCAATGTAATAAAACGGGAATATACTGCATTATATTGCAAGTTTACATAAAGCTTAAACACGAAGTTTAATGAAATAAAATGGGAATATACTGCATTATAAACATCGAGTTTAACTGCATTTAATATTAGTTTACAGGCGAAGGAAATTCCATGTTTATATCAAGTTTACGATGAAATTAAACTCCTGTAAACTCCGGAGTTTACGTCCTTGTAAACCTAAAGTAAACGCCATGTAAACTTCAAGTTTAATTACCAACTTAAATTCGAATAAACGTCATAAAACACTACATATAATGAAATTTACTTTGAGTTTAAGTTAAAATTAAACGTTTATTCGAGCAGTGAATTCTTTGGCACACTTAGAAATTCCCATGTATAAGTTGGTGTATCAGAAATTACAATAGCGGTCTGTTTGAACCAATTTTGGATGTAAAACGTCGGGTTTACACCGCTGATATTCATCGTGGCGTTGCTAGGAAACCGGCCGGAAAACAGAAAGAACAAAACAAGCTAAACATGGCGAACATGCTACACTATCATTGTGTAAAATTTCAGAACAATCGGAGATAATTCGATTTTTGATCCATGACGTCAAGGAAAGGTCGCAAACTACCTTAATCTTAACACTAACATTAAAATCCAGATCCATGCATAGAAAACGACAAGATATTTTACAAAGACATTTTTTTCGATTATTTTCTACCCGCGAGAACTTGGCATGGTCTATAGGTTATTGGTATTCATAATACTGTTCATAACATATTAATTCAAGATCAAAGAGCTTCTCATCTATCAGTACCACGTTTGAGCAAATCTGAAAAAAAATCTATAGCATGCCATATTTGCATAACTGCATGAAAGGCCCTCTGCACGTTAAACAAAATAAAGCAACTGTGTGAACTTGGGCACACGACCGATGCAGATTAACTTTATCATGACATATTAAGAATGGTTTGAAATGGATTGAAAGTTCAACCAGGTTCCACATGGCATATACTAGTAGTAACACCTACGGTCGTAATCAGGACAAAGCACGAATTAAAATGACAATTTCTATCTGAATGAAATCTGATACAGTGTTGTAGCCAGCTAAGAATGCAATTATACTGAACTTGTAATTAGTTATTTTATAATGTTTTCACCATGTTATTTCTCCGAGGGAAAAAAATTCGTTGTTTGTTAGTATTCAGAAGAAAATGTTAACAATTAAAAACAAGCCAGTTAATTCCTTCTTTAAACATTCGTAAACATAATCGACAGCTGCTCAATATGAAGTTCCACTGCTAGGTTTGATAGGTGTCAAAGAAATATTCCAAGAATCAAAGAAGATTATTTGTTCCATTTAAAATCGTAGAAATATTAAAAAGTGTTATGAAAATTGATGAGTCTATTATGAAATATAAGACAAATTTGACTTCTTTGGAGATCAAAAAACTATGTTTTGATATTTACGCCCGGTTCTTAAAAATGTTGCTATGACAACAACGCAAAACCTGACAGCTATATCAAATTGAACGACGATGAAGTAAAATTTCTATTTGCACCAATGTCCGGAAAAGTACATAGCTTTCACAGTGAACACTACCTTGTAATTCATGTGAAGCAGTACGTAGACTGAAGGTGTAAATAAATCAAAAATGTGATTCATAGATAAGAAATTAGACAGCAATTTGAACAGACAAAATATGAAGATCTTTAAAATTAACGACTGATACAGGGTTTCATGATTAATTGGTCGAAAATCATCATACTTTAAGCATAGTTTTATTCATAATTTGGATGAGAGATTTCAGGCTCAGTTTATTGAAATGGACGATGATCGCCCGAGTAATTCAATTGATTGAGCACATGCGAGATCAAGACGAGGCATATGATTCATTGGTACCTCACCGAGTTGCACACCTCGTTTTATCTAAAAGAGGTAAATTACATCAAAAGTTATTCGCATCCCAACATGGTTCACACCTCGTTATATCCCAAATGAAGCATGTTACAGTATAAGTCTTTCGTTTCTCACCGAGGTTCACACATAGAGACAGAAAGTCGAAGGTGATACGCGATAAGATACAGATGCATTTGCTAGAACCATCGACAAGGTGAACTAACCGCCGTACGTAATAAAGAAATTAATCAAGGTTCTTCATTCATTACATTTTAAACTCTTACTACTTTAAAACTACATCATGATTCTAAAACATTGTTTAAGTTCATTTCACAATTACAATAGCATCAATGGAACAGTTCGCCAAATGGATTAAGTAATTATCATGTCACATTTAAACAACTAAACCCAAAAAAACTAAAACTTAAATATACATGTACTACATTAAGGGTCATTTGTCCATCACAGCTGGCAATTAAATGTGGAAGAGCTGACTGTCGCACAGGACAGAATTAGTACTGGGTACAGAATCCAGGAAAGTAGTTAAGGCTAATTGATCGCTAGTACGTAATTGACAAATTGTTCGAAAGAGGCGTAAAATTATTTTTTGTTAATTTTCAGAAATTTAAAGTTAGAATGCAAAAGGGCCAGGGAAGCAGATAAGTTTTTTTGTCCAAGGGTTATTACCCATTATCTTCTGTGGGGAAAGGTGCAGATTTTTCAAGCGACGCATGTACATTGAACAAAAGAAGACTGGAAGATTTACGGCAGAACTTTCCTTTATTTAGTAGCACTAAACAAGAAATCATTAAAATATGTTTGACCTAATAACCCAGGTTTATAGCCATAATCGGACCTATTCGTTCAGATATCCATAAAGTGGAGAGGTTACAGTCTATATAAGGAGAATCATAAAAGATAAACTTAACCTAATTATATACTACATGAAAAATGTAGCTGGAACCACTGTATAGTCTCTTATTCTACACTAATAAGATTTTCCTTTCGTATACAATCAATCAGCGATCAGCAAATTCTATTAATGCACATAGTTTTTATCTTACGTCTATACAGTTCAAAAGCAAGCTAAGTAACAATGTCTGTATACTCATTGATATATAACAAGCCAGATATTTTAGAAAAAACATTTAATTGACACATGCATATATTTTACAAAGTTCAATTCGGAACATTTCTATAGACAAAAAATGTTTTTAATGTCTTTTAACAACCATACACTAAGCTGGACACTTAAGGAAAAATATTGCTTTTTTACCCTGAGTTACATTGGATTTGAAAAATCTAAGATGTCTTATAAGTGAAACTGATTTTACTTGCAATAAAAGCATTCCAAAATTATCTTTTTAATCATAAGTTCATATAGAAATGTAGCACTGTATTTTTAAATGATATTGCAAAAAGCATCCGACATTTTTATGAGATGTGGCTAAAGACAGGCATTATGTAAATATTGTTCTATGGCAAATAAAATATATTTCTTATATTTTACTATCATGATATCTATTGTTTTGTCTTACTAAATTCAAAACGCTAATGTGCATAAGAAAATGGCATATAAACAAAATGTTACTCTTTATAATAGTTAGAAAACGAAAAAAAAACATCATAATTTTATATTCCGTACAGCTGAAAGAACGAATTATTTTGCGAGATAGCCAAAACGAATATTCTGTATGTAAATAATAAAATATTACAAAAATACATATAACGTTTATACATTTCTGTCAGTGCTAATTTATGTACAACATTACAAACATATTAAAATAAGATGTAAGTATCTTATATCCGAAAATCATTCGAAGAAACGAATAAATGTTAAATTGTTTCAAACAACTTACATTCTCTCTAAAATCCCCATTACTTGTAATATACAAGTGGAACAGATGAAGTGATTTTCACAACTCTATCAAGGTAATCTTGGTTATAAAATACTATATAATAAGATAAAACAGCTTTCATTGGTTACAGCAGTTGGTTGGCTTCAATGAACAAATGGTGAATAAAAAGTAAACCAATGACAGCGCATGGGCACATATCTAACGAAGAAATAACGGTGGCGTAGTCAAAACACAGAAAGTATTGAAAAGCCAGAGTAAATCTTTTTAACGTTTTTGTCTCAGAAAAACACATTCAAATATCAATAATCTACGTCTGTGTCAGAGGTAGACAAATATAAAGCAAATAGTTATGTAATGGAACTTGTTGCCACGACAAAATCAGATAAACATATTGAATTAACTGTTCAAAATCTGATAAAATCGAAGAATCTTTTTAAGGGAAAAGGTCAGGAAATTTAAATGACACCGATGTGACCATGTAGCTTTCCTTCGCGTTATAAATAATATATTAGAACAGATTTTCACAAACATTCACTTACACAATATGCCGACCAAATTAGATAATGAAGCACAGAAAACTAGATGTCAATGGTCCTCTCCCGAAGTAAAAAGACGTATTACATCAAAAGTGAGAAATCTCAATCGTATGTTTCCTTTACATTACAAATATTTGCTTTCTGGGTCACTAATCACTCTGTTAAGAGTAATCTTATGGCAATATTTGAAATCTCTAAAATTCCAGTTCTGGATCACAGTGTAAACTTTGATCAATCAAACTAAATAACTCTTCCTTGAAGTTCTTTCTAAATATTAGCTTAAGCGTGCACGTATTCTATTCTGTTGATCTACAGATAAGGAAGGGGAGGGGGTCAGGGTACCTCTGTGCTCGAGTGGCCGTGGTCTCATCAGTCCGGGCAAATATGAAGAAACTTATTCAAACAATACAACAAGCTTATGGAATGTCGAAGGTTCTACCAAGATATCGAGTGCTTGAAGCGCAACACTGTCGTAACTTGTTCTTATTTCAATATGAGTTACGACACTGTTGCGCTGAACCCTCGATATGGGTTTTTTCTAAACAGTTAAATCTGGAAAGTCAGCCTTGGGCTGTTGATGGGACGATACACCTCGATGGAAAAGGAGATAAAGGGAAAAATGTTGAGTTTTTATACATGTATAAGAGCGACTTTTTTGTAAAGATTTTGAAACAGTTCGGTTCTAGATGTTTTGAAAAAGGTTCCGTTGTACGTTACGCAGTTAGTTGTAAAGTTTAGGTAAACTGCCCGCCGGAATATAATTCAAATACTGCTTCAACATGAGTAAATTCTGAGATAATTATTTAGTTCATAATGATTTAGGACCAAGAAGCAAATTATAATATTGCTATATAAATACATCTAGAAATAATAATTGGCAAAGAAATTTTACGATGTATGTATACTAAGCTAAGAAAATTTATTCAAAACGAAATAAATTTTCGACTGATTTAAAAAAAACAGGACTATTTGAAATCTTTTTTGTATGTTTATGAATTAAACACCAATAAACAATTCTAAGAATTATTTAGAATATGCTGATTACCCACATAACATAATTAAACAAGTATCTAATTGTATGAATATATGTGCCTGCTGCAGATGTGATCAAATACGACATAATCATTTATTTACTTGGCTCTGTAGTTTGGATCAGAAAGGATTCGATGATAATACCATTGTGGGTTAAGTGTTCACCGAATTATCACGTCATCTAAAATTCAAAAAATTGTTCATCAAACAAAATATCGCATTACAATCATAATTTTATATCTATTAAATCTCAAAATTAGATTTCTAAGACCAATTTATGTACGTACTTTAACACTATGTGAAAAGACTTAAAAATAAAAAACTGCTACTTTAAAAAATGCACTGCCGTGATCTCCCAAGATAGCAGAATGTTAAATCAATTATATTACGTGCAAATTCCACGATAATTAGCCAAGTGCTCTGTATTGCATGAACTATTACATAGCAACTATACATTTCTTATTTTCAGAAGATTTTGATCTACAGATCATTTGGATGTAGTAAATTATAAATCTTCAGACGATTCCTCGCGTGTATCGATACAGACACAGACATGTTATATAATAAAATAAATAATGAAACAATGCTCTAGAAGCAGCTTGCCAAAACAGCATATCAAAATTACCAGAACAATTAGATTATGAATCATAAATGGACGTAGGCATTTTCCTATTGAATGAAGACGTACTGGTACATTTACCAAAAGCTATATTTAAGTCGTTTGTTGATATATTTGGTTGCAAACACCTGGGACACAGTTTGCAGTTCGTGAACTGCCAACTGCGTTCTGGTCTGCATCCCGCGATTTGCGAATTGCGAACTGCGTTCCATCTTAATACAGCCAATATATTTTTTTGTACTAGTACATTCTTCGAATTTAGACCCGGACCTTGGACCGAATCCACCAAAGTGACCATCGGTCCAGTACATTTTTCGATAATAATTTCACCATGTTTCAGAAAAAATGAAATATTCTAATCACTCTCGAAAAATATGTTTTTTAGACAAAAATATATGAAATTTCTACATGTATATACTCTTTTTGGTCCACTAAAAGTTCATTCAGTCCTTTTAAAATTTGCATTTTCACTGGACCGAATGTCCGGTGCTTAAAAATGCTTCTTTGTGAAGACTGCTAGTACAAGCTTTACTTTTATCCCGTTCTACCAATTTTATAATTGTCTTCTCAAAAATAAATAAGATAAAATATGAAAAATGTGGGAGCTTATTACTTTTTGTCACATTGGGTGATTTTGGTTTGGATGATCAGAAATAATGATTGTACCACAAATACAACAGTAAGCCTCGTACAGTTACCTCGCCTAAGTCCCTGTGTCGAAAGAATGTAAGTAGGCACGGGAGCATGCCTACACTTCGGTTTTTAAATGTTCAAGTATTCCAGTCCGGAAAACGCTGCACTTTGTTATTAAATGGAATAAAGAGACGGATGGAACTTATATTATCGAAATTACAGAAATCAGTTATGATCGATGGTATCCGTATCTGATATATTCTGAAATTTGTAGCCAAACATTGATATTACCGAGGCAAGATATATTTGCATAATTGCCTGGTTGGTTTTGATCATCTAGAATTAAGGTAGTCTCTCAAAACATTGACGAATGGTCAATTAGATCGAACATGAGAAGGAATAATCAACATAATATCGTAGTGTATAATAAATTATATTTTATATCGTCCAAGTACTCACAATCACGAATATATGAACAAGTAAAAAATCTGATTTCTACATGACCTGATGAAACCACTAAAAAACTCCATATTAAGATATAACCAAATCAAGATAAAAAATGAATTAAAAAAATGATTATATAAATTCAAATGTTATTAAAAGGATGGAAAATAGTCAATGATAAATTTTAATGACACAGCGCATTAATCTGGAATAGAATTAAATCTCACAATTATCCACTGCATACCAAATGCGTCATTTCAATGTCTCGATGGTAATGTTTGATACGAAAAAAATGACAATGAAGACCATCACATCTGCAATGTATCGTAGTGACGAAACTTACAGATATCACGATCAATACTTATAAACAATGAAAACTTGTATTGTTAGACAACACTATCGAGTGTGTTTACTTAATTTTTGGAAGGCGATTTATCGCAACTATCGAGTGTGTTTACTTCATTTTTGGAAGGCGATTTATCGCAACTATCGAGTGTGTTTACTTCATTTTTGGAAGGCGATTTATCGCATCCCTGTGTTGCCGTTTCTATCTGTATAGACCTTAGATCAACAAATCCATACACACAACAATATAGTTCGATGACGCTGAAGTAAATCAGACCAAAATAATAATAAAAAAAATGTATACTAAAGTAAATCGAAATATGGTCAGTCAGCCATTAGGTTGGAAGTTTATCAGACATTATGTTGGTGTCTATAAGGCCAAACAAGGTCACCAGGAAATGTTTTAATGACGAAGCGCTTTAAAAGAGATAAAATAAACTTATAGCATATTAGTAAATCAGTGGCTGGAGTATACATACTTAACAATAGAATGTTTTGAAAGCATGTGTGTCTAAACTTAGTGAATATGATACTGCTAGTTGAATTTGTTCTGATATAATTATGGCAATCATCGATGTAAAAATAATATAGAATTCTGCAAGTAACTTATGGACATTGTATATTTATTTATCAAGGTGATCATATTTCATTTTTAAAGCTGAAGGAAAATACTTTGTTTCAATCTGCAGATATGAACGATGTTTATTATAAAACACTTCACATTTGACCATTGACGTAAGCAAAACATATGTTACTTTGGCAAATATTCATGAAAAAAGTAGGATTTAGTACTTTCCCATTACATATTGTGTGGTATATGTCCTTGTCAAAGATTAAGCTAGTGATTAAATTTTAATGAGTCAATGGTTTGATTATATTTATTTATATTACACATAATGTTCGCTACACAAATTGCATTGACTAGATATTTTAAAGAGGAACACCACAATAATGTTCATTCCGCTACTTTTGTTATGCAAATTAAATTAAAATGATGCACTTTATTTGCATAGTTAGTTATACTTAATATTAAAACATCTGTTGGTTAGGTTTGTTTTAATTGAGGAATTACATACTTATAATCTATAATATTAACTGCTATAGGGAAAATCCTCATTTCTTTTGATTCCTTATTACTGCTATTGTATGTTTACAGTAAATGTTTTTATTCTCAAGTGAACGGTAGGCTGTAGCATTTAGGCTTTTGATTTAATCGGTAATTAAGTTTACTTACTTGTTGCGTTGTTAGCATAATAAATCAAACAGCATCATGTACTTAAGTGTTAGTCTACTATATGATATGTTCAACTTAATACTGTCCATTAAACAAAGGTAGTAATAAAATATTGTACAATTTTTGATCACCTTTACGCTTTGAAGTTTACCTACCTTATGATTTATGTATGATTGCTTAATCTACTAATCAAGAATTCAACCAATCTAATAAATTTGTCATTTCAATGGACAGGCAACCAGAACTATACGAGAGTTCTAAGATACCCAGGAGAAATTAACACGATATCATACCCTGTAGCAACTTGGTATAATATAAAATTCTATCTTAAGATTTATTGGATACCCACCAGGCGAGGTAATCAAATAATATTAGACACTGTTAAAGTGCAACAAACCTCACGTTATTTACTTATTTTGGTTTAACGCCTTTTTCAAAACAAGTTAAGTTATATACGGCGGCTGATTCACCTAACAAGTTTGGACGGTATTCTAACCAGTACTAACTTACCCTTCCACAAGGAACCGACAACTTCCTCACATGTAAAGGAAAAGCGACATTGTTGTCAATTTTTTATGAAATTTGCACAATATGTAACCAAGCTGATTTAATAAGACTTAGTGGCGGCACCGGCTCAATTTGAGTTTTAAAACAATAGGAGAATAATGCTGAAGCTACAAACATAAAACAGAATGATTTGGATAGGAACAAAATTCGTTCAGTAATAATCAGTATTGACATAATTTTGACATTCAAATAGATTGTTAAATCAGTGTTATTGAAATAATCACGGCGGCCATTTTAAAAAGAAATGGCAGCCATTTCGAAAAATGTAAGTGACTAACGTGCTTTTCCGAAAGAGTTGGCCCTTGCTGAACATTCATGCCAAATTTGGTTCTTGTATCATAAGTGAAAGATTGTTCTGGTTATCGGCCTAGCTATTGCAGAAAATGTCTTCATTACTGTTTAATGAAATACAACTCTACAAAACAATTGGCATTCACGACCCAAAGCTATGTTCAGTCATATTTCCCAAGGAAAATATCTGCCGTCGTATGTTCCTACGCTTTCTTGTTGTTGTTATTGTATTCATTCGTACGTCGTTTGAAATTTGTTCTGTATGTATTTACAACTAATTTTGCTAGATTTCAATTAAACTGATTTGATATGTTAAAAAATATGCAACCGTAAAACAAACATCTAAACAAGAAAATCAAAGCCACAGATTTCGCCAACCAACAACAAAGAAACAACAAAACGAAAATAGTCAAAGAATCATTAAATCTGATAGCCACATGATACATGATAACATAGAACCAAAAGCGAACGCGAGTTTTCATATTGCTCATTGGGATTATGTTTTGTTGTTAATTAATTGTTCTGTGTTTTTATCTGTTTGTTACTTGACGTTTTTCATCTGACAATTCTATTGTATCACGAAACGCATCGCCAAATCAAGTTAGATTCATACAATATGTTTCATATGGGGTTGACATATCTAGATGTTGTGCTGATAAAAGTTAGATGTTTAAGATGATAACTATTATTTGTACGAGTGGCACACATGGGATTTCTACCAACAGAACATTTTGTCTAATTTCTATCTAACACACAATCAATGTCATGGTATAAGGACGGAATGACTTTGGTTGATATGACTAAATCAAGGTGGCTTAAATGATGAACAGAAAACGATCATTAGTTTGAGTTCAAATTCTGTTCAAATAGTTGGCTAGAAGATGTTTGTATCACCAATAATATCATCGCGTTTGTGAAAATAACAGTCAAAACGAAAACCTAATAGATGTTAATGTTTTGTGTGTTGTATCTACCGAAGCTTCGTTATTTGTTCGACTTGATAATTGTGTAATTATAAACAAAGGCAACTAGCATATGCCAATTTATATAGCACAGAGACGCATCTGCTTTATATCTTTAGTGTTTTCAGAAGGTGACAAAATCGTGAAATTATGACATTCGAAAAGAAAGGAAATAGTCTACTATATCAAACTTGAATGTATTGTATTGTGTTATATACATACTATACCCTAACATCAAGATAAATGACCAGGTTACGTGTTCACTGAAACTCCATAGAAAGGTGAAGACATTGTTTAGTTTTTATCTTATTCTCTGAACGGTTATATGCAACACACACAAGGAGCAAACACAATTGTCAAGAACGCTATAGGCTGTATACTTGATAAAACACATGCAAACGAATGCCAGTCACCCGTCACTTAATTTGATGATGAGTTCATTAGTCATGCTTAGATGTATACTTAAATACCATTTGGTATGTGGAATCAGTAATTGTAATCGTTGTTTGATGTAACATAGTTAAATGGTAAGGCACCAGTCTTTTAACATTTACAAATATGTTAAATACTTGTTAACTTAGGAATTTCGACAAAATGAAAAACTAAAATAATTAAGACTTCAGTTTCAACAAAAGATTCACAATAAAAAAGAATCTAGTACCAATTACATTTTGTTTACTTTCTAAAACTTTGATTCTAATGTTCAAATGTCTGTATAATTGACTGGATTACGGTAATTGGTAATAAATACCAGTTTTGAGAGGCATTTCAAGATTTATTAAATTGTAAAGAAAATTCGCATACTGCAAATGATGCCACTGGCATAGTTTAAAAATAAAGCAACAAAATTATTTATATTCCTGAAGGCAAACCACTCCTATAAAAATTCTCAAATGCTTGCTTGGAAAATATCTTTATTATTACGTGAATGCCTTGTGTATATGTCTTGGGAGTTATCAAGAATTTTAACAAAGCACACCAGACAGGTTGTCGTAAAATTCCACGTGTCTGTGTTTTGACTTAAAATAATAATGCTTAAATGCATTACACACTGTATAACTTTATGATAACTTGCATCTATTGCCAATTTTGCCATGTCTCCCATACGTTAGCAGAAACTCGATACATTGGAATAGTAGAATGGTTTTAAGTACGGAACCGTATTGTTCTTTAGATAAACTTTACAAGAAAGATTTATTTCCCTTGTGTGTTTAACTATCATTTGCAAAGCTTGTCTCCGGTAAACAATTAAATTCAGATTGATCCGATTTTGACTGTTTTCAGTAACGGTTTGAACAGAAACATAATAAAAACGTAGAAGTCACGTTTCAACGGGCGGGGGGGGGGGGGGGGGGGGTCATCACAATATTCCAGACATTTTTCTCATAAACAAAAAGATGCGATAGTTCGAAAAGTGCGATAGTTCGAAATTATCGGACGTTCCCATGGCATTTCGAACTATCGCGTTTCAACTGTACTAGATATCATGAGAATATATTTTAGTAATACATTTTGTATGATTAAAAACTATCACAATTTCATTTACCTCCTTACTAAGTAACTTTAATACTGATTCTCTCGATAAAATTAATGATTATAAAGACAGAAGAGCTGATTAATATATACAAGTACATGTACTACATTTATTCACATCTAACAACAAGATCAATGTCAAGAAATTCTAAAAACAGACGACAGCGACATAATCGGTGTAATACACTGTGCAGTGTAACATTGTTTCAACAAACCGTGTGGTTTCTGTTCAATAACAGAATTCATTCAAAAAAATTTACCAAGAGCTGTTTTGCCTGTCAGAAACATGAACTACATTGCTCTTCCTTTATATTTATCTTTGCTTCGAAGGAATTCTTGAACGTGGAATTTCGGATATGGTTTCTCAGTAGACAAGGTGCAGAAAAGTAATTATCAAGTAATATAAACTTACTGGTTCATCTTCAGATTATTTCATCTTCGAAACAACTAGGCTTAATGGAGCAATTACTGGGGATCATTTCTAATTATTTGTACGGTGTATCTGTTGATTATTTTCAATGACAGATCTAGGTTTTGCATCTATGGTGTGTCGACATTTTGCTTGGATTGTTTCTGTTTATCAGTAGTGACATACTCACATTCCTTTTTTTTAGAAATCTTCAACTTTAGTAACTTTGTACTTTTCCAGTTTTACATGTTTTATAATGTACATAATAAATTATTCTTCCATTTCATCTTTTTCAGACCTTGGAGTTCCTCTCCAGACATTTTTTTCAAAACACGTATTCGATTTCTGGGAGCGGATTATTTATAGCTACACGGAGGGCTTTCAACTGACCCTTTTGGTAATTTGACTCTCGAAATTAGTAAAATAAGGATTCTGACTCTTGGGAATTTGTAAATTATTATCAGCCAAGAGTCATAATTGACCCTCAAATTTTGATGCCCAAAGAGAACCCTGTACACGTGTGCTTATTTAATGTTGAAGAATAGTTAGACGGTTATTCTATTTTCCCCCGAAGCCCGGCCATGAAGCAAACATGTTATCATCAATGGTATTTACTGGCAATTAGAAAAATATTGTATCTGTACTTGCCAATAGTTTAAACCAAAACTGAGATGCGTTGAGGCATTGTCTAGAACAATGATTTTGAATTTCAGTGCCCTGACACAAACAAAAGATAAATATATCTGAAGTTTGCTTTTAAATCAACCGATTTACAACATACTCCATATGCAATCTCTTGTCATAGTTATAAAAGTAAACGCTAGCAAATAAATATGACACTTTTTGCAATTTAATGATATATCTTGTTGGTGACAACAATAATTAGCAACAATTGCAGGGAATGCCATTTGCAATAACCTTGAACGTTCTGCTTAGAAATTCATGTTCACCGTAAAGCAGGACAGCTCATGGCAAACATCAGAAAACAACATTGACACAAAGCATGGAATATGTGCTGCTCTTAGTACTCTACATTATATAAATATCACATCCCACATGGGGTGATAGAACGTAATGTTCACCCGAGACAAGTAATTGCGACTGAGGCGGTAGCCGAGGTTGACATTACTTTGTCAAGGGTGAACATTACGTTCTATCACCCTATGTGGGATGTGATATTTATTTTATTATATCGAACGAAATAATAATTAAGAAAGACAAGAATGCAACAAACATGTTAACAATTATACGGTTCTTTTCGTACTATTTGAGTCAAAACACTAAGTCTTCTTCAGAGATTGAAACGAAGCATAGTTATTTTCGTTGTCAAATTATCTTCTGCTAAACGGGATGTCAAATTATGAGTGAATTTCGATAATCACCCACAAAAGCGTCTAGGATATAGAACAGATTGACTAAAACAAGGCACCCGGTAATATCGCGTCAGCGCGTGAGGGCAGTTTCGTTATGGCAAGCGGGCCGCAATGTGATGTCACAGGGTAACATTACGGATTGTCACCCTCTGACGTCACATAAGACTAAACAGTAAATAAGTCACGTGAGGTATAATAATCAAGAATATACACTCAGCCATACAATAGGAAATCAGTAATTACAATTGCTGTAGTATATTAGTATAGTATATAGTTAATTACAACAAATCACGAAGTGGATCTTATCACAGCGGAATTTCCACTAAGCCAAGCTAACTACGTATTTATCATTGTACTCAAGAGATATATATTAGTCACTCTCATACGCCTTGAGTTAGTTTGTTGTCTGTTTGGATATTTATGAAGTCGAAGATAGTTGTGTCACTGTGACTTTCAGACAATCAATGATTTGGAAGCGTGCTGTAGAATGGAGTGAGTGGATATCTTGATTGTTTCCATTTAGTTTTAGCACAAACAGCCTTAGCCATTTGGCGCATATTCTAACTTCAACGATTGACGAAGACCTAGGCGAAAACCTTGATCTACCATTGACATTCTGTTAGTTAGATTGACAGCTTCCACACATGCGAATGTGCCCGGTCTCGTATGGAACTCGAACTTTTAGCGGCAAGGGACTTGTGTTTACTAGTCAGAAATCTTAACCAATCGTCCATTTAGACCTAGTGGCTCTCATAACTTTGTTATCTATTAAATATAATGCATGATGATTGGAAAATAATGTATCATAAGTACTTTCACGGCAGTACAAAATACATATCTGTAATTAACCACTTAATAGTGTTACAAATCTGTAAACAATATGTTATGGTTGTTAAATTTCAATTATTTGTTTTGGGATTAAGCATAATTTCACGAATGAGTTATTGTTTCCAATTAATTGAAAAGGATTTACGATATGTAGCATAAAATAAATATTACGCAATTCAATCATGATCCATAATATGTTTACAATCGCTCGTTACAAGTACACCATAAACATTCTTAGAAAACCATCATTCAATTGAATCATTTACTATATTTAATGACCATTTTGCATGAAAAATACATCTGGTAAAAGTATAAACACTCTTCAAAGAGAACTCACTCCAATTAAGTTCAAAGGGGTTTATATCAATAACCCTCTTCAGCAGACTATATTACATGTCAGAGGAACATTTTATTGATTTTTGTACATGTATTTATATGTCTGACCTTATTATAAATGTTTGATCATTAACTGTAAGTAGATGATACTTATAAACTAATAAAGCATGAATGAACGTAAAAAATAAGTTTATACACTTTTGTATTTATGTAACATCGCAGCTGGATGCTCAACACTGCTCCGTAAAAACCGGTTGTAATGGTACTGTTAAGGGGCTATAACTCATGCTTCCCATGAAATTGCTTCCTTCGGACCTGCAGAATTTAAACACAATGGAACTAAAACCATCCTAAAAGAATGTCTGGAGCAGAATCGAACAGAAAATAAAAGACATTTAAGCGCACATAACATCTTAATAGAACACATATTAGCCAATATAAATCTGAAAGACTTCATCATTTGTTGTAAGAGTCAATACGTAATTAATAAAGACTTTAGTGTTTAATAATAATAGTTTTTCAACCAAACTTATAACAATCCTTATTTGTTACCCAAAAGTTGGTGAAAAGAATTAGATATTAGTGAAAATCATAGTATATGCTTTACATAACATTTCTAATTTACAACTGTACATGTATACAGTTTCACTTGCTTTGTCAAAAGATATGTTCGATTTGAAATTATCTGAGTACAAAACTGCATGTAATAATTCATCCAATCTGATTAAAATCATATCCTCAAACCCGCTGACTATGAGCTTGTCGTAAGGAAGATCGAGTACTTTAGTCAGATTGTAATTCATCGTACATATGAAAAGCTTAAAGGGGCATACCCTACAACTTGGTGCATTTGGAATTAAGGCAAAATGATGATAGATTAGAAGCCTGTAAAGAAAAAAGCCGACGAAGAAAGTTTCAGCCAAAAATTCATCCAATTAAAAATAAAATCATAAAAATTATGTATTTGTGACACATACATTTAGTCATGGAAATTTTTGGGTGGAAGTGATTTATTATTCATAGCTATGTTTTTTTGCGGTTAGTACCTAAACTAGTCATTTTATGACCCAAGTTCTTCTTGCAATTATCCATTATATATTGTTTTACATATACATCTAGCACATTTTTACACTTTCAAAGAATGTTTGTCAGTTGTAGGGTATGCCCCTTTAACAGATCATTCTGTCGAATGAAAGCTGTTATATGCCAGTACGGTTGTTACCAGTACTTGTTTAGCACTCTGAGCTACCAGAAGTGTTAACACAATACTGACAGATGACTATTAATTGTAGAAAAAACTGAATATTTGTTTTTATCTTGTCATTGCGAATAGCGAGAAGTTGATAAGATAAATGTTGGCACTTGTCAACAGAACAAACTATTTCTACATTATTAAATTGTTGTTCTGTCTTTCCTGATTCTGACAGCATGGGGAAATACCAATTAATGATATTCAGCACGCCATTTACCACTTCCATCTTCCATATTCCGCAAGTCACTTCTCCACTCGTGATATTTTTTAACTACTTTTTTAACAACTAGATGTGCCGGCGTAACAATAACAAATGCATACCCATTCCGTTTAATAGGCATGATGTACGTTTGAATTTCCATTAGTCTATAACCTCAGACAACTTCCGTTGTGAACGGTACTCGTGACAGGAAAATTATTTGTCTTTAAAATCAAGTATTGTTTGGATTGTGTTTAATAAATGCATTTTAAAGACAAACCGAAACAAGGTCTATCAATGTACACAAAAGATAACGAACAAACATCGTATTGCATTGCATCCAGAACAATACCTATAGTAACGTTTTTTTTACTTCACACCATTATGTAGTTGGCATTTATTTCTTCTCTGCGGTTTAATGTCACACAAACAGTCTTTAATTTGGTCATTTTGGCCAATGTTCAAGCTTTAACAGTAGCGGACGACACCAGGCCTACCACTGATCATCAGTAAGTCAGATAGACGGCGTCTCCACATCACATGCGCTTTCTTTCTGATCCCGGGTGTAATTAGACAGTGTTGAGGGGTTATAGAGCTAACTAGTCAGAGACAATAACGTATCTACTAAGGGGGCACAATATATAATCAACAAGCCCACACCAACGGCTTCCAGCAATATTTTGAACAAACACGGAATGCTCAAGACGGAGCACACTCTCTCAGTCATGTATAAACAAGGAAGCCAAAACTCCGAACGATAAAAATGATGACTGCATTAACACTGTCCAAATAATGTCATCCGCAAATCAATACAGTACATAATACAGAGTACATGATATTGCCTTTTGATCAAATGTAAATATAACAGTTAATTAGTCTTGTTATGTAAAGTATTACGATGAAGCACTTTTTTACCTTTTCAGGGAAAAGCAATCATAAATGTTTGGACCGCAATTTGGTCAATATCAACGCAATAGAGAAAACAATTAACCCAATGTACAGTGCTACATCTAATATTACACCAGTCAAATGAATGACAATGTAAATTAAATGTTTGAATACTATAGAATATCATACAATAATTTGTGGTGCATTAAGTAATCGTTGGTTAAAGATTGTTAAACAATGTAGTCATATGCTTTCAATAACAAGTCAAATTGATTCCTTGTTCTAACTGAGCTTGATCACTGAAATCTATAGACAAATACTAGTTCAAATATATAACTAGTATTGTATGCCCCCGGGTAATTAAACAAACCTGCCTTAAGTATGCTATATATGTACTTGTATGATGATATTACTTCAAAACTTGCTGTACAAGCCCGGGGAAAATTGTTTAAAAAGAACACATATACACGGCTTGATTATGCTAACGCTACTCGAACGCAGAACACATTAAATGACTATCTTTTAATAGATGTTTGTCTTCGAAAGCTTTGGGCGCATTATGTAGAACCGAACGAACAGGCCTCATACAAATATAATTATTGTACGAACACGATATAGACAGACACAGAGGCAACGGCATCTCCAACATTTGCAGTTATCTACTTTAACTACTTAAACAAAAAACCTTACAACGTATATCTTACCATGAATGCTATTTTATTTGCTTCTTGCGCAGTCGAACGCATGCCCATTAATATCTCGTATTACCGATGAATATTAATGTGTTCTAAAAGTCTCGAAAGAAACAACCTATGTTTGTATCAGTTTACTGTCTGATACATAAATGCAATCGGACGTTTTTTGCTCTTTCCTTACGCAAACAACCCGAATATGCGCGGCAAATGCTCCTCAGCAAAACTGCGTCTGGAAAAAGTACATTTGTAATAAATGAGCAACTTCTGAATATAATTGGGAATCGACACAAGTGCTGCTAATTGATATATATTTAGAATGACACATACTCTCAGACAGATCTGATGAAAGATTCCATCTCGAGATTTATGATATGTAATGCAATTGTAAAAGTGAGTATTACCCATTCAAACTATCGTCTCAAACAGAGTATTGACAAGTTTAAAGTTTGGTGCAAACAAACGGACAAACGGATAGACAGACCGCATAATTAAAATATTAAATCTTACCTTACATGTTGACACAAAATATAAATCCTTAATTAATCGACTCCATTCGTTATTTCTAACCATAAGCTAGCTTCAGACTTTGGTTATTCACTGTTTTGATTTAAAGCTTAAAACTTATGTCTGGTTCTACTATATGTCAACCTTGTATGCTGTCATAAACAGTTATACGCTATTCGTATTCTGTTAGTGCAAAGGCAAATTTCTTTGAAGAATATTCAACACAGCAAGAGATATTCCGATAATTATTTCGCCAGTAAAATACCAGATTCTAATGAAACATATTCGAGCAGAAAGAGCGATTGAATAAGTAGCTAATAGTATTTGTGTAAATAGGAACTTACAAACGAGCAAATATTACAGTATCATTAACATACATCCTGATCACATCTTGTTATCATTAGTTTGAGGTTTGCGAAGTAATTTTTATTATAGTATATAATTATATGTAGGTGTTTATTTACTGTTTACTGCCACTTTTGTATACAACTATTATATTCTTACTTATAACTTGTTACTATGCTGCGAATGAATGAGCATTTGTCACATGGGCTTATGACCTATCGATAAAAGAAATAAAACTCTATATATCTCTCGACAATACATTGCTCGTTTCAAGAATGCATGTCTAAGACTTTCTCAATTAATTTACTTACTTTTATGGCAAACGTATAATGTCAAGTGTTTCGAAATAACCGTCATAAAACACTTTGCAATAATACTTTTAAAAAGGAAGCAAAACAACTTAAGCTTACACGAATGTAACAGTAATAATAGAAACCAGATGTTAATGTAAAACAAAATATAATAATGTAAATACGTTTGTAAATGAAACAGGTGACATTACATACAATCATTAATTTTCGTTGGGGATTTAATTTCGTGGATTTCGGGGGTCAGCTCATCCACGAAATCATATTCCTACGAATATATATGCAGAGATAAGGATTTTTTTTCAAAAAACCAAAATCCACGAATTAATGTCCCCACGAAATATAGCCATTTTAGTAAAAAACACGAAAAATGACCCCAACAAAAATAAATGAAAATACAGTAATTATTTGCATGCATCCATTTGTTACTTAAACACGTGAGACGATATCTTTAGTAACACACTGCACTGTTGGATCATTTTATTGTGATTCCATCAGTTCAGGAATTACCCAACAATAGAAAAACAATTAGAGAAGCACTTATATTAATAGCGGTAATAATTTACTTAATTTTCATTATGTTGCAGAATGGCAATTCACGGCAGCTGCAGGCATTTTGGCTTTTATTATTGGTTAACAAGATAGTCACTTACATCATTTTGGAAACAAGTGTATTACTAAATACTGATCATAGATTACTTTTAATTAATATAACTAACTGATAAATACAGTTGAATTACCAATTAACGTATTACTGTCGCTAACATAGCGCTTACACGAGCAATTAATATATTTATCAATTACGATCATGCGTCAAATGATATCAATGTTTTAAATATCAACATGTAGCTAACTCTGCCCATAGCTAGATTAAACTAAACATATATCCGGATGACACGAATGCGCCCGCTGCGAGCTTAGTAAAAAGGGGCCATTATAACTATAAAATGTTTGGATTTTAACGGAAATCGAACTTGACCTGTATTTCATTATTATATACCTGCATATACAATTTGAAAGCAATCCAATAAATATTTATTGAGTTGTTACTCGAAAACTAAAGTTTAAACGGACGGACGGACCGACGCACGGACGCACGAACGAACAGGGTTAACACTCTATGTCCTTCCACCATTCTTGGAATAGCGGGGCCATAACAATGAGTTAGCGTCTACTGAGGTTTAACACCTAACCAACAGCTTGGGCCATTTGACAACTTTCTAGCTTCAACTGTGGAAGAAGACCGCAGGCTTAGAACTGGGTAGAGCTATCGACCTTCCGGAAGCCAGCTGGAAAGCTTCCTTCGCGGGAATTGTGTATGGTCCCGATCGAGATTCAAACTCACAGCGATGAGAGATTAGTGATTATTGGCCAGAAACTTTAACCACTCGACCATAGAGGAAAAAACCGAATTGATATGCTATCATGCAATGATAAAGACAAAGGAAAAGAGTCATAACTTCGAGCTGCGCTGTTTACTGTAGTAGGATTGTTCAAACAATGACATCAGTAAATCAATACTAATAGTAGAGAATGGAAGCTTGGTCTAATTAAAAATGTTGTATAAATAAAACATTCAGATTTATAGTATTATGATGAAGTACTTGACATAGCCAGAGTTGACGCTATTCTGCATAGAAAGAATTGTTTACTTTTAAGTACTAGTATAATTATTTTGCATAAATGGACATGGTCTGAGAGAAGCACAAGGGAACATTGTTTGAGAATATCACAAATGAACACTGTTTGAAAAAAGCACAGGGAACAAAGTTTGAGAATATCACAAATGAACACTGTTTGAAAAAAGCACAGGGAACAACGTTTGAGAATATCACAAATGAACATGGTTTGAGAAAATCACAAATGAACATGGTTTGAGAAATATTACAAATGAACATGGTTTGAGAAATATCACAAGTGAACATGGTTTGAGAAATATCACAAAATGAACATGGTTTGAGAAATATCACAAGTGAACATGGTTTGAGAAATATCACAAGTGAACATGGTTTGAGAAATATCACAAGTGAACATGGTTTGAGAAATATCACAAGTGAACATGGTTTGAGAAATATCACAAGTGAACATGGCTTGAGAAAATCACAAGTGAACATGGTTTGAGAAATATCACAAATGAACATGGCTTGAGAATATCACAAGTGAACACTGTTTGAAAAAAAACCACAGGGGAACAAAGTTTGAGAATATCACAAATGAACATGGTTTGAGAAATATCACAAATGAACATGGTTTGAGAAATATCACAAATGAACATTGTTTGAGAAATATCACACCTGAACATGGTTTGAGAAATATCACAAATGAACATGGTTTGAGAAAATCACAAGAGAACATGGTTTAAGGGAACACAAATAAGTGTTCAAAGAATATTTCAACTAATTTCGAGAAGAAACATACTATTATACGTTGTTTTTGGTTTCACATACATCCAAATATTAAAACAGGCTTTACTGAGATAAACATGCGTGGTTGTGTTTTGAATAGATAAAGTATGTTTTGTCGGATTTTCCTTCTGTTACGAACATTGCGTCCTGTTATTGATATATAGTTTATTCAGAAAGTTATGCATTTATCCCACGAAATCACTTAACGAAATTGTTATAATATGTATATATATCTATAGTAATCACACATAAATTAATGCCAGATATATGGATTGTAGAAGAGAAAGTGAATAAGTATAGAATATAGAATACTTTTATTTCTCCAGTAGAATATACATCCGTCCAAATCAGGTAATGTATTATTTGCTTTCAGCAATTATTCGAGTACAGCATTCAAATGTTACAATATACGTACAAAAGAAATTTAAGGTAAATATGAATTATTTTATTAGAAACAAGAAATGTCTTTTAAAAGACAGTCGCGAGGTTTCTTTGATGTTATTAACATTGTTGAAACCAGAAGTATAATTTTCATTAAATTGTAAAATGCTTATAACTTTATTTCCACCGCATAAAATACATTTTCGTACATTTTTACTTCATAAATTTTACAACGACAAGAAGCACACATTTAACAATTGCAGACTCACTATAAGTTGGCGTGGTCTTACTTTTTCTACGCTTGTAGATTTCAACCAATGGAAGGGTTTCCTCTGAATCATCCAATAGAATGAGGAATTTTTTCTGACTTGTTAATACGTCATGCCAAGAAATATAGGTGAGCTTCGCGAAAAAGAAACAGAACTTAAAATCGAGATGACGACGTCATACCAAGAACGAATGATAAGTAAGACTACTACATTGCACATTAAATACATTCTGATGGTCCCCATTAATTCACACGATGTTAGAAAGGGCCTTCAAAAAAGTAAAAAAAATATGAAAATGTAGGAGGGTTAGACATTGCGTACGTATATAAAGAAATCACGCTTTATGTTAATAATAACTAATGTGGTAATAACGTACCAGGACAAGCATATGACTATGAAGAATATTTACAGATCGGAAAATGTTTTTACATCCTATAACTAGAACTATCACTAAAGGTGATGAATATCCCAAGATGCGGCATTGACACAGTTATTGTTACATTTTACAGAGGGAAATATAATGCATTTTCATTTTTTAATACCTGCAAAGTGTTGCTTAGAAATACCCTGACCAATTTCTAAATATTTATTTTATAAAAATTAACAAAGGGCCAAAACTCATTAAAATTTACTTGGACAAAACCTATTGTGGACATGCACAACTTGGCAAACTACTTATCACTTCTAAGAAGTTTCACTGAATTCCTGCATGTAGTTGCTGAGAAATGGTTTGGACTAAATTTACCCATTGTATAAAACAAAGGGCCATAACTCAGTGAAAATTAATCCAAACGAAACCTGGTTTTTGCATGAACAAGTTGGCTTACTTTTTATAACTTCTGTGAAGTTTCATTGAATTCCTATCAGTAGTTACTGAGATATTGTATATACACTGTATAAAAACAACGAAGGGCTATAACTCAGTGACAATTAACGTTTAAACATGCACAACTAGGCTTATTACTGATCATTTCTGTGAAGTTTCATTGAATTCTTGTCAGTAGTTAATGAGAAATAGTCTGGACAAAATTTGCCTATTGTATATACTGTATAAAAACAACAAAGGGATATAACTCAGTGAAAATTAATCCAAACAAAAATGCTTTAAGCATGCACAACTAGGCTTACTACTGATCACTTCTCTGAAATTTCTTTGAAATCCTGTCAGTAGTTGCTGAGAAATTGTCCGGACAAATCGTGTCTACAGACGCACTGACCGACTGGCCGACCGACCGTCAAGCGTGAATCCAATACAGCCCCCATATATTTCATATCTGGGGGTACAATAAACCACCTCGCTTTGAAGATGCTATCGTGTTTATTAGATGTCATGTATTTCAATATGTTACACGTAACACACAAACACTGTTTGGTATCCTTCGCTTTCTTAGCCTAGCCTTAATCTTGCCATTCATTCGTATCTTGAATAGAAATTGCTAAAAGCAAGAAATACTTCATAAAGAAAAACCAATAACTTTGCTTCTAGATCACATTACTACAAAGATTACCTTGTCAATAAAACGACTCTGACCTAGATTTGTTTTGAAAGCTGGCAATATGCTGTACATATGACCAGTGACTTCATCATATGTCAGACACGTGTTTACATTATTGAATGGCAACAAATTTCTTTCAGGTCTAAATGACACAATAACCTAACAAACGTAAGCAATAGACCTTATGTTAACACGTTGTAATAACTGCAATAAATCAATACTTTTATCCTGGAAACCTATCATATCTGAGAAGTTAATATACAACACTAGTATCCCCTTATTAATGTAATAATGTTTTACATGTATCAATGTATGAACATGAACAGATTTCTTGGCAGATCGCGTAAAACATCTCACTGTAGTCTGAAGTATTTGAACGCAGGTTATATGCAGGCCAATGTTAACAGTAACCTAAGTTAAGTATTTGTTATAAGTGTTCATAGTAGTTTTTCTCAGTAATTGGCTCTTTGAAGATTGGTAAGTAAGTAATGGTTGAAATACAGTCTTGGAAAACTGGTTAGGTGAGCCGGCCGCCGTAAATAACCGAACTATCGTTGAAAAAAACCCCGACGTTAAACGAACTGAAACTAAAGCCTCTTTTCTTAGTATAGACATGTGATCTGATGGTTGCGAACATTACTAAATTGTACTGATAATTATTATGACTTTTGTGAACATGCTATCCAGAAAACCCATACAGCAGAAAATCTTCAATTTGCAATATTTTTATACGTTAATTTGGTGTCCTGAGAAGAATGACGAGATGGATGGTTCTGTCTTTGAAATTTCTTATTGGAATGAGAGAGTAAAACGTTTTCTATTGGTACTGACAGTAATGTGATTAAACATTAAATATTTCACTTGCAATACTTCCATCCAATCCAAGCGGACAGAAATCTACAACTCAATATACACTGCTCTACTTTTACAATTGTGAATATTTTACAAATGCATGACACCATTAAAGCTATGCAAGGCCTATACAAAACAAAATGTAAAATGTATTAATACAATGTACTTGCTTACAATAGCATGAATTGACACTATACACTTCACCCGTATTGTATCAAATACAATAAAATAGGTGATAGTACTAGTACTGCTCACAAAATAAATGTATTCAGAACAGACCATGTTGACTCATTATAGAGGACTGCTAAGAAGATATGCTACTTGAGAGTCCGGAGAATAATTCATATTAATTTCAATTATTCGGACAACAATCAAATAAAACATGTAACAAAAACGATACCGATTGCAATAAGGAACACCATTTGATATTGGCAATTATTCATATACGATTTTAAAATTTGATTCGTGATTACCCGAGTACTCGGATACTCGCCACAGGCCTTTTACGAGGGATGATCCAGAAATAACCGGACGGACGCTACTTTTTTTTCTTTCAAGTTAAAATGTACAAATAATGCTCATATGATAGGCAGCGTAAGTACAATAGCACCTTCTTCCTGGTTTGTTACGGTAAAATTGATCAGCGTTACTACGATTCTTCATGGCAACGCAGAATTTTTCACGGAAATAATATTTGCTTTGTATTCCTGGCAACGTGCACAGTCGGTTAGTAGCTGCACACATCTCTGTCCTAATTAAACTTTCACGCATGAGTTAGAAAAGCTTAGCAATTAGGTAGTTATTTCGTTCATTAACGTATTTATGTGTTGCCAAGTTTAACACAATACAATGGTATTTAGGAATAATCTTTGTCAGTCGAAATAAATAGAAGACTCATCCAGATAGTCAAACATTAGAAAATTCTCGTGTCGATAGTAATTTTTTTTCTTCAAATGTTATATCATGGACAAGTAAATGTCTGTATTGAGAACGATTGATATCATATTCTGTACTTCTAACAATAAGAATGGTCATCCCATAGTAAGTATTGTTGTGTCAAGTCCATAGGTCGAAGACCAGTAAGATAGTATTTATATATCGCAGGACCATGGCTGATAAATGGTCAAACTATCGTTTTAACATTTGACGAGTGTATTGAATGCATTATGCTGTAGAATTTTTGCCAATGTTAGAGTTGCAGACTGTGAAACACCATGAATAATTTCTTTGTTAAAATACTTTAGAAAAAAAAGCCCAATGCTTTTCCCTGTAATACATTTGCCTCGGAACATGTTAAGCCTTCTTTTTGTCTACACTAGAATCCACACTTTATGTACCTCTCCAAAGCGGCCCTCTGAAGAGCAACAACTTCTCTATAACAACACCTTAAAAAGCTGATATTTACTATAAATTAAAGATAAACCTCTGTAGAGCAACAACCTCTCAAAAACGGCCATATTAATTGCAGCTCCCACAGGGCGTTGCGCTATAGAGGTTGTACTGTACATTATATCATAGCAACATCACATCAATGCTTGATATCAAATGATATAATTTTCAGCGCAAAATAGCTAATGAGTGTTTTCATCCTGTAGGTAAGCTTCCTAATCATCTATAGCCTTTGATTCCCGTAACTCTCTCCTGAGTAATAATACATCCTAAGAACTTAAGCAGTAGTGGTTTAATAAAATATGAGAAAATAATCACAATATATATTTGCCAAGAATGTGATAACAGACCGCAACGGCATTATCAGTTGGCGATGTAGTTTTAAAAGCATGCCGCGCTAATAGAGCGTGAAAACAGCTTCATACAACAGTCCATTGCAATTATGTCGTGATTATTGAAACTTCGTTCGCATTTACTTTATTTTTGGAACCGGTTGTGTCAGATAAACACGCATCATGTAAAGGAAAAATAACTTTTTAATAGGAGCAGACACTATCAAATTGGGCATCGTAATGCAAACAAATTCGTGCAATGTTTCTTTATATCTTGTGTGAATGAATCCTTGTCATATCAGTAATTCTTTGGCGCCTGTACGATGAAAGTATGAAATAAAGTTAAGCTCGTTCAATCAACTGTTTATTAATGGAACAAACAACAGTAATTTTACAGTGAATAGTAAATAAACAGCAACATTGCTGATTAGTAAAAAGGTACACAACACCTGTATACAGAAGAAATAATTAAATATAGTTATCTATGAGGTGAAAAAGAGACTATATAGAATGGTTATTAAAAAGTATCAAAAACAAGTATGACATAATTATACTTGGTACAGACTGTGCAACCACTGATAAACATGAGAGAAGCAAGGGGAAGTTTGGAACATAAATTGCAGCAAATTATTACTTGGTTAAATCCCTCCAAGGTGACTACATACACAGCCTAAATTTCAATCGATTAATCAATTGTTTTGTATAATTATGAAATGAGTGCTCTATTAATTGTGGTACAGGGACCCCGTTGTCTTGGCTAAATGTCTAACATTAAGTATTTATTTCTGAAGAAACATTTTAGGATACAAAATGAATGTAACATCTGATATCAAAGCAGACATGATAACGGTGGACAGTAAAAGCAAAGCAGAGAAAAAAATGCTGTATGTTTTAGAGTGCTACGTTTGATTTCGCTGGAATGACGTACCTTCATACAAGCATTCAATAAACTGTGTACCATGAAGAAGATGGATCTTTCAAATGCAGAACAATTTCGAACACCATTTTAATAACACTAAAAACAAGTCCAATATGTATAAGAATGAACTTCGGACAATTAGAACAGGGCATACACTTTTATGTGCACATCACAAAATATCTCATCTGGACAAAGGTTTGGGACATTGGACACAAATGTTTGGGTAACAAACAATAACAAACATTGTGTACAATTTTGCAAAGAGATCAATGAATAATGGCATTACTAAATGCTTCTATAACCACAGTTCTATTTTAGTCCATTTAGCTACAGTAATATGTTTATATATTTGAAGTGCTCAGTATCAATTCATCTTGGCACAAAAATGCGGAAATTATCACCCAGGAAACAGTGCTTCTGATGTTGCTGAGATATAGTTAACTAATATATGTGTAATATTAACAGTTGGTTTTACAGATTTGTTCCTGTGCATATACGTTGTAACCTCTCAAAAAGCACCCTTTGTGAGTAGCAAAAGTATGCTGTTGTGGAGAGGATGTTGCTATAGAGAGGTTAAATTAATAGTTAAATCGTGCAGTGGGAAAAATCATGTTGTTGTTGCAGGGAGGTTGTTGATCAAAAGAGGGCCACTCTGGAGAGGTTGTACTGTATTTATCGTAATTAAACATTCACGAAACAGATCTCTCAACAATAACGTAGATAATTGTCTTGTTAACAGACGACAGCTGCAGTAAATGTACTACATGTACTAATAATGCTAATTATGTGATTTATCTGTTGTGAATACATTTCAGTTTTGTTATAAATAAATAAGACATAATTTCATACAATATAAAGTGTATAAAGTACAACATAACTACAAAATTAGGTGAAACAAGTGCGAATATTCCACACCTCAGCCAAACAACTTACAATCATTTCAAATGCCAAGTACGAAAATAAAATCCCGAATTCGAATACGCCAAAGAACCATTTGACCAACATCCAACGAATTTTTGTTTGTTAAGGAAAAAAATGACGATAAAATGAATCGTTTTTAAGCGGTACATTTTCTTGACAATACATGTATTCTAATCTGACGTCAGGCATGTACGCATTCATGTACATGCATCAGTTATGTCCTAATAATGGTTTCAAATAAGTGGGAAATTAAGACCAACTTTTCCTGAGCTATATAGTCTCACAAACATTTACCTACTGCTCCTGATTTCTAACGCTGTAAGAAAACACCAGGTACACTTCTGAGTGGAACCAATGACTTTCCGTAAGTTAACTTGACCGATTCCTCACTTGTAAAATATACTGGTCCCGTTTGGGATTCGAACTATCAGCGAAGTAGGGGTGGGGGGGGGGGGGGGGGAGGGGGTCGATGACTAGTGATTACTTGTAAGACCAAAGCCATACGCTCATGGAGGCCCTTCATAACGGAAACCTTATACAAAGATAAACAATGACAAATTGACATCACATTCAACACAGGATTGGAAAAAATAATCAGCCATTTCAGTCCTGGTGGCTGGTTTTGTTTCTACCTCGATTTGAATATGCTGTAAGTTCATTTTGTCTTTGTATTAAAGCAAAACGAAAGCTTTAAATTTCCAGGGAAAATTTCAAACTAATACTAGTATTCTTTGGGGGAAAAGGATAGTGTCAAAGTAATTATCGTACTTATTGGATGGGGACTAAACACGTTCAACTACGTTAAATAATATATCTTCCACGAAGAAACTACTCGTATTTAAACCTTAAACATAAATTTCTGGGACTGATGAAGCATCTTGTCAAATGGTCCAATACCAATCATACGAACACTAAGGTCAACAATGCGGTCAGTGTGTTGTTTGATGAGCTGAAAGAAATGTAAATGGTAATGATCCTAATATTTGTACACATAATGATAAGATAGCTATGGTCATCAAACTATACTCTGTACAACTTAACATGACATTAAGAGTCGGAGATCTTTGTGGTTGAAGAACTGCAATCGTCTGTTGCTATGCCTTTATTGTTTGTGTATATTGTAATCGGCCGTGTTACAATTGGTAGGTTTGTGGCTGAGGTGGTTTGTGTGAATGGTAAGACTATTTTGAATGAGGCATATTGGAATATGTTGCTGCTTTTTATAAAATGTTTAGCAGTGTAACTTATTCTATGACGTTTTCGCGTTATCATTTCCTACGAAATATCAATCTATAATCATGACAGTAGTATAGCCAAAAACGTGTGAAACTATCAGCATGCTGGGGAATTATCACTTGGCAAAGTGCATATGATAAATAGAATGAATTGCAGATTTACTAATAAAAGCATATCATGTCATATCTTTGTTCATTATTTTGTTTTATAAGCGTGTTATTTTACTTTTATACCCGGTGTCATAAATATCCGCAATTGCATATTATAAGTCAAGTATCTAAGACTTATATTGGAATTGGTGCATGAACTGGCATACAAAAGTAACATTAACATACATGGAGACTGTATGAAATGTGATAGCATGTGCTTACTTCATAATGAAAATGAAAACAAAATGCTCCAATGACCTACTGACCTGCAAATGCACATGTCCTGTAGAGGTTATCATGAGGAACATACACGTAGTTATATGATAATAGTTGGATGCATTTTGATTTTATAGATAAGGTTAAAGTTTGGTACAAACAAACAGAAAGACAGGTCAGAAGCTATTGCCCCGATCTATCGATATGTTAGCATAAACATGCGATGAATATTCCATACAAAACATATTCTGTTAGAAGTAAGATAATGTTGATAATATAAAACTTTATATTAAAGCGTGTCTGGAAATGTTTAGTGACTAGCATTAAGGTGGAGTAATGAGCGTACCACATGAAATAAATCTCAGATCAGCTGAGCAATCACTCAGAAACTTCGGACATTGCATGTATGATAGCTTCAACTAAAAAATTCTCATTTTACTTTTAGAGCCTTCATCATTCTTAGTTGCTTAGTTAAAATGTCCGTTGCCTTTATCAAACTAAACGTTTGCAATTCCTACTTATTCTAACGTATCCGTTGTTTGTACTATATAGAATTCAACCATTCCATTGACTAAACTCATTTAGCGGCAATTAAACTGACACATTTATCTCTTTTTTTTTGTATGTTACTTATCCGTTGTTGGTACTATATCAATAAAGAATTTGTCCATTTCATTAACTAAACTATATAACGTCAATCAAACTGACACATTCTTCTTGTCTTTTTTTATTGTGTGTGTTACTTCACAGGCAGAATAATTACTATCAGTTGTCTCGTTAGTAATTGGATGAACGTCATTCGTTATTTTATTAACAAGATTATTTGTAGACCTTGAACTTAGTCATGACACCTACACTTCAAAACATTTAACATCGCAAACTTCAAAGTTATATAGTATATATTTTTTTACCTCTGTGATTTGTAACGTTGCACCAACAGACATGATCATCATAAATATTTATCAACGACATGCGTAAATACACGTATATTTTAGAGAATGGTAAAAAGCGTGAATACTGATTTGAAGTGCGACCCAGGAACAATTGAATGAATGAAACACATGAAGAACTTTTTAATCAGCCAAAATACTAGTACATCATCAACCCAGGGATGTGATTTTGTGTTGAACCAAAGATACATAGATCGTAGATAATTATGATCATGTTCTTTATATACTATCAAGATCATGATAAATGCTTGTCTATGCTTTCCTTATGTTATTAAGATATAACGAAAACGGAAATCGCAATTATGTTACTATGTTATGCAAAATGGTTAAGAAATTCGAAAAGCAACACAATGCTGTATCATGTAAATGTTAACAATTTGCATCAAATTGAATAAAACCGCATAAATCGAACACATTGAAGTTTTCCAATGAATTGGAAAATATCGGTAACGTCAAAAATAGTACTTGCGTTATCATTCACTTGTCTATAAATCGTACCTTTCAGCTATCATTAATTCCAGTTAAAACTTTCAAACTGTTCCATAGAATCGCATCAAAACAACATGATATATTTCTTCATACATTCACACAAAGGTTAACACAGTATTACACTTTCTGATATCGGTACGGCCTTCATCATAGCCGCTCATGAGTTACAATGTTATTGTTTCTATGTGCATGTAATGAGTAAAACCTGGTGTTAAAAATAAACTGAGATGTATATAGTTAGTAGGTACTTACACTGATTGCTGTTGGAAAGATAATGTACTTATGTAATTGTTGCTACTTAATTATGTGGTATCTAAATACAAAGTATATGATCCCTTATGCCTATCTACTATATGATTCTCTGAAGTATACTCGTATTTGTGATAATTACTCTAGTATTAATGTGTTTATTTATATAATTACTGATAGATCAGCTAGCGGTAAATGATTGGTGCACAGAAAAGCAATGGATAGAATGCCATTATTAATGATATACCTGGCTGTACATTGTCAAACAGGGAGTATGTTGTTGTATCAAAGTATTGAAAGTACTCATGGAAACTGAACTTAGATATATTATAGATTGCACTACAATATGAAACGGAAACTAGTTTGGCAACTGTATGACGGATGTAGATAAATGTAGCACTATGGTCAGCTCAAAAACTTATGCGCATTGAGCGAGTTACTGACGGCTAGGGAAAAGCTGAACTATCGAACAGTTTCCAATAAAATACCAGGCACTTTTTTGCTATATAATTAATTCTTATGAAATCTATGTGACGTATACTGTTGTAACATGGTCCGTTTGATGAGAATATTTTAAATAATTCGATAACAAGCCATAACAATGCGTTACATAAGTACAGCGGTTTCATTTCTACCTGCATTCACTTTAATTAAACTTCAAGTTGATATACAAGATACTGCTAGATTTACTTAATATCATTTGCTCTTGTATTTACCAACGCATTGTGAACTAGCAGTGAACGTCTAGTTACGGAGATCGAGAATGGATTACACATGTCAAGATTGATTAATATCAATACTATATTTAGTTACATAAACGTGCCGGACATAATTGTTCCCGCATTACAAAAAAATAATATCATTTTGATTCTGAGATGAATTCGTCTCTGATATTTGGATTACATTCCCAATATAGAGACAACATCCTTGTAAATCAATCAAAGCTTGTCAAAATCATATTCTCGCTTATGATATAATATTATATGTAATCTTACACCAAGAAGAATGAGATTTGAGCATCGTTTCATTAATATTACACTGAGTAATTATGCTGCATTTTCTCGTTTTAAATACATCACATGATGCATGCCAGTGCCTTTTTTATGCAGCTTAGTCCTACAGTAATTAACGTTCTTATTTTAAACACTTCATAATTATATCAGGAACGGTCTCTACGTTTGCGTTTAAATCGATAAAAAACTTAATGATCGAAATCATAGCGGCGACGTTGTGACATTGAATGGTCTTGTGATCGTAAGTTGGCGTAAGCTCTAGTGTGACTGATGGTTTATGTACAATAAAAATTTTTTTGAATGTAATAATTACGAGCGTATATTTAACTAGATTGTCACTCATAAATATATACATTTCTGGTCTCACGGACCTGTCAATGTTTGAATATTGTCTTGTATAATACGGCGATATTCCGTCGGGATAAAATAAACGAACGCATTTTTTTATAATCCCGTTTATTCGCTCCGTCGCATACAATTGTGGGTCGAAGCACACCCCACAGTCGTTTTACAATGTTATATCGTACTGTAAGAATACGGAATGCCAAAATTGACCATTTATAATAGAAAACAGCAAAAATAACGAAACACAAGGAATGGATTTATCATATCTTATTATCATGAAAATAGAGACAAAATTGTATTGCCGTAAAATTTATTGAGTTTCGTTCTGTACAAAAACGATCAATTTAAGCTTGCCTGGTGGCAACAGAATATTCAAGGCGTTCAACACGGCACTTTGATCATACAATAAGATAAAGAAGTTGAATGATTTGGAAGATTCAATAAATGATATATTAGTACATAAACATCAAGTAAAAAATAGTTTATTTACCTCGAAGAAATATTCAGTAAAATCCAGTGAATGAATCCCATGATATACTGGACATATCACGATATAATCAATGATGTATTGCGTTCCCCCTCAGCTGATATAGTGATATATGTGAACGTGATATCGAAGACGAAATTCATAAATATGACTTTACATATCATGACGTATCAAGTAATAGATACAACTGTCGATGCCTTTACAGCATGGTTAAAGTTAGAACTTCATGAACTTTAACCGAAATATAACATCAGATAGAAGCAGCAATAAGCCTAACTGACTATCCGTATTATCAACACGATATTTCACACAAATTTAATCATTTCCATCACGGACACGTTTTATCAATTAAGACACATATTGCAACATGCATGTTTCTTGTCGTTTCTTCATAAACAGCGCTATGAATTGTTTTAACCATTAATTACAAGCATCTCTGAGATGACATTGATTATAAACATCCATAGCCCAAATTAATTGGCCAATAATTTTATACTGTATTTTAATCCCACAATAAACTTTTACGATCACATACTAACTATAAGATTTATCGTATAAGCATCTAGTTCTGATCAAATTATATAAAACAATCACTATTCGATTCGCGGACTGCGGACAGGAAAAAACGCAGAACACGATTCGTGAATGGCGAACTGCGTTCCAACTTAATTCAACCAAGCACAGTCTCGCCCCAGAAAAAATGACAATGGTGTTAATTGTGTTTTGTTGAATCAGTTGAATAAATTCCGCACTCTTTTCAAAACAGATCCATAACGATTCTGAAATTCTTTGCGGACACACACATGGTCCAGGCCATAAAATATGGCGTTCATTACTTAATTAAAAGAAACACTGGCTTCAGAATGTGTCATATGGCATTTTAATAAAGCCTAAGATGGTATACGAAAAGAAAAAAAAGAAGACACATTTGTATGAAGCAATTTATTGACTTCTTAACATCCTTTACTATTGTGCGTAAAAATCATTACGATTACAAAACCTGCTTTAACTCGAAACAACATTGGTCATGAATATAGCTATCTAAAACATATTATAATTAATGCTAAGATGCTACAAATCAAAGTTAACAGTGTGAGTATTATATACAGCGTAACCTCCATGAACGGTCACCTCCGAACAACAGCCACCTCCCTGTTACAGCCAGTATACTAGCAACCCATATTGACACTTTACTCTATTTTCACTCTCTCAACAACAGCCACCTCCCTGTTACAGCCAGTGTACTAGCAACCCATATTGACATTTTACTCTATTTTCACTCTCTCAACAACAGCCACCTCCCTGTTACAGTCAGTATATTAACAACCCATATTGACATTTTACTCTATTTTCACTCTCTCAACAACAGCCACCTCCCTGTTACAGCCAGTATACTAGCAACCCATATTAACATTTTACTCTATTTTCTCTCTCTCAACAACAGCCACCTTCCTATTACAGTCAGTATACTAGCAACCCAGATTGACATTTTACTCTATTTTCATTCTCTCAACAACAGCCACCTCCGAACTAAAGCCATTTTTGTCCTTACCGTTGGTGGCTGTTGTAGGGAGGTTGCACTGAACATCCCTTATATCTGAGACAAAACATGACTACATATCTATACATTTTACCTACATAATTTGATCGGTAATTTGGAAACCTTGCATTCACTTTGTGTATCGAACATATACTTCTATTAATTAGATCAATTTTCTTAGTATGCCTTTCGGAAGTAGCTCAGTCGAGGCATGGCACAGCTATGTAAAAGATCGCTATTTAAAAATAATCCACAGAAACAAAATAAAACATTTTGACTTTCACCAATGTAGGTGGTTTTGCAAAATATTAAAGGGATAACATTGATAATATTATATGAATACTGTTCTCAGCTTTCAACTTTCATATTAGATGTTTGAATCTTGTTTGCTAGTCTAATTGTGTCAGCTATTTCTGTAAAATAGATAATACTGAATTTTATACTGACGTGCCACTAAATTGTCATATACACGATGTGATCGAAACACACAAACGTCAAATCTAATTTTATTTTTCACAAAGTTGCTAAACCCACACAATTATGTGTTATGTCATTGCTTCAAAAGTATCGAATGAAATTCACTTCCACATCCTGAAATATATGCCCTGTGATAGAGATACGATCAGATAGCAAACATTTTAGTTTCAGAATTTCCCAAATGACAAACAAGCGCCTTTAATGCTTTTATTTCACAGCTTCATTGAACCATTAATGGAATTTTAAAACCAACGCACAAGTTATCATTACGCAACAATTAATAATGATACAAATCGTCAAGTTTCGGTCATTATAGAGCTGTCAATTTTTTAATCAAAGCAACATGGAGATCTTGTTTCGTTAAAACAGTTTCCCATCATGGACTTTTTCTAGTTTATTTGAGATTGTACAGGAAATACATAGAAACTTAAAGCAGCAAATTTGATCTATATAACATTTAGAATAAAATTCAACTTTTCCTGAACATTTTACATTTACAAGAACAGGAAGATACGCGCATTGTGGAAACAGGTTTTGGCATTGTGAAAAGCATGTCCGTAATTATATTCCAATTCAAAGATAATTCTTGAACTGCTATAGGCTCAGCGCGGTGTAATTATATTCAAATGCAGTAAATTATCAGCATATTAGCATAAAAAGACAATACTTCCAATCAATGATTAAGTCAAACAATTATTCTTGTTAAAACTTCATCATAAAATCGAACCAATATTATCACCACATTGTGTGTTCCATCAGATAATACCGTGCGTTACAAGAAATCACCATTATAATATTGTGTTACGTTCCAGCGGCAGGTTTAGTTTCCGTATTAATTCAATAGCATTCATATCATCGATAACCGGAAAGTCTTAAAAATGATACTATTGTCAAGAATGTAATAAGGGTTTGTTAATCTCGTTTATTAAATAATAAACACAGCGTTCATTCATTCTTCAAAGGTGACAAAAAAATCGAGAAAAGTCTTGCACACGGGAAGCACGTAATACAAAATTCAAATGTATCGTGGTTTCAGTATATAACGCCGTGTTTATACCACCGGGTATATTGGCGTCACTGTCGGTCGGTCAGTCCGTCCGCATAAAAGTTTGTGGAGCGAACTACTTCCACATTTTGAAAGCGATTGCAATGAAACTTGAAATATGTTATCACCATCAAGTGTATATGTGCAAGACATATTTCCATGCCCAGCGATTAACTTATTGCAGAGTTATGTCCCCTTGAACTTAGCCGTATAGTGTATTATTGCAGTATTTGTCAAAGCGGTTGTGCGGGTATTAGTCACCTTTGTGACAGCTCTTGTTTGCGATATTTTTAATATTCTAAACCGGCAACTTCTCCATACACATGTATGCAGGAAAATTAAATTTCCATAGAATGGTATGGCCTAGGGAATAAGAAAACAGTAAATGATGGACGACAGAGTCTGGTGAATTGAAATATTAAGAATAGATGACATACATAATAATTATTATATATATTCACAAATTCTTAAAATATCTACTGTTTCTTCTTCTTTAACAATTTGACAAATACTTTTAAAAACTAACATTGTCTCTTTTAGCTAGTGTTAAATAAGACCATTATACAGTGTGATACAGTGATACCCCCCCTGGGACCCTACCCCCCTGGGACCCTAACCCCCCTGGGACCCTACCCCCCCCCAGGAACTCCCCCAGGAACTCCCCCAGGAACTCCCCCAGGAACTCCCCCAGGAACTCCCCCTGGGACACTCCCCCCCTTGGGACACTCCCCCCCCTTGGGACCCTCCCCCCTTGGGACCCTCCCCCCCTTGGGACCCTCCCCCCCTTGGGACCCTCCCCCTGGGGTCCTCCCCCCAGGGAAGGAACTTCCCCTCAAGGAAGGCCCCTCCCCTCAGGGAATCCTACCCCAGGGACACCTACCAACAGGGCTACTACCCATAGAGACCTCTCCCCCACGGAACCCTTCATTAGGAATTTTTCCTATGAAGGGATTTCCTAAAGGGTGGAAAGGTACCCTAGGACAAGTTTCCCTCAAGGAGGGGTCCCTGGGGTAACTTCGACCCTCTCTCTACCTCGGACAGGTGCATGCAGACTATAAGTTGTGGGAATTATTTATCGGCATAAACAAACATTAGACATGGAAATATTCAATAGGAAGTAACAGGCAATTTAAAAAGAACTAATAAAATACAAATAATTGAAAACCAACGGTCAAAAGTGTAAGCATATTAATTCCAAGTGCGAATTAACGAAAATAAGGGCGATAACTCAATGATGCAAACAGACAATAAATATAAACAAGTCGTATTACTGGAGGAGAGAGACAGTGAAGCTGCATGACCGTGCGACCACATACACGCATCATGCGGGTTTTCCGTCCCTCGGTGTCGAGGGACGAAAGAAAAAATAGACGCAATGCGTCTAATATTGAAGGCCTGTGAAGGCCAACTTGATCTTTTGTCCACAAAAATATTACCTTTTATACAAACGCGATAACACTAGAAAAATGTTTACAAAAATTGAATAATAGTAGGCTTCGATCGGATTTTCATGTGTAGTAATTTCTCAGTAACACCAAATCAATTCTAGTTTTCATTGGCGCTTCGCATTGTTTTGTTCTATCTGTAGGTAAAGTTTGATACTATTTGACACATAAATTAGATTAATATTAATGAATATTTGCAACTTTAGGTTTTGTTTTACCTCCCCGTTGTTAGTACGTGTACCCCCGGGGCATGATATATACACTGTACAAATCTAGATCCTTTACAAATGCGTTTCACACCTCGCCACGGTCAATGTGTTCATCGCAAAATGTAAATACACAACACAGCATATAATATAACTTTGTATTTAAAGTAAAACCCCGTATTTACTTCTTCTATTTCTTTCATGTTCTCAAAAATAAATACAGTCTATAAACCTGTACTAACGGACACCCGTGAAGAACAGAAGCCCGTGTACAAGAAACGAAAAGCACTCCCTGAACGACCGATTATAGATAACGCGTGCCGACCACAGCGGATAGCAGAAACATTCACCGAATCGCCAGCTTGACCTAGAACAACTGATCTTAAACAAGTCTTATGTCTTATTCGCAAATACATTCAATTGCATTTTCATTGACGCACGAAGTGTTGACTAAAATGATGAGAACGTTTTTGAATTAACCTGCATAATTATGATATAAAAGATTTATGTCAATGTATTTAATACTTGTAATGTTTGAATAACTCTTTATTTTTAATGCATCGATACTATTGAACGCAAAGTCATTTTGATTATACAGAAATATACATTTTTACTATAATCCAAATTATATTATTGAAATATAATTATTAACTCCCTCAGATTTAATGAATACGCCTATTACAAAATAAGTCCCGCAAGTGACAAGCTTGCATGGTCGAAAGGTTTAAGGTTCCGCTTCCAACTTTTTGCAAGTTGTGAGTTCTGGGTTCAAGTCTCGCTAACGGCACATTTTTTACAATTTATTTTTTCCCTTATAAACCGCAGAAAGACAGGTTGCTACGAAATGGAGTTAAAACAAAAGATAATCTGTAAAAACACGGCCCTAAAGCTACATGTAGATATTAAATAATAAATATAATAAACATCCACCAACTATGATCATACGGAACGAAAGAGAAACTACCGCTGTGTTTAATTACCGATATTTGTAAAATTGAAAATAAGGGGTAAATAATTATTATAATTATATATTCGTTATTTTTTTGTAACTTGAATTTTTGTTTACAACAATACAGTACTGAAATAGGAGTCCGATTATGATCGACCGTGAGTATTTGATTTAAAAAAAGCCGTAATAATAGGGATTTCTTTAAAACAGTCAGTACTCCTTTTACAAATACAGGTAAGTAGGCCGTGGGAATTAAAAAAGCACTAAATTAAATGTTTGCACAACACTAATATGAAAATGATTATTCAAATTCCATGCGTCTATATTATAAAATAATGTACAGACAGAGTCAACGGGAACTAGATAAACTGTATATAATCTCCTGACTTGTTATTTCCCATTAAAAATAGCCAATACCCGATTAGACTGTGTCCATCAAAGCTGCAGTACATGAAAGCAGTTGATAAGAAAATACTGCTTCCCGAAAACATACATTGTTTAATGGGTCTTTTTTCTTTAAAGCAAAAAGCGTAACTCAGTCTAATTTTCACCATAATTCGTTCTAGTACAACATCACGTGACATGATCACTATAAAAACAAAAAGGAAAACACATCAACTTTTTGATATCAGAAGACAACGTTTACAAACTTAAGCCTTTTAAGATCGTCTGTGTTTTAGTTCGTTGACACCAGATTAATATTGCGTTATTTATTCATAATTATTGATACAATGTATGAAGTCGCACTATTACAAACATCAGTGGAGTCGTAAAGGTCTTCATTTCATTTCATCACAGAATATTAAATTTTATCGAAAAATATTATCAACAGACAATCTATGACAAAAGGTATAATCAAAATGCAGATTGAATTAAATCCGTTCTGTTATCGTGGAATAAATAACATCAGTTAGTTTCAGAATTTCCCAAATGACATAGAAGCACCATTTACGATTGCATTCCAAAGTTTTACAGACAATTTATGGCACACAAAACGTGGTCGTTTCACTGATTTTCTCTAGATTTCTGAAACTCAAATCAATCAGTTCCGGCATGCTTTTCCTTGTCCGCCATGTTTGGAGTACAAAATAAATTCATATACAGTACAACATCTGTAGAGCAACACCCTGTGGGAGCTGTAAATATTGGCCGTTGTTATAGAGAGGCTGTTGCTCTACAGAGGGCCGCTCTGGAGAGGTTTTACTGTACAGTTAAACCCGTGAACAAAGGACAACATTGGTAAATACATAATGTGGCCTTTATTTAGAGGTAATTGTGTTCTTAATAATCAAAATTGATGTTTTAAAAGAATGGCCTTTATTCAAATGGTGGCCTTTACTCGGAGGTTGTCTCTAACACAGATTTGACGGTAGTCGACATTACCCAGCATTCTCATCAACACGTAAAAAGGACTATATTGTGGATAATTATACGAAAACTGATCTTTTCATTGAACTGTCTTTAACTTTTAATTTTTGATTTAAAAGAAAAGAATATCACCTGAATTCACAGGACAAAATTTCAAAATAGAAAATTGACCTAATTAGGTACAACAATATCACTGGCTTTTGTTTTTGAGGTAACATTAATCAAATAAATGTTTGAGCTAAATTACTGAAATTCAAGAAGAGTGATGAAAATAGAACGTACTAAAAGATGTGTTCCTTTCGATAAATTGCGTTTATGATTTGTCCTCCAAATTACCAAAATGTTAGGTGTCAGGTTAAAAAGTTTTGTTCAGTATATTCACATGGATCATTTAAAACCTTGCATTTGCTAAGGCCTCTGACAGTGACTTGATTCTATGGAATAAATACATATAGTTAAAACTTGCAGACTTTAAGTGTCTTCAACATTTTATATATAGTGAATATTTTCGACAATTTGTTTCATCGCCCGGAAAATAAATGAAAATAATTGATATTGATGATATATCTAATCAAATTCTCTTTCAAATCTAAAGGGAAATAGCTATGATGTTTATATTAAAATAAAGTCAAAGATGATGAAAAAAGACTTAATATCAAACTAGAAATCCTATTAAATATTAAACGAAAAATATGATATTTTTGTCTGGTAATCACAAACATCTTCTGGGAAAACAAACCAAAATAAGCAGACAATCTGTTAAAATTTATATTCATTGCAAGTTCAGGCTTGATTAAATTGTCGCCATATTTCGTCTTGATTCGTTGTTGAATAGACAGAATCCGTCACAGATTACACAGAAAAAAATGCGTCTATTCTGATGACAATAGTCATGATAAGAAAGCACTTGTTCATTAGACCTTTCTGATGAAAGTTGTGAATTACACCTCCCTGTTACAGTCAGTATACTAGCAACCCAAATTGACTTTTTGATCCATGTTCACTCTCTCAACAACAGTCACCTCCCTGTTACAGTCAGTATACTAGCAACCCAAATTGACTTTTTATTCCATTTTCACTTTCTCAACAACAGCCATTTTATCCTTCCCAAAGGTGGCTGTTGTAGGGAGGCTGCACTGTAGTACCAATGATAGTTAAATGTATCTGCTCAATACGTACTCTTATAATGAGTCCTGAGCTATGATCATATTACTAATTGATAAACCCTTACATTACATGAGGTTCCTTTGTTCTAATTCAATTAATTAATTCATTTTAGTTTGTCCGTGTTATACTGACATTAGGAAGAAATATATAAAGCGAAATTATTACACACGTTCTAACATGTTTAAATTTATTGAAATGCTACGGACTGATAATAAAGAAATTTTAACAAATGTATGTATTTATATCAAATTAGCATTAGCTCACAGGAACTCTTTAACTAGAAATACTGATATAGAATTAGATTTTTCTCTTTTTTTCATTACGTTAATCATTTTTCATCCTCAGTTGTTATATGTATATGTAAATGTTCTGTATTGTTCGAATATTATGTTTCATGTTTTCCTTTTCACCTTTGCGTGACTCGTGTAATTAATATTTGTATCGTATTTTGTAATATTTATGACTCATGTACAAGTCTAAATAAACGTTCTGTTCTGTTCTAATTAAAGGGCTTTCACGATAGCAACTTAAGCCAATCAGTTAAAAAATAGAATGCCATAAATACAGGCGTTATATCGTAATGACGGCTTGTTAAGCCCCTACATGAGCACGATTAACTAATGATAATATAAGACTGCTTATCTGAATTAGACATTTATATCATAAGGTACTTTAAAAGTCATCAATAAAAACGTATTACCTCATACCAGAATTCCAGGTGGAATAAAAAAGATAAATGAAGAATGATACTCAATCAAAAATCCATCGGAATACTTGTCAACCTTGTAACCGTAGATTCAGTGATATTTGGAAGATATACATGTACATCAATACGATTTTTTGTTTGGAAATGTAACTCGCTTTGTGGGAGTGATATTCGACCCGACCATCAGACTCCTTGAATATGTCAATGCACTCGTATATAGACACACCGCTTGCACTCTAAGAAGTTCGTGTCAGATTAAAGAATTGAAAATGAACCAGTGAAACAGATGAGGTTAATTACGGCCATTTCACTGTGAATAATGCCTCAACGTTAATCATTATTTTGTTAAACTTTTTTGAAAGCTAACATTTATGATATTCGGTACACTAATTGTTCTTCATGTAATGATAACATTTAATTATCATAGACGTAATTTGAATTTGGAACAATAATTACTTCGGGCGTTTCAGTCGATGTTAAACATCTTTTCCTAAGCCTGTCAACTTAGGTCACCTTTGAGAAAGTCACACTGAGGTTTTCACTGACAGGTGGCCTTTATTCGGAGGTCATTTTGTTCTAGAAATTGACTGTTTTAAAAGAATGCCCTTTATTCGCAGGTGGCCGCTAACACAGGTCTGACTGTACAGTAATGCGACTTATACTGTACACGCGAACGAGCCGAGGAAGATACTCCGAACTGCAAGAAGTGTTGCAGTTGACTGTAACATTAGCAGTATTCACATTTTGATAAAACACGAACGAAGCGCATTCATCTGCCTTTGATTTTAGTTTCTTGGAACAATATTTATCTGAATTGTTTCTAGAAAATACCTCCAAACGGATTGATTTATCAGCACTTCTGAACTATGATTGCAATATCGAACTGATAAAGTCATCACTTCAGAGTTGATTATAAAAACGTAAAAAACACAGATTTCATGATAAACTATGAGTGATTTATATTAAATGCTAGTTTTTGTGATTTTAGGAATTGAACATATGATGAGGAACATCAACAACAGAATGGTTTAATCATTTTGTAGGAACTTACTTGTACGACAAAAGACTTTGAACTCCAAGAGAACGAATCACAGAAGAATGTTCAAATGAAATATGGATTGGATGAAGTGAAATTATGGATGTTATAGAAAAACAAGTAAATACATGGAGGATGGGGCCAAGCGAGAGGAATGAATGGATTGAAAGCTTGCGTAAAAGTAGATACTAAACACATTTAGCTATTCAAGCGGTTAAATGAAGAACTTATTACCTCTCAGGAGTGGAGATTTTATAAGTGTAAATAAGAATATATGGGGATTAATAATAGCATTAATAGAAAAACAACGTACAAAACATGCTACCTTCCCAAAAAGGCTACCCTACCCTACAAAACCCCCAAACAACCAAAAACCCAAATACCATCTAGTAACTCATAGAAACATAAACAAATATGGAGGCTAAAAAGCAGTGGTATGGTGTGCAGCAAAGCTTCGGAAAGTTCGGGGGTAAGCTAGTGTCTCGGGCCCAACCATACACCTACCTCCCCGGGAAAGCAAAATGTAACATTGCACAAACAAAGGATATACAAATTAAAAAGATAAATGACATTTCAATTAACAGAAAACACGCGTATTAATACATCTTTAATACGTCAAGGTAGTATGCGACCTCTCCTTGAAGTCATGGGACAAAATATCGAATTTTCTCCGATAGCTATAAAAATTTGCAAAATGGTAGTACTGCATAATCTTCGTTTTTCTCTTCATTTTATTTACTGCTTTCCGATCAGTTTCCTAGCAACGGCACGTCTAACGTCAGTGGTGTAAAATCGACGTTTTTAAACATGTATAAATTAAATGTACAAATTAATGTGTCATTGTGGAATGGTAATGAAATCCAATTAATACCTACAGAATTAAAAAAGCTTGGCTCTTTTTATATTCTGTATTTCAGACAGCATGACTTAGTTTGCAAGTACGCATTCTGTTATGTATTATATAGCAAGTATACTTTTTTAAGACAATCACATATTAATAATAAGCTATGACTTATAATCAATCTATCATTTTACGCTCCCGGATATAAAAAAATGCATTGTTTCGATAAATAAATACTGATGTCTGTTTACTTGCACTGCGTCACAGCTAATCATCGAGGAATGCAATATGCACCAAGTAAAATATAATTATCTTCAAGCGTATTATACATGGAATATATTAAAGGTTTTTGCATCGTATAATTATGTAACAATACAAATTATTAATCTACTTATACAAGGCCTCAGGAGACAACTAATCTCATATCAATATTTACATTAATTGTTCGAGTAATTTATTGATATACAATCTAACCTTTGTTTGTGGCCAGCTTCGGATAAAGCCACCTTGTGAATGAAGGTCAATCTTCAAGAAATAATCATTGATTACTAAGAACAAAATGACCTCTGAATAAACGCCGCCTGTCAATAAGGGCCACATTTTGACTTTCTCTAGGGTGGCCATTGTTCACAGATTTAATTGTATTGATAACATACGTTAATTGCTGTTTTCAAAATCGTTCGGTTATATGGATCTACATAATAAGTGGAACAATCAAGGAATAATATTTAATTTCTAAATCTTTCTAAGTTTGTTTGAAGAAACATACGAGTGTATAAAGTTCGCCAAAGTATGAAACTGTTGTAAATTCACGATGCAGCAAATCCTTCCGGGCAAATAACTATGTTTTTTTTGTGCAACAATGCTTTTGTTTAAGTATACATAAACTACGTGTTTATTTGTTACATAATATGAATTAATGAAACAAACATGTCGAATGGTGCTATATCGATAATTTTGTGCACATTTTGGCATGAGCTGGGACCAATATACATGTGTATATTACGATAATCACGAGTTGGTATAAAAACTGGTTTCCGTTGACTTGACTGTACAAAGCCTTTGGTGCACTGCAATATGGAACGGGAACCAGTTTAGTCTTGGAACATTTGGTTACTTAAGAATTATAACATCGCACATAAATGATATGTTGACAAAGGCTTTTGTACGTCTTCATATTTAAAGTTTTTCTTATAAATCATGTTAACTGCAGTGATTAATAAGTTATCAAAAGAGAAACTTGATTGAGTGTTAATTGCTTTGAGAAACATTCATAAATGAAACTAGAATTTTATCTTTAGAAAACCCTGCATCAAAGTTTTACTTCTCCATTCAATTACTCAAGAGATAATGCATTTTCGTGGTTATTTATTAATATCATTTTAAAAGACATATACATATATCAATAATACCACTTACAATAAGACCAAGCCACTAATCGACATCTCTGCTGAAAGAAGGCCTATCACACAGTCGTAGTTTAGATATTGTTGCGTATTAACACGCACTTTAAAACAATATTTTATCAAGTAAAAATAAATTAACTCAAGTATGAGTTAGTTATTCCTAGCAAACAAACGAAAATATATTAGATTTCAAGATTCAAGATTCTTTATTTGTAACGTAAACATATATACATGTTTCTGGTTACATGATCCAATGAATTATATATACAAATAACAATAGCAAAACATTTATAAGTTATACAAGTATATATATATACAGATATGACTTTGTATTCATCAATCTTTGTGGTAATTCCTAGACATCCCTTGTATAAAATAGGTAAGAAAGCCATACCAGTGATAAAAAATTATCCTGTCTATGCTTTTTGAGCGACCGTATAAAACATAATGTCACAAGTGTGTCAGGTATTTCTTGTTGAAACAAACTCTAGATCTAGGGAGGGAAAACTTAAGCTGCACATTAAACCACTACATTTAAAATACTATTACAGATTAATATTCAAATTTAATATTTTTCATGCTAGTTGCACCACTTTCATGAGAGAATGTGTGCATATCACAGCTGATCACCTGGAAATATGATGCAATATACACGATCTCGGAGAGCACTGCCCTTGCATATCATGCAGTTTCGTGCTAGTCATAATCATGTAAACAACGGAAATAATGAGTTTATGTTGTACTGCCTTACAAAAAAATAATCCCACAGCAGTATCGCCTTGAAATGATTTATTTCGGTGAATATCTTTTATGCTTTTATCATAATTACTGAATTATTGTTACGGTATCGTTATGTGCAACGTACGAAAGAATAATTTGAAATGGAATAATTCACGCCAGTTTCGTATACAAATTACATGACATTGTATACTCGTGTTCAATGAAAACGCAGCATGTTCGGCACATTATTTTCATTTACCAATTTAGTTTTTTTTCTTCCCATCATTAATTTTGAAAGTAAAAATGTAACACGGCGTGATTTTTCAATGAAATCCGATGTCGTCCATGAGTCATGTTTGTGAACCCCGTGAAAAACGTAAACGTAATACTGCTGAAAATACACGAACGGCGGCGATTCACATTTCTTGATATTGGAAACAATCCGGAAATTCTCAGATTGTTTGAATATAGATAATAAATTCATTCATGGAAATTAATTAAGTTAAAGACAACTTTTCCCGAAATACTACTTTCACCAAACTTTCCAACCATAAACCCATTAAACACTTAGAAACATACACATGAAGAACCAACACTGTCTCTAGTAGGTGGAGGGCCAACCTCACAGTAAGTCCTGGGCAAGCAAATAAATAAAATTACATACAGTACAACCTCTCCAGAGCGGCCCTCTGTTGAGCAGCAACCTCCCTTCAACAACAGCACTTTAGTTATTAATTTGACCTCTCTAGAGCAACAACCTATCAACAAATTTTGCTACTCCCAAAGGGTGTTGCTTTGGAGAGATTACGTCTGTCTGTCTGTCCACGGTATTCTTATTTTAGAGTAAAACGTGGGAGGTTGTTTGGGAGCAATAATACAAAAAAAAACCTTTATATAATTAACTTATGCTAAGAATATAATTAGTTTTCATTTTCAATTTGGTTCCATCCTAGTTAGATTTCTATAGAACTTACACAATCCAGCGAATCCACAAGGAAGAAAACGATTTCAGAAAACCTAATAGAATATGTCAGACATTTTTACCACAATGATATCTACAATGTACAATATGTTATAATATAAACTTCTTACCGATCAGATGTGTATAGAAATGAATAACCATAAATAATATTCTACTCCTCGTGATTACACGTATGTACACTTAATCTTCAATAAGAAAGAGCTCGCTTGGCAGCATAGTACAAACAAATGATAAATATCTTTTGCATTTTAATAGATGAATGTGTTGGTTTCTTAAAGGGACATGCCTTGGAATTGAAGCGACTCGAATAGCAATCAAATTGGTATCATTTTAATGCTTAAATCAATTAATGAAAGCCCTGTAAAATATCTACGAACTACCACGCAAGTTTACTCTAAATACACATTTCACAACTCAACGTCATTTTCACAACTCGACCCTTTCGCGATCTGTCAAAACCGAAAACATCGCGGAATAAATGTCAACAAACAGTGAAATGGTAAGTATTGCTTAAGTTATGTTCATAATTGCGACATAAAGCGTATCTCACGATCAATTATAAGTAAATATCATTGTTTTTCTGCTTGAAAGGCAGCGCGCACGCTCAATTAAAATCTCAGACGAATCGGAAATATCGTTGTCGTCTATAAAAGACCGACAGCCTTTTATTCAAACCGACATACAAATACTGACGTGAATACGTGAATTTGACTGATCGGTAATAATTGGTTTTACAAGACTTAGTGATAAACGCATTTTTGGTAAACATGTATAAAAAACCAGCAGTTGAAGGGCATACCCCTTTAAAACCATGGATTCTAATCGGCGCGCATAGAAATCTCGTGCAATTACAAATTTAGGAAAAAGTACATACACCATCGGCAATGAAATGGTGACTGACTATTCAGTTCAATACAATACTTATTTTTTCATCAGATAAACTTTGATGTTAATAAAAATCACGCATTAGGTATTTTAGAAATAAAACTTCATTGTCACCAGCCGTATTGTACAATGTCATGTTATACAGCATAATTTTGTCGGATCTAAACTATAAAGTTACTACTTCTTAGTGTCAACATGTCTCCGTGGTCGAGTGGTTAAAGTCGCTTACTTCAAAACAACAGTCAGAGTCACATGAGGCGGACATTTCACCTAATCATCGCTCTTGGGAAGAACCAGTACAAGACTACCATCCTCTGAAAGCAACTGCCAACTTTCTCACATAAAGAGACATGGTCGGTAGCTGGGCTCGAACTCACCATCCTCTATCAGTGAGAGGTTACAGTGATTTGAAGTCAGCGACGTTAACCACTCGACCTCGGAGGCGGGTCGGTTTAAACTAGAAAAATGCCCAGATGACCTTAGTGGTTGCTGTGAAGTTAAACCAGAATGCAATAGTTAACAGCCTTTGACTACTACAATTCTCGAATATGACTACCATAAATAAAATTATACGGTCCCCAGTGCGGTCGTAGCGACCGTAAATGATCAATTATGTAAGACATTCACCGGAATGTTTATTGTGTAACGTCTAAGTGTGAGGATATCTCTGAATTAGTTATGTATTCGAAGAAATCTACTCGCTTTCTGAAACACCATAAAAACTGATGCCTGTATCCAACAAATGAATAATTCAGAGAAATTCTCGCGCTGGATCTGTAATGAGAATGGAAGAACGAACGATTTCTTTAGATTTGATTAACTAAAACATAGAACTTCCGGATATCACTAAAACATAGAACTTCCGGATATCACTAAAACATAGAACTTCCGGATATCACTAAAACATAGAACTTTCGGATATCACTAAAACATAAGACTTCCGGATATCACTAAAACATAGAACTTCCGGATATCACTAAAACATAGAACTTCCGGATATCACTAAAACATAGAACTTCCGGATATCACTAAAACATAGAACTTCCGGATATCACTAAAACATAGAACTTCCGGATATCACTAAAACATAGAACTTCCGGATATCACTAAAACATAAGACTTCCGGTTACAATGCGACGATATTCCGTTTTTTTCAATAAATGTTATGGATTTAGTCTTTTAAAGGATCGAAGCCGATGATAAACATATGTAACGTAATTTATTTGAAATAAACAATATAAAATGTGAACATAATAATGACTTATTTGTTTTATGATGTTTTTAAATCATCATAATTATGAACAGAACATATGTTTTATTTTGAATTTAATCATGTGATCATCATTCAGAACATTATACAACTAATTGATGTACATGTTTGTATTGTTTGTTATGTAAAGGTTTTGTTTATTATAGTGTCATCCCTATTGAAAGGACCAGCCAAGTTGGCTTAGGAGGTACCTACCTTTTGTTCGCACAGTACCTCCAGAATCCCTTCTCATTTTGCGGGGCGCCTGACTGAGACGGGCTTATTATTCATCTAGCTGGTTGTTCACCAACCGACCGTTATTTTCCAGTCTCCACTGGGGTTCGAACTTTCGATCTACCGCTCCGTAAGCGGACACCCTAACCACTCGGCCATGGTTGCGGTTAAGTAAATGTTAATTCATGGACCATGACACCAAATGTTAAAATAACCTATTGATAATGCATGCATTAATAGGAAGTCACTGGCATTACTATCACTGTATAAACAGCATTTTCCGTATTTTTAAGTAGACTGTCGCAACTTCCATTTTCAATTATCTTTCCGTGTGCTTTAAATGCCTAGAGCTTGAAAACTCATTTTAGAATGTTTTTAACATATAAAATAATGTCAAAATATTTATTCTATTTACTGGTAACGGACTTTATTTTTTTGGTACTAATGTATACCCTAACCGAAATACTTACTTTATATGTATGTATAGTATAGTCATACTGAAATTGTGTTTTTAAATCAACGTTTTCTTAGAAAAAGCCAGCAAATTTCAGATAATCCCAAACGGTATCCGAATGATATACAGTGAAACTTAACCAAAGCGGCCCTCTTTTAAGCAACAACCTCCCTTGAACAATAGCATGATTTTTTTCCACTGTACAATTTAACTATAAATTTAACCTCTCTAGACCAACAACTTCTCATCAACAACATAGTTTTGCTTCTCCCAAAGGGTATCGCTTTGGAGAGGTAGCACTGTAATGGCTAACTGTAATACTGCACTATCACCCACTAAATGACTTCACTCGTCAGAATATATTTGCAGGTCTGTTGAAATTGAATAAGAAGATTAACCGATATTTGATCGTACCAATAACGTTTCTCCCGCGACGACCATTTCAGCCGGTGTATCTAAGTTCAATATGTACACGGCTGCATTGACTATTTACAATAGAGAACATTCATGGCATGTGATATAACCCTGTGTATTGTAACAATCTATTATAGGTCCTCATGTAATATAGAATGAATACATGTAGTTTTCCAGAATTATATTGCTCTTAAATGTTTGATACACCGACAATTTCCATGCAAATTACCTTAACATGATATCAAAACTCTTCTTATTTGGCAATTTCACGACAATCTTGAATCAAAGAATGACAATAAATTGGCGATACAGGAAGAAGTTAACATGATGTGGGAAAATGGGAATGACAAAGAATGCTAGTCCATACATAGTTTATTGTATGGTTATTGTCGTATGCGTCTTAGTGCACTGAGTCTGTCTCTAGTGCAAAGAAAGTTGTCGACATTTCCACGCTCATGAATACACATGAATCATATTCAATATTACTTAAATATCACATATATAACACTGCTATTTCAGTTATAGCATTGTCAAGGCGAGTGATTTACATAAGACCTTTTCCAATATATGATACGTAAGTGAACGAACGCTTTGAACTATCTTGAACAAGATACAACAGTTTAACCTCCATGAACGGCCATCTCCCTCCCTGCTGTAACCGAGATTGACATTTTATTTAAGTTTCACTCTCTCAAAAACATCAACCTTCCTACAACAGCCATCTTATAATTCCGATTGGTGGCTGTTGTAGGAATGTTGCACTATGTATGCGTTCGTTGAAGACTGCCATCTTCTTTGAAGCGATATGAATTTAATGTGCACTGGAACGAATATTGAACAGGTAACCACTTTTGAATACATCTGCAAACTCTACTCACAGGAAAAGAAATATTGACAAAACTGGATGTCATTATTTCTGGATGCGTATAGTATGAACACGAAACTACGTATTCATCGATAATTAATCAGTTTAAATACATTTCTTACACAAACAGTAATTTGTAAGAGGATGAATTTATCTGCACTAATTAACGCCAATTTGAAGGTATGTAAACAGTAAATATTATATGTTAAGATGTATGGACTACTATTAAGATAAATCAGGAATACATAAAGCTATTGTGTACATGAGGTGTATTTGATTAACATCAAATGCACCAGCTTGCATGAATTCTGTATGCACCTGCATCAGAGTTATACAAGAATCCTTAGCAATAAAATAATATTCCACGAAAGTCGGACAGCCTCTAAAAGCCACATGCTATTTTAATTGGAAATAAAACATACCAAATTCTAATTCATGACAAATAGTATTAGAATCTAACATGCATTTTGATGAATGGTTCGGATGAATTTAATACGCTCTTAATATGCTCTTGTTGCCCTATGGCTGACCTTCGGATAATACATACGGTATTATTTATACAGAAACAGCCACGTTAACGTAAAATACTTATTTTTACGTTTTGATATACATGTAGTAGTTTTTTTTTCATTTAGGCGTACATATATGTAGAGACAGAACGTTCACAGTCATAATACCACAAAAAAATCTTACTTGAAACGGAGTGTTCCAACAACATAATGGTCATATATATATTCCGTTAAATCCAATGTCTGACAATACGTCTATAGATACTAGTAACTAAACATCTGATGCATAGAAGTATTGTATATGTATAAGGCAACAGGCAGTTAAAGTAACAGCCCTGATGTGTCACTACATTTAATGCTAGGGCTATGGCCTTATCGATTTAGTGTTTGGAGAAATACGAACTTGTTCAGAAAATCTTAGACATGTAATTAGATTGTCGAGTTGCACTAAAGGGAAATTAATATGCATCTAAACATCTGCCTTCGAGGTTGTGAAAAAAATGAGCAAGAGAAATATCTAATTACTCTTCCCAAGCGAATCGTGCAGAAGAATTTGTCATATAGCTACTAACATCTACATACCGTTCTTTAACTACAGAATGAATTCCCTGATAGCTAATTTGTTCACCGTCAAAGATAGCTTTGTATGGAATAACGCATTGATTATAACAACAATAATGCAATAACGCAATGATTTGATTTTTTAAGGAGAAGAGAATGTTTTGCCAAGGTTGTAATATTTTCCACAATAATATCTAAATAATGAAGATATAATTCGGTCATACAAATAACAAAAACATTTAAGGCCTTATTGTGTTAACAATATGATTTGTCTGAGCGCGCTTTTTTCGAGTTTAGTGTTTGATCGGGTTTTATGCAATACTTTGCATTTGCATGTTGCATGTTGTTCTAGTGTTTCTGTTGGTTGCATTCTAAGTTGGATTTACTTAATTTATTTTTGTATGTGTCTATCATTTAACATATTTCTTTTTGTTTTCCACGGGGGGAAGTGTGAGGTCGGGACAATAAATTAATTTTGATACCATCTTGCATCTTTGCTACGAACCGTTGTAAGACGAGACCCTTCAGGTGACACCATCTTGCGTACGGTATAGTTGTATGTGTTGGGCGGGTTCGGGTTCGGGAACTGGAGATGGGATGTATTTTGGGATGTTTTGAATGTGTTTTCTATAAATCTTTTCTTTTTATCTTAACCGTTAAACACTAAAGTAGTAGGACATACATTTCATAATAATCATGTAATTGGCAAATCAGGAAAAGACTGATACGGACTTTATTCAACATGTGTTTGTATAGAGCACCACACCACTCGTCAACTTTTTACTTCTTTATGTAGAATTAAACATACCGAGTGCGATTCAGAGCTTGGAAATAAATGTAATTGGTTGTTATTGCCCGTCTGTCACCAAGGAGAAACATATGTTACATATAAACTAATTGAACTATTTTACATCTCACGCTATGATTGAATATAGTGACTTTAATACTTGTATAGAAATTGTTCGGTGAGAGAAGTTCCTTTGACAAATCTTATACTAGTAATTGGTTTGTCAAAGTGCAAGAAAAGAATTATTGTATGAATTCATACATCTATTGAAAGTCTCGTAGAAAAAGTGAGAACTCTATAATGGCTGTCGCACTTCCTTCCCCCCTGGTGTATGGATTGAATGGAAAAACTCTTCCAGTCAACATTGGCCATACTTCTTAAACATAAGTTGATTAGTAAGTCTCTAAGGGTGATATCATATGGACGCCTCTTAAATCGAATAATATAGTTGAAAACAAGAAGGGAGTCGTACAATCGTGTATAACTTCTTTTGTTAATTTTCCCCCGAGGACCAACCTATTGTAAAGAAAGAGGTATATATGAAATACCTTTTGTACGCACGAAAGCCAGCAGAAGTGTGGAAGTGTTTATATCTAGTTAACTGTAATTACATATACAGTCAGAATACAACATTTGTGCATTTCTGTTTATGTACACAGATCTACTTCCTGACATTTCAAATTAAGTTTGTATTTTCGATAACGCTCAATCATTTTATCATATAATTATATAATATTATGTAACCTGTTCTATGTGTTATTAAATGTTTATGTATGTACATATGTAAAACACATCTGTAGGTTTTTTTTTATAATTGCAGTCTACGTTTTGGAGGATTATGGGTGGTTCAACGTCTGAAAAACTGTCTATTTCATACGATCCACGAGGCCATCAAGACTAGTTTACGCTTCTGTTCTTGTCAAAGCTCAACTTCTTTTCTTTGAACGGCATATGTTTGCGCCATCACCAAAGCTTATCTAGATTTTGATAAAACCAGATATTTCTCATTTTTTATATATCATGAATGTCAGAATACCTGCTCAAGCTCAGCTGCGTATTCGAAGCATTTAGATAGGAAAGTTTTGCCGGGAAGAAACAACAACATAATACGGCACATTGCATCTTGGCCAAGATGCTCCCTTCAACCAAGTCACCAAATGCCAAACCCACTACATAATAATCAGGTACATATCTTTTATAATTATTGTTAATTCATGATTATGGAAAATGAATTGTAATAATGAGATTGCTATATATTTGTGTCTCCATAGGGACCTATACTGAATGCGATAGTGACAAATACAATTAGCAATAGTTTGCTTTGTACGTACATAAACGAAGCATTAAACTTATAAGTCTTCTGTCATAAGAAAGCTCTTTGCCTCCTTTGAATTACTATACCAGTAGGATTTGGAGCGACAAATCACTCATCCAAAGTCCATCTGTTGATAATCACATTGAAACCCGGATTAACATACAACATCATGTGTTCCCAATCATGCGTAAAATGAATAAGATTATGGTAAATATATGTTGGTGTATTAAATCTTGTAATGTCAATCTGTCATTGACATTACTGTTGTTCTGAGCCTATGAATACAGAAACCATATGGCTCTTAGATTTACTGTTGACGTGGAACACGCGGGAGTATCATATATATTAGCTAACCAACACAAGGCAAACCAACCACAAAGCGGCATAACAATATAATACAGCAATAGAGCAAAACGCAAAACACACACACACGGTTAGCACCAACCTTGGGACAAATACACTATCAACAAAACAATCAATTGAAATAGCCTTGATTGTCAGCCTTCAGTCACAAACCCAGATAACAAATGTTGATAGATAACATGAAGCTCTTTGCTGATCACATTCACAAGACATATACTTTTTTAATGGAGCATTCATGGCATAAAAGTGATAGCAAAATTGTATCTCAATCATTGACATCAACATTGATTGTGTTGTACATTCAATTTGGAATAAACAACACCATTATATTCTGGCATCAGAAATCAGAACGAAGATAAAAATGTCATTGAGAAAACAGTTTCACTTTCACAAAGTGATGATATAACTTTATCCGTCTGACTATCCATACAGGATATATCTAAAGTAAAAGTAATCGTATAGATATTTTATTACCTAGAAGTGCTCAATCGAAATACTTTTTTTCTCAAGATCATTAATGCGGTTTTAATGTTTCTAGTTTATCGCAAATGTTTAAACGCGAGTTCTTTCCCTTGTATTATTGTTGCCGCCGAACGGGAGTCAGTTCATTTATAGAATATTTTTCTCAGGTGATCACATTGTGTTTTTATAATTTATGCAGCTTTGAGAGCAAATCCTAACCTTAAGCCTCTGGTTTCTCACTGACGTAGTGTATTTTATTATAAGTCTTTTGTTCCGCTATACCAGCTTCATTCTTCTTATAATCATTTTCACTTCTTTTGCTGTCCAATTTTACGTTAATATGAACCTTTCCTTTGTGGAAAATATTATTGGTACCAATCCATCTAATACAATGATTTCGGAAAACATTCTGATGGCATACAAGTCAGGACTGCGTATTGTCAAACTACACGTACTATAATATCGTGTTCTTTACAAGTAAATAAGTAAGTAAGTGAGCAGTAAAGTAAGTAAATTGTGCACTACATTTCTTACTGACTCAATGAAAGTGTATTATTCATTTTAAAACTTTTACCTCAACAAAAAATGTATTATCATACCATGCATATTAACCAGAATGTGTCATGGAATTGGTATTACTAAACATACACAATCTTCTGCACCATTATGTGTCATTATTCGCTATGAATTCGAGATGCAACAGAACACTCGCAATGATGACATAGTACACTTAGATAAATGTATTCATATTCTTCTATAGAGTTAGAAAGCATTTTGATGAAGAAATATCACCACACCGTACTATGCGATGCGTCAGAAACAGCGGAGTGCTTAAAGTGATCAATGCATTTAATGTATGAGTTTATTTTAATCCATTTCTCATATTTCAAGTATATTCGATTATAATAAACATATCAATAAATTATACATCGTTTTAATTTCAATGAATTTCATAGATGTTCTGTTCTGTAATTTAATATAATTGCACACACTGGTGTTTAGGTAATGTGACGATAGTTTTAAACGGGTACACATTATGTGTCACATTTTTGTGTTGTTCAGAAGGAATGGGTAACGCGACTGACCATTCCAGCAACGAGAACTTCCAATACTTCTATTTGAAAAAAAGTAGCCGTATCAAGGTAAATGACGAGAGATAAAAATTATCGCCATAAGATCATAAAGGGTTTTTAAATGAATGGAGTATGTCGAATATGTTACATATAGGGCGTTTTTAGAATCAATTTCTCTTTTGAGCGTCATATTGACAAATTGCAAACACACTAACTTAACAATTGTTATTCATTCCAAATATGCAAAATTTATTCGTAGCATGTAACTCGAAGAAAAACTCTCCTTAGGGATAGTCCATATTGGTATTAATTTCGTTGTTATTTAATACGACTAAGTGTATGCATTTCTAATAGATTATTCCACAGAGGAAGTCATCAGTAAGTAACAATGTGTATCAGCAGCCAATGAACAAATATCAATGACTTTATAAGATCGTCCGAAAGTCAAGTGTTCGAACATAAAATTTAGTTTTTGGAAGGTGATTTTATGAAAATCACCTTAATTGCTATATACTCGTATACCTGTCTATCTTTCTTGGACCCCATAACAGCTTGGTTAAAAAGAAAGCCGAATATATGAATATACAGACGCACCTTGCAATTTGTTCAATTTAGTGTGTTGGATCTAAATATATTTTAAATAATTTTATCGTTACCACATGGAAAGAGTCAGGTATCTAAATAAGTACGTGTCAGTAAAATACATGGCATATTCAAATGCATAGAATTTAACCCGCGTATCCTGTGTTGCTGTTTTGCATATCCTGTTTGTATAAAAATAGTTCTATTTGGTTTATCGGTTTTCGTTAGATATGGGTCAGTAATTTCTCTACATGTATGCATGCATTTGCAATAAACTACCATCGATGTATGTTCTGTGCCTTTTTTTACATTTTCTTGATATCACAGGGCTAATTCTTGTCTAAACTTTACATAAAATGGCGACGTAAACATCGAGTTCATGTCGGGTAATCTGCGGAGGTCGAATGTTTAAACTGCGGCTTACGAATAATAATTCGAGTCACTAAATATGAACGTAAAATTCTGGTTGTGGGCTCAAAATAATAACCAAAGAGTTGTTTTTATGTAAGATTATTTAGAATTACGCGATCACGTCTGAATCTCGTGCAAAATCGGGTTATTGTGCCAGAGTCTTTTTGATTTGAGTGAACCTGATTGTGTTCAATGTCACAGTAGTGATTTACTGTTGTGTTAAAAATCAGTAGTATTAATGTTGATATTTACAATTACTTATGTGTTGTTCGTGTATAACAAAGAGTTCTTAATGCAATTTCATTAATTGTCTAAATTTAATGTGCTGTTAACCTTTTCAATGTTTTATTTCTTTTCTTATTAAATGCTACGAGAATAGTAAAGTGTATGTCCTTCTTCAGTGTCAAACACATATATGGCCTGCATTATAATACATGTTAAGTCGGTCCTTTAGAGTAAATGTTAAAAATAGTTGCATTCGTGCGAAACGATATGTGTACATATTTATCTTTTTTACTACGTATGGAAAAATCACGTTCCGTCAGTACTTTCAATACTTTGATTATTCGAATCAAATAACTGATAGCAACCCAAGCACTGCTTGCTATCTTTTAATATCATGTAGTGTATAATCGTAGTGTTTCCAATGTTCACGTTAATAAAATTAAGAAAAAAACACCACAAGAGCTGCAAGCGTTTAATGAATTTTTTTACAAGCTTTTAAAATACAATTACTAGTATTAAATCGATATAAAGTATTTCAAAAAATTGAAATACATACGTTTGACGACCTGTCTTAATCACTAAAAGAAAATACAAATTTTAAGTAAATCCAGTGTATGTTGTTAGAATATAATTAGTATGATTAGCTGCTGGTATATACCCATGTGTCATTTATGAGCTTATATTTTACACCAGTTTATCACGTGATGTGCTACTGTAGATGTAGTATTGTATATGTTAATATACTTAGTACAAGTCGATGAATAAAATAATGTTCTATTCAATTATAAACGTATGTCTTTTATCTAAAAGTCAAAAATCCAGTTTATTGTATAAAAGACATAAAAGTGTTCGTAATTACTCTCTTGTAATATCATATACTAAAGACAACATGATGTGAAGATAACATCCTATTTAATGACTGTTTGTTATATACTTAGTTGGAATGTCTTAACATTTCACGAGCGTTGTTTTTAAAAATGAACAGTACACCATTAGTTCTGATCAAAGTTGAAGCTCATTAAACATACCTAGCCTAAGAATGTGTTATACTTCCGTTGTTAATAGAATCGAAGTTAATGAACAAAATATGATTTACAATGCATCAATATCATAATGCGTTTATTTTATATATCAGGTAATTGCAGCAAATTACCCTTTGGCTTTGAAACACCATATTGCATAAGATATAGTTTACACTTAGGTGGTAATAAATATGTAATTCATCAACTTAAGTAGAATCTTAAGAGCATATTGTCATAACAGATGATCATTCAGATGAAGAATAAGCAGAACGCAAATAAATCATTGACAAAGCAGAGCCCATTAAACCAGACACGAGAGAGAGAGAGAGAGATAGAGAAATAACGGAGAAGGGGTTTCGAAAACTGCAAATGTGAGCCACAAATAAACCAAAATATCTGCATCTTGTGTACAATGCAGCTATGGCAATTATAAATTAAATTATGGTGAAGAAGCATGTTAGACATATCAGGTATCTGCATATATATGCTTTATATGCCTTGAGTCGTGGGCAGTTCTAAAAATAGACAAGTGGCGCGTGATGACGTCACAGGTACAAACATGGAAAATACATGAAAAACATAAGACACCTTTTATCTACACTAATATCAACTTTCATGTCTCTCTTAATGCCATATACCTGTTACAATTCAAGTAGCCGATAGCGCAACATTGGTTTTTAATCAGTTGACTACCGATATATTTGTGAGATCAATATTTTATCAAGAATTTGGTCGCGCATGCGCAACAAACCGAAAGCAAGCAGTCTCCCGTCATTGTCGGCGACAGAAAATGTAAATAAAATGAGAAAACCGTCTTAAAGAAGAATGATAATATGATAATAACAACTACATGTAGACATCAAATGAAAATATATCGAATTTTTCAAGTATATGCAGATAATTTTCTGTTTCATACGCATTTCGTCACTGAATCAAGAACATGATGTTTCTTGACAAGTTTACGGATAGAACGTTTCTGAGTGCGAACGTTCTTTCATGAAAATTCGCGTGTTTTCCTCACCCACGACTCAAGGAAAAGCCACGACTTAAGGAAAAGCAACCATATAGTATAAATGTTATTTTCAACATTGCAAACTGCCATTTTGTTAGTGTTTTAACCAGTTAACTGAAGTCATCCCACTTGTCTGCATCAGTTGTGAATCTAGCTGAAACGAATGCCAGTTTTAAAGAACTGAATGTAGATAGTCACAAACCAACAAGTATATTTTGGAACCATTTTAGAGTCCAACTGACAACGTTTCTAATCATTGAACTGATGTTAGAAAACACACATTTTAAAATAGATTTAATCATGCTCGCAGATGGACTTAACGAAACATATTTTTTTTGCAGTTTTTTCAAAGCATTTAATGACAGTGTAATACACCACAATCAATAATCAAAAGCAAATAAACAAGATGCCGAGCCTAAAATATTATGCGAGCCAAATATTTACTACAAAACAGTAGTTATCATGTAAAGTTTCCGGGATTACAACACTCAGTTTTGTTTACCTTATTTTAATGATTTTGCGACTTTTTTCAGAATTCAAAGCAAACACTAGGGCTGTCCCGATATGGTCGTGTACCGGTGCGTACCGGTACAGTGCTAAACGATATGCGTATCGTATCGGAAGGTCCCGTATCGGCCGTATCGCGTTTTTTTTTGCTTTTACATTAAACACTCCTAGAACTTTTAACAAATGAACTAGATTTACAAATTTATTCTCAATTAGTCGTCGATAAAGCTTCGGGATTCCATCATAAGCAGACCATGATTTAATTCAAGTTCCGATATGAGTTTTGGTGCTTAACAATTATAGCAATTAATAAATTTCAACGGATAACTAGGACTTTCTAGCACCAAACAAGTGTGAAGAGTTAAAAAAACACTAATATTACAACGTTTTTCATTACTTTAAAATACTTTTATATCGTATCGTAGATATCGCATATCGCAAGTACCGTATCGCAATACGTATCGTATCGGCTGAGATCTGTATCGGGACAGCCCTAGCAAACACTATTATCATTTATGAAGTTTATGCATATCACGTCATTCTTCATTTTCAATACGTAACAATAACATCTTGGGAATTACAAAAGGTACAGAGTAACACAACCATATAACTGGCGAATTTGTTTTGGAAAAGATAAAATTGTGTTGTTCTGTTCTGTACATTTGGACAAGGGGGATAGGATACTATGTAAATTATAAAAGTAATTGAATAAATGTCTTGTACATTGTACATTGTTTTGATTAAATTTCCCAGACTTAAGCATGGCCAGTTATGCTGAACTTGCTGTATGATTCCTTCATAGAAAGCGTCAACAACTTACGTATGTCAGGTACAGGAATAATGCGTTTTTCACAGTGAAATGCATATTGTCAAAATAATTTGTACGGTAGTGGAGAAATAATTACGAACGCTATTTACACCCGTCCTATCTTTATCATCTTTGACATGTTATAGTACTATTGTTTTTGTGTAGTCTCTACAAAACACTTGGGGCTAAACAGTACGCAACAGGGAACATATACTTGTGTCTTACCTGAGGACGATCTTTTTGAAAATGTATTGTGATAGTCATGTACACGAATCGTTTATTAATCACGTGTAGGATACCAATTGTATGGTTTGTATTGCTTCATATCTATCTTCTATCAAATTCAGATGATGAAATTGTTCACAGAAACAACCAAATAATAATTTTCATAAAACAACTTCCACTGACTATCCCCAAACCCAAAACCTACGAACCAAACCCAACATGAAGAAAGAGAAATACATGTGAAATAAAACAAAATCTTCACAGACTGACTACAGCTTCAGAACTGTATCTAACCAACTCAACAGCTTTTGAGTTTTACTATAAGTATTGGGACGTACATTTGTATTAGAAAACTAAAATATTCAGATGTGCATTCACGCCTCTCAGAATAGTAGCTAATGTAATATTTGCTAATAGTTTCTCGGAAACCATGCAATCTTGTTTGGCCAATTAAAAGTCTACTAAATTAAATGAAGCACCTTACGGAAGTGACTCCAGTTGAATTAACACACTGAATCATTACGCGAATGACCTTGTTCATGATGATTGTATAGAATTACTATTCATGTTAATATAGACTGTTCGCATGTGCATAGATAGTGTTTTCTGATAAAGCATGCTGGTTGGTAATAAATGTATTTTATAGCCACAGCATGCCACTACAGTAAACACATATCATTGACAAAAATAAGAACAACAAAACTCACAAAAGCACAAACATGTGTTGATCCGACCCTTAATAAGAATAATGAAGACAACATGGAGAAATGGACAAAAATATGTTTGCAATAAGATTAATTTTAGCATCGTCAGGAGACAAAATGTTGATCTGATAATTCACGCATACAGTTCTATTATATGTTTTATATCGCATTCTGAAGTAAAAAAACACAACACAGAAAGTACTGATTAGATTATTTCGAATTGTTTGTGTTTTGCAATTCGGACGATATGTAGGATTAATGATATACGACGGAAATAGTGTGACGTGAATTGTATACATACCAAGCGCGCTATTAATGACAATTAAAGAGCTGACTTGTTTAATATCGACAAATAAATAATGACAGAATATCATAAAGCGCTTTTTACATCATTCTGTGTGAAAAATTATGTCAAAAGCCAGTATGCAAGACAAACACGACATTTCAGCTTCATTTGCGTACTTTTCACAAATAAAACTATGAGAAGTTAGTACCGGTAGTTTGAGGATGGGAAGGTAAGTTGCTTAATTCAGATATTTCTACTTTTTATATATCATGAATGTCAGAATACCTGCTCAAGCTCACCTGAGTAGTCGAAGCATTTAGATAGGAAACGTTTGCCTAAAAGAAACAACAACATAATACGTAATAGTGCACCCTCCACAAGATGCTTCCTTCAGCCACGTCACTAAATGCCAAACCCACCCAAAAGATCCACAACATAACAACCAGATATATATTTTACATTTATTGTTGATTCATGATTATGGATATTGAGTTGTGATAATGAGTTTGTTATATTTTGTGTCACCTATAGGAACCTATATTGAGTGCGATGGGGGCAGATAAATTTGTTAATAGTTTGCCCTGTACGTACACATAAACAAAGCACTAAATTTATGTGTCCTCTGTCCTAAGAAATATCTTTGCCTCCTTTGCATTACTATACAAGCAGGATTATTTGGAGCGGCAAATCACTCATCAAAGCTCAATCTGTTGATTCGTTCATAATCACATTGAAACCAGGATTAACATACAGCATCATGTGTTCGTGCGTATAATGGACAAGATTATGGTAACTATATGTAAGTGTATTTAGTCTTATAAATCTATCATTGACATAACTGTTGTTCTGAACATATGAATACAGAAACCATATTGCTCTTAGATTTACTGTTGACGAGGAACACGCGGGAGTATCACAGACTACACTATATAATAGCTAACCAACACAAGGCAAACCAGCCACAAAGCGGCATAATATTATAATACAGCAATAGAGCAAAACGCAAAATACACACATACACACACGGTTAGCACCAACCCTGGGACAATAACACAATCAACAAAACAATCAATTGAAAATAGCCTTGATTGTCAGCCTTCAGTCACAAACACAGAAAACAAATGTTGATAAATAACACGAAGCTCTTTGCTGAACAAATTCACAAGACATTTATTTTTTTAAAGGAGGATTCATGGCGTCCTAAAAGTGACAACAACATTTTATCTCAATCATTGACATCAGCATGAGTAAACAACACCATTATTTTCTGACATCAGAAATGAGAACGAGGATGAAAATGTCATTGAGAAAACAGTTTCACTTTCACAAATTGATGATCGTAATCGTATTGATATTTTATTATCTAGAAGTTCTCAATCGAAATACTTTTTTCTAAAGATCATTAATGCAGTTTTAATGTTTCTAGTCAACGCAAATGTTTAAGCGTGAGTTGTTTCCCTTATATTATTGTTGACGCTGAACGGATTTCAAAGCAGGCAGTCAGTTCATTTATAGCATATTTTTCTCAGGTGATCACATTGTGTTTTTATCGTGCAGCTTTGAGAGCAAACCCTAACCTTAATCCTCTGGTTTCTCACTGACGTAATGTATTTTATTATAAGTCTTGTGTTGTGCTATACCAGCTTATAATCCTTTTCACTTCTTTTGATGTCCAATTTTACGTTAAACTGAACCTTTCCTCTGTGGAAAAATTTATTGTTACCATTCCATCTAACACGATTTATGACTACAGAAAACATTCTGATGACATACAAGTCAGTGTCGTGAATATCACCTAGGTGACCCATCATTAACAGTCAATTTACAATGCATTCTTATTGGAATCGAATTTAAGTCCGTGTTTTAAAAATGTGATTAAGCGTCTATTTCGACATATAAATACATATTCAATGGCGTTGTACAATGAAAAACAAAAAATAGATGAATAGACAAATATACACTACAGAATGTATATGTAATCTACAAGTTAACAAGAACAAACCGTTAGAATAGTGCTAAATAGTACTTGAAGTAGTATGATTTCAATTTATAAATTATAAATGCTTGAAAATGTCTACAGAATCACATTGTCTCAGGCTAACAGGTAATTTGTTCCATAATTTTGGACCTATCATTCTGAAACTTCTGTCGGAAAAGGTCTTATTCTTATTAAAAAGAACCTCATTACAGTCAATAGATGATTCAGATTATCTTAATGTATGTTTTGACACATTATGAGACAAAATTTCGGTTAGATAAGATGTTGCATTTCCTACCGAACAGTATACGTATTATATTAAAATCTTAAATTGTAAACGTGCTTTGATAGGAAGCCAGTGAATATCAAATAATGCATTTCTGGTACTATCGTACTTGCAACAAGTTTAGCACGCATATTTTGTATGCGTTGAACTTTTGATCATTCGGATTGGAGATGCTAAAAAGAGTGGCGTTGCAATAATCTAAATGAGGTATAACCAAGGATAAAACAAGAGTTTCAGTGGCTAATTCTTTTGAGAATTAATTTCGAATGCTCTTAATCCTAAAATAGTTCACCACGGTAATTTTACATTTTCTTTTGATATGGTCTTTAAAAGTTATAGACTCATCCAAAAAAGCACCCAGATACCTTATACAATTTTGTGATTTGATGACATGGCCACATATATTGATTTCTGTAATGTTACACTTATTGCGCTGTGCTCGACTTCCAAAAAGTATAAACTCTGTGTTTGAATTGTTCATTTTCAATTTGTTATTGTTCATCCAATAATTAACGAGAAAAGCACAGTCCTGTAGATCTTGAATGGCACTGGCTTCTTCGGCTGGTGATGGCCTTATACGTATATTTGCCGTGGTCGTCCGCCACCCCGTTCACAGATACAGAATGTCAGATATAATCCCAGCGTACGTCAAGTAGAGCCAAGGGCCCAAACAGCTTCTCTGGGGGACACTAGAGTCAAGTTCCCGACATTTGAGTAAACACCCACTCTTGATCTATGTAGGTAAGTTATGTCTTGTTTTAACCTACATTTCTTATCAAATTGACTGAGTAATAAAAGGGTTTTATTCATTTTGAAAATTATACCACAAGACATTTTTTCATGCATTTTATATTAACCAGTATGTATCAAAAAATTTGTATAACTAAACATAAACACTCGTCTGGACCATTCTGTGGCATTATTCGCGTTGAATTCAAGATGCAACAGACCACCTGTGATGGTATGTCTCTGCATGACAGAGTACACTTAGATAAATGCATTCATATACAAATATCACCACATTTAACAATGCGATGCGTCAGAAAAACCGGAGTGCTTGATGCAATTCATACATTAAATGTATGAGTTTTAACCCATTTCTAATATTTGAAGTATACATATATAATAAACATATCAATAAATCATACAGTGTTTTGAACTCAATGAATTGAGTAATTCAATATGATTGCACACACTGGTGGTTTTAGTAATGTGACGATATTGTTAAACGCGTATACATTGTGTCTCTTATTATTGTTGCGTTTAGAAGGAATGAATAATGTGACTGATACGTCCTACCAACGAGAACTTCCAGTAATTCTAATATGTTTGAAATCAAAATAGCAGAGAACAACAAAGCAAATTACGAGAAATAACCGACGTAAGATCGTTGAGGAAGTAAGGTTAAATGAAATGTACCGAATATGTTACGTGTGTCATGGAGAGCATTTTTAGAACCATTTTCGAAGAGAGTCCCTTTTGAGCCTCATTTTGACAAATAGGAAACACAATAACTTAATAATGATTTGTAATGAAGCTAATTACTTGTATGACAAATGTACTTGTACCATGCAAAATCGAAGAAAACTTCTCTTTGGGGATGGTACATATTGGTATTAATTCCGTTGTTATTTAACACGACTAAGTGTATGCATTCCTAATAGATTATTCCACAGAGGAGACCATCAGTAAACAACAATATGCATCAGCCAATAAATTATATGACCGTCAGAGAGTCACGTGTGCATACAAAAATGTAGTTTTTGTTCGAGTCAAATAGCTGAATACAACCGAAACAGTACCTGTTATCTTTTAAGCTCATGTAATGCATACTCGTAGTGTTCCAAATATTCACGTAAATAAAAATAACAAAAACGCCACAATGGCAGCAAGCGCGTAATGAATATTTATACAGGATCTTAAAATCCAATTAATGAATCGATATAAAATATTTCAAGAATTTGAAGTACAAACTAGGAAACTTGTAGGAAACTACAAATCAGTGTATGTTGTTGTAATATAATCATGATTCATTGATTGTATGTATGTAGTTTTACATAAATTACACCCATATGTCATTTATGAGTAATATAATAATAATAAAATTATTGAATATGATGATATATTTAGTACAAATCTTTGAATGAAATAATGTTCTGCTCAGTTATACAGATGATTATTGTATGGAAGACATAAAAGTGTTCATAATAATTACTTTTGTTATGTCATATACTAAAACAACATAATGTCAAGATAACATCCTATTTAATGACTTTTGGTAATATAGGGTTGTTTAGGTGAATGGTACATCATTAAAACTGATCAAAGTTGAGGCACATTAAATATACCTGGCCTCAGACTGTGTTATACTTTTGCGTTAATAAAATCGAATTTAATAAACAAAACATGGTTTACAATGCATTAATATCATAATTTTTATATACCGGGTAATTGCGTCAAATTACCCTTTGGCTTTGAAACGCCATATTGCCTTACATATAGTTCACACTTAGATAAATATATCATTCATCTACATAAGTAGAATCTCTTATGAACTTAATATAATAACAGATGATCACCCAGATGAAGAATAAGCAGTGCACAATTAAATCATTGACAAAGCAGAGTCCATTAGGTCAGACACCAGCGAGGGAAGTAATAGAGAAGGGGATTCCAAAAGCAAACCTGTGCAAACGGGAGCCACAAAATAAAACACTTTTATACCTGCAACTTCTGTACAATGCAGTTAAGGTAATTATGAATTAAATGATGATGAAGAAGCATATCAGACATTTGAGGTATCTGCATTTGTTATTACTTTGTAATGTTGATAATCTGAACAATTCGTATCCCATACCGTGACAAATATTTCCGTATGTTCCTTCATTTACTTAATTCTTTCTTTGTAAAAGATTTACTTGTTTGTGTTAATGACATGGAGATGTTGAAGTAGCTGTTCAATGGTTTACGTCTATAGTATGCATATTATTTTCAACATTGCAAACTGCCATTCTGTTAGTTTTTTATTCAATTTACCAAAGTGATTCTACCAGTCTGCATCAGTTGTGTTTCTAAACGAATGTCAATTTTTCAGAACTTTTGGAAGTATTTCTAGTCAAACTGACGTTGTTTCTAAGCACCATGCCAACAAACAAATAAAAAAGAAGATTCAGTAATGTCCGCTCATGGACTATATTATACAGTTAGATAAGTAAGATTACTTAAGTTTATGAGAATCATTACAACGCAACTTACATATCTTGTGACGTTTATAAAATTACGACACATAGTTTTGTTTATCTTATTCAATATAGAGTGGTGATCACGCAAAGTTTGTTGTTCTACGCATACCAGACATTGTATTCTTGGTTCACCTGACACACGAACGAGGGTTTCTAAATCAAGTTTTACAGAAATATGCTAATTTTGCGATTTTTCGGAATTCAAAGCATGCACTATTATCATTTATGAAGTTAATGCACATCATGTCATTTTGCATCCACAATACATAACAATAACATCTTGGGAATTACAAAGAGTACACAGAAGCATTTGAAGGATTGAACAGTTATTGAAAAGATAAATTGCGTTGTCATGTTCCGTATCCTTGGACTCAGGGGATAGAATGGTATGTAAAGCACAAAAGTCTTGTGCATTGTACTTCATTTTCATTAAATAATCCAGACATTAAGCATGGATAGTTAATATGCTGACCTTGGCAAAATTAGAAGCTGTATGATTCCTTCATAGAAAGGGTCAAACACTTGCATATACCAGTATCAGGTACAGGAATGATTTCATAAACTGCGTTATTTACAGTAAAGTTAAATGCATATTTTCAATATAATTTTTGCGGTAGTTGAGAAATAATATTTTACAAACACTATTTACACGCATCCTATCATTATCATCTTTGTCATTTTTATTGCTATTTTTATACAGTTAATTTTTATCAAATTGTCTCTTCAAAACAGACAACTCAGTTACGTGACGTAAATTACGTAGACAATATATGTTTGTATTTATGTATGTAGATGATGTAATGTATGTACAAGTTTGAATAAAATGTCTGCC